>JAZKJV010003478.1:0-509404 GCA_037367405.1 Ottelia alismoides
CTTTCCCCGCTAGTCTCTTTAGGATCTGATCAATGAACGGTAGGGGGAAATGATCCTTCTTCGTTGCGGCATTCAAGCGTCTGTAATCCACACAGACGCGCCACGACGTGGGCGCTCGTGTCACGATCTCCTCTCCGTCCTCATTGGTGGTCGTTTGAATTCCCGACTTTTTCGGGACCACATGGGTTGGGGCCACCCATTTAGAGTCGGAGATGGGATAAATAAAACCTGCGTTGCACCATTTCTCTATCTCCTTCTTCACGACCTCTCGTAAATTTGGATTCAAACGAGTTGGAATTCACGAGAGGGTTTGGCTTCATTCTCCAAGTAGATATGGTGCGAACACAGAGCGGGATTTATCCCGTGGAGATCGGAAATGCTCCAGCATATCGCATTGCGGGTTTTCTCCAGAATCTCTAGCAAGCGAGATTCCTGCTCCTCGGTCAATTGCGAACTGATGATGACCGGAAATTTCCTGTCCTGACCCACAAGGAAGGCGTATTTCAGTGTTGTGGGTAAAGGTTTGAGCTCAGGTATAGTGTGATCGTCTAGGAAGTCTGGCTCAATCGAATCTGGTTTGGTGTTGGAAGTGGCTGGATCTTTCTCTGTAATTGCTGCTACTAAGTTATTTGGCTCTGGAGTCGGATCGTCTAAGGTTTCCATGCAATCGGCAAAAGCGTCGTCCGACTCGTCATCCTCATCTTCCGATTGTCCTAAAGAGGTAAGGACTGACAGGCCCAACTGGGCCTCTAAGTCATCGAAGATGTAGGGCGATGCAGGTTCTGAGCTGTACTCGTTTCTGAGGACCTCGCAAACTGACTCATGCACGGGATCATCTCCGGAGGGGAGGGACTCATCGGTGCTGGCTGGGTTCTGTCTCCATGGCCCAACTATGTCTACATGATCGCAGTCTGCTTCGGTTGAAGAGTACTCGGTGCTGGATTCGGAATCCGGTCTCTGCCATCTGGTCTGCTTCATCTCCAGTTCCTCATCTCCGCCTGGAGTTTGGAACTGGATCTTCCCGATCTTGTAATCAAACAAGGTCCCTATGTTCTGAGGAAGGGCCTGCCTAAGATGATCTGGGAGTCTCTCCAATTACGAGGGGTTTCCCTATCTAGGACAGTGAAGTCCACCATGTATTCCTGCCCCTCGACTTTGATCACAACATTCCTCAATTCTCCTTGGGACCTCTTGGTTGATTTATCAACGAACTGCAGGAGGGCTCTAGATTTCCTAAGAGGTTCGAGATTAAGCCGGTCATAGAGGGCTGTAGGCATTAAGTTAATTGAGGAACCGTTGTCCAAGAGAGTGCGTGCAAACGCGATGTCATCAACATGACTCACTACATAGTGTGCACCCATGTCTCTTCGTTTTCTGGGAAACGAGTTCTTTATTGCACAAGTCGTGGCTACTGATAGAACGTGTTTCTCAACACGGCTTTTGGTCTTCCTACTAACCCGATTAGGTGTGCATCTCACCTTAAGGTATTTTGAAATGCAAGGGTCATTTCCACGTACTTGTCAAGGGGATTGTGACCTTGATGTACTTGTTGCAGAATTCTGCCATCTCAGGGTCATCTTTTTGGATTTTTTCATTTTCTTCTTTCCACCCTTGAGAGCTTGGGGGAAAGGGATTATTGACTCTAACTCATGTTCTGAAACTAAAAGGTTTTCATTAAAATCCGGAACTGAGTTCTGTACATGACTCGGACTCTTAAACAGACTCAGACTCTGACTCTGACTCAGACTGAAAGGAAAATGCTGAGGCGAAATCGGTGATGCGTCTTCCGTGACTTCTTGACGGTCCTCCTCAGATGGAGGTGCGAGATCTTCATCGGTTCTGTCGGACTCTCTGCTGGTGCGGGGTTGTTGCTTCGAGGACTCAAACGTCCTCTTCTTCTGCCAGTGGTGATGGTGGTGCTGCTCCTCTTCTTCCTCCAAGTTCTCCTCAAGTAGAGACTTGGCGGCTCCTTGCCTTAGCCGCCCGCGCCCACAGCCGTTGGATCTTCATCCAGATCCAACGGTTGCGCCGCCTCCACGTGCGCCTTTATTCTTAACTGTCAGATCAATTCCATCCTTGATCTCAGCCGCCCGCCTCCGCCTGCCTATGCACCTGACGCGTGGCGCATTGTGCGCCATTTGATCACGCCCGTGATGCCTTGATCTCCACCATTCATCTCCACTTTAATTGTCACCTTCGGATCAAGCACTGGATCGTATCAGAACCGTTCGTTAGCGCCGCTCCCACAACTCACCACGTGGCACACCGCTAACCCTCAGATCGGCTCGCCTCAGATCAGATCCAAGCCGCTCCATAGCGCCTCGCTCTAGACCGTTGGATCACAAGATCCAACGGTTGGAAACCTATCTTCTATCTCCGGCCCCCTCTCTCCCACGATCTCGATCTTGCGCGAGATGTCACTGATGAATCTGTGATTCATCACTCCAAAAGTTCAAAATAGAGCCTTGTTCCTGAGTAAATAGAGGCATATTCCCCTTTTATATTGCATAAATAGCATTCTTACATGCATTCATAATACATGCATTTTAGCACTCCATTTGCATTTAAATAAGAAGCCAAAATCCCTTGTAAAATATCCACCTCATAAAAATAAGCTCTCCCTTATATTATGTACACCTTAGTTAATAATACAAGGAAGAAAGCCAGAAATGTCCTTTGTAAAATAGCCATAAAATGCCCATAGATCCCTCATACCAACTCCAAAATAGGTCTACTCACTCTCAGATTAATACACATTCAAAGACCTTTAAAATGAGACTGATTTCATCCAATTTGGAGCTCGCATGAAAAAGTTGAGTTTTGGTCCTCTTTGTATACTACCTATATGTATATTTGTATATTTGTATTTTTGTATCATATTTGACTTCATCTCCGTCTTTGGTCAACATGAAACTTGTAGATCTCATCAAGATCTACAACTTTCATGTTTTGAGTTTTTCCAAATTCGGCCTCCTCCTCTCCCTAAATTCAGTTCTTATTTCAGCCAATCACAGCTGGCCATGTGGCGCCCTCTGGTTGCGCCACGCGGCCTGCTCCCCTTGCCCAAGCCGCCTCTGCTCTCAGCCATTGGATGACACTCTTGATTAAACGACCACTTGATTTCCACGTGCGCCTCAACTTTACACTGTCTGATCATCCCCAGGACTTCATCTGAACCGCTCATTAGCGCCTCGCCCACAGCGCGCCACGCGTCGCACGCTAAGCCCTTGGATGACGCACCCCATCCCTCCATCGCAACCGCTCATCCCGCCTTGCATCTTAGCCCTTCAATCATCCTTAGATCTGATCTCCGCCGCTCGTCAGCGCCCTCTCCTCCGCACGACACATGGTGCCATCACGTCCTTCTGATCAAGCCACCCCAGATGCAATCCACATCGCTCGCGCGCGCTTCGCTCTCATCACGCCACGTGGTCGCTCCACGGCCCTCAGATCGCCGCGCCTCGATCAGATCTCGCCCGCTCCTTAGTGATTAGATCTAGGCCGTTGGATCACAAGATCCAACGGCCCACGACCTCGTCTCCTACCTCTGGCACCCCTCTCTCCCACGATCTCCGCCTTGCAGGAGGGGTTCCCCCTTTCTATTTTCAGCAGCGCTCCCTCCATCGTCGACGACCACCATCACCTCCACGTCCTTCCCCACTCGTTCCTTATCCTCGCCAGCCACCTCGCTACCCACGTTGATCGCCAGCAACGCTCCACTACCTCCATGAACTTCGCCCATCACCAACCCTGCCGAGACTTCCATCCTTTAAATACTCGCCCTCCCGGCCGACTTCAACCCTATCCGCCACCCCTGAGAGATCACCCGAGCTTGGAAACTTCCATTTGGTGACAGCATGCGATCGATTCCTGAAGCGAAGACCGGTCTTCTTCTCCGGCAAGATCCGCGGCGCACCGCCGTATCGCAGCCACTCCTCCGAGTCGCTGCTTGAGCTCAGGGACTTACCGCCCCTTCGAGCGACGATCTGGACCTCAACCTCGAGCTCCAAACCCCAGGTAATCTCCTCCACCTTCGTTTAATCTTAGTTTCAATTTTCCTTCGATTTCTTCCTTTTTATTCGCCGTTCACCGTGATCCTCTCGCCTCGCTCTCACTTCGCCGAGCTCCGCGACGGAGCTCTCATCCTCGTGGTGCCCTTCACGCCCTCAGACACTTCACTTCGCTCTCCACCAGCTCCAGCTCTGCCACTTGGACGGAGCACCATCGACGGAACCTCTTCCCTCTGTTCTAGGCCTCGCCACTCCACCCTCACCTCTCCACCAGCACGCACGAGCTTCGGCTATACCACTAACACTTTGTAGGTACCTGCTGTTCACTGATCGGAAGTTCACCGGAGCACCTTTTGAGCTTCGCCACCACGGAGCTCCGACGCCTCTCTCCAGCTCCTGAAGCCACCTGGACCCTCGCCGCACCGCCACGCTTCTTCTGAGATACCTCCGAGTCCTCGGAGAGCCTCATCGACACTAGGAGGGATGGGCGGAGCCAAGGCTACGTCGCCGGAGCCCAGCCATCTCCTCCGCAGGCGGCGGAGGTCCGTTGAAGAAGAAGGCCCAGCTACCGTTCGATCATCTGATCGAACGGTCCTTAGCTCACCACGTCATCGACATCTGGAGCATCACATCAGCCGTAGGATCATCTGTGATCCCACGGACAGGAGCGAGCCCCGTCGCTATGACCGGAGCAGCACGCCGCCGTTGGATCTCTCTTTGATCCTACGATCCATAGACGGCCCCGTTGCTACACTCATCCATCGTTGGATCACTTCAGATCCGACGGTCCTTGCTTCACCACGTCGTCATCAACAGCAGCCGTTGGATCACTTTAGATCCAACCGTCCAGAGCACGCCACGTATCCCTGGTCCGAGCCTCTTCCCCGACCCTAGGCTCGGACCACCCAGGCTAGCTGAGCCTCACTCCCGAGCCTCCGAAGCCGCCCGAGCCTAGGCCGACCACGTGAGGAGCACATGTGGTCTGGGCAAATTGCATAGAGGCCCTGGAAACTTTTTGAAATTACAAAAGGTCCATGTGAAGCAACCCCCACGTGAGGAGCACGTGCCCAGTGGAGAATTTGCATATCACCCCCAGCATTATAGGTAATTGCATTTAAGTCCCTGTCAGCATGTTTACTTTTATGTAATTTTATTTTCTTGTATTGCAAATACACCCCTGTCTTTGCATGCATCCCTAGGTGTCATTTTGCATCATTATTGAGTTCTAAAAATTGCATATTGTTGAGTAACTTGTCCTCTATCTATTGTGCCACTTGTCACATTTTTGTAATTGCAATAGATTTTTAAATGAATTAATTGGTTGATTTCTGTGTTATTGCCCAGTTAGACCTCTTAATTAATAGTTAATTCTCTGTAGCTCCAAAAATTCTTAAAAATTCATAGTAGCTCTAGGATAGTTAACTCAACCTTGCATAAAAATTTCATGTCATTTGCACACATCTCGAGGCCTAAATAAATTCTTTAGTGATTTCTTTAGTTTACCTTTAATAGGTTCATTTCACATTAAAATTAAGATTTGTCAATTTTCCTAGATTTCTTCTCATTAGATCTATCTAGGATAATTTTTGTTCCTGAAAAAAATGTGATTTGTTATTTATTAAAATAAATTAGTGAAAATCATCCTGCCTGCATGTTTAATTCACAGTAAATTCATCTAGTGTCGAAAAATTCCAAAAAAATAGGGTAGTTCATTTTCATCATATTTAATCATCTGGCCAATTTTCATATTTTGGACTTAATTTGATATATCAAACTGATTTAACTTTGGATTGGCTAGATTGTTGCATGTGTCTGCACAGAAATAGGAAAAGATAAAAATAATAATTTCTTGAAAAATCGAACATTGAACTTTGCTATTAATTTACCTAAGGAGACAGATGCCTCCATGAGTTCGACCTTGGACTTCACCAAGTAAAAAAAATCACCGCTAGAGATTAACTTGACATTAATTAATAGTGGTTTTTGATATTCCCTCTCGTATCCGACTGCAACGAAACTGATAATTAATTTGGACATTAATCTGTCCGAATTAACATAGGGTGCGGGGCGGTTATCAAAATGGCGCCGTTGCCGGGGAGGCACGGCTTAGGTTAATTTTTAGTGAAATCCTGATTGTTTGATTTTCTCTCCCCGGGTAGTCTGACCCCCGATTTTCTTGTAATTATTTTTCTCTCGTTTATTTCTTTTCATTATTTTTCTGTGTCACTCTCTGACCTCAATCTTTTTTGTGCGAGGAACGTGAGGAGTCGAAGACGCTTCGATGATCGAGCATTTAAATTTATTGAGTGAAAGAGAGGCTTTGTAATTTACATTTTATTTCATTTTATTTCTTTTTCGCATTATTTCCAGCGGTTCCCGTTTGGGTTCTCACGTGTGTAAGTATAGTGAAACTGTGTCCCCATGTGCTGTGCGGGTGAATGTAATTTAGCTTGCACTAGCGGCTCCCGAGCCAATCTAGGAATTGCTTGTGCTCGTAATCATTAGGACCACACAACTCACTTAAAAGACGAACTTAGATCGCAGAACTTAGCCAAAATCAACCTGTTTTTTACGCTAATAGAACTGCTTGTCTAGGAGCGGCTTTTATCGCTTGCATTTGCATTTAGATAAAAGTTTTCAATTCTATTTTGCATCCTGCATACAAAAAGCGAAGGGATCACTGTAAGTCTCCTGAACTCAGCATAGCATCATTGTTTTATCTTGCATTGGCTTTTCTTGATTTCCCCCTCTGATTTTCACATTTAATTAAACGGAAATTGGGACTGTCCGATAGGCGTGATGTGTGGTTGGACTTAATCAGTGAGAACTTAACTTAAAATCGTGACTGCTAAACATTATTGACCAAAAAAAGAGGAATAAAATTTGAAAATTGTTTGCGGGAGATTAATCCCCGACCTTATTTTCAGGCTGAGTGAGGGTACTTGAGTGTGTGTGAACACCTTAAGGCAGAGCCCAAATCCCTGCCTTCCATATCACGTTCCGATTGATCCTAGAAAATATCACAAGTCGAATAATTTCAGATTCATTGACTAGTACCAAGTAGCCTCCGCCTGTCTCAGGTAGATAGGGGCAAAATTGCGGTACTTTGCGACAAGTTGCTAGTAACCCCCCGGGGTGAAGTTCCAGCCTTGTCAGCCTCTGCTTGCTTGCAGGTAGATAGGAGTGTGGTCATTGAATCCATCGACTTGGGATAGGAGCGAAGAAAGGAAGGACAGGCGGTATCTTAGGCGACAGGTTAAACATGGAAGACGCATCCGGCTCTGAGCCGACTTCCCTTAGGCCGCGTAATCCTTGCTATCTTGCTTGAAAATCACACTTAAAAACTACAAGATTATTTGGACTCGATTTCGGGTCCTTCACCGTGTTAAGTGTGAAACCAGGGTTTTGGATTGATTTGTTTGCTTCAGGTAGGAGTAAAATCCTATCTTCTTCTTGCCATATCAAGGTGAGCGACTGGGGAGATCTTGACTCTTTATTCACCGATCTCTCTATGAGTCCCCCCACGTAACTCATCTTCATCGGCCCGAGCGCACCTTGGACCACCCAGGACTCATGACCTCTTGAGTCTTGGTTCCCTCATACTCAGGGTGGTTACTCTCAAACCAACCATTTCATCTCCTCTGAGCTTACCAAGGAAGACCATCACCTCGGTAAGAACCCCTTCCTTCATTTGTCCTCTGACACCGATCTTAATTCATACCCAGGACTAGAGGACAAGATGCCGCCGAAGCAGCCACCTCCGGATGAGGACCAACTACGTCAAATTCTCAATCGCCTTGCTGAAGCCGATCAAAGAAATGTAGATCTCACGGCTCGGATGGGACAGATCATAGTAGTAGGAGGTATTGACTGACCAATGGTCGATGCCTACAACCCGGCAGAGAACGAGATACAGAATTGGTTGACCCCAGTGGTTCCTGCTGAAGCATTCGAGCTAAAGCCCCACTTCCTTAGTCTGCTACCGAAGTTCAATGGGAATACCAATGAAGAGCCGTATACCTTCCTCCATGACTTCGAGCTGGTTTGCAACAGTCTTAGCCATTCCAATGTTGGCCAAGATTATATTAGACTGAAGGCCACCCCATTTGCCTTAGAGATAAGGCAGCTCATTGGCTGAAAAACCTAGGGGTGATATGTACTACCTGTATGCAGTTCAAGGACTTATTCCTGAAAAAGTTCTACCGTCTCAGTAGAACTAACCAAATGAGAACAAAAATCCGCCAGCTTCTCCCAAGGATTGAGTGAACCTTTCCATGATGTCTGGGATAGGTTCAATGACTTAGTGCAGAAATGCCCCTGCCACGGCATTTCTAAGGCGATCTTAGTCCAGACCTTGTTCTGTGGTCTAACCTCGGAGATGCAGGGGTTAGTCAGTGCCGCCTGTGGAGGAAGCTATCTGAACAAGAACGAACACACCGTGTGGAAGATCCTGGAGCAGATGGCGGAAACCGTCAGGTCACAGGCCACCAGGGCCTATACGTTGTCTCCCTCAATCCTATCCAACGAGACAACCCGAAGGACTGTAGCGGATCTGACCGAGGACCTCATCCCCAGCATGGGGATGATTGCCGACAAGCTAACCATGGTCGAGCAAATCCACAAGAGGGTCACTAACCTTGAGTCTCTCTCGCCTCTACTGAAGCAAGTGGAGGAACTCACTGAGAAGGTAGCCAAGATGAAGCTACCTGCCCCTTCTGCACCACCTGCACCTGTGCATCGAGTCCATCTTGTGCAGGAGCAGGCACCGGCGCCTCACAGTGGCTGGGTGGAGGATCAGACTTATACCCAGCAGGACCAGCATGCACCCCCACTAGTAGAGACCGGATACGAGGAGCCTCCGTAGGTGTTCGGGATCAACGGGCTGTGGTACAGCCGCAACCCCGTCAGTAGATAGTCGGGGATGGGGAACGGTCAGCCTCACCGACCTTCCCCAGCTTACCAAGGAACCAGCTACGTCCTCGCACCGTGCTTTCAGTCCAGGCCAGAACAAGTGTACCAGCCTCAGCAGCACCAGCAGCAGTAGCGCACGTATCAGCAGGGCACAGCACCGTCCCACCAGCAGCAACAGTGTCGACATGGCCAGCAGGGCCAGTATAGAACCTCGTCCGCGAATCAGCCAGCCCAGTCCACAGAATTGGAGTCCCTCACCTTGGCGATCCAGACCCTGTCTGATAGGGTCCAATAGATGCAGAACGATTATCTGGATATGAGAACCGATATCAATCATGTCTCTCGTACCCAGGACCTGAATATGAGAACCGATATCAATCGTGTCTCTCGTACCCAGGACCAGCAGATGGCGCCAAAGACCCCAATTCCGCCACAAGTTCAGGCCAACCCGAACATCATACTCCATGGCCAGAACCGACCTCGTGATCAGGTATATTATTCAGATAATTATTTATCTGAACATGAGATCCTTTCGTACGATAATGTAAATCATATGTCCCTCTGGAGCGGAAGGACCGTGACCATACCTGATCGGGCACGGGCACAAAAGGAAGGAGCCTCCAAGTCTCTACCTGAGGAGAACATGGAGGAAGAGGAGAACCACCACCACCACCATCGCCAGCAGAAGAAGAGGACGTCTGAGTCCTTGAAGCAGCATGCTCGCATCCGCATGGAGTCCGATGAAATCGATGAAGAGCCCGCACCTCCATCTGAGGAGGATCGTCCAGAAGTCGCAGAAGAAGCATCACCGGTTTCGCCTTAGCATTTCATTTCAGTTAGAGTCAGAGTCCTAGTTTGTTTCAGAGTCACAGTCATGTAAAGAACTCAGTTCCAGAAGTTAATGAAAATCTTTCAGTTTCTGAACATGAGTTGGAGTCAATAATCCCTTTTTCCTCGAGCTCTCAAGGGTGGAAAGAAGAAAATGAAAAAAAATCCAAAAAGATGACCCTGAGATGGCAGAGTTCTGTAACAAATACATCAAGGTCACAATCCCCTTTGACAAGTACGTGGAGATGACCCCTGCATTCCAAAAATACCTTAAGGTGAGATGCACACCTACTAGGGTTAGCAGGAAGACCAAAAGCCGTGTTGAGAAACATGTTTTATCAGTAGTCACGACTTGTGCAATAAAGAACTCGTTTCCTAGGAAACGAAGAGACATGGGTGCACATTATGTAGTGAGTCATGTTGATGACATCGCGTTTGCACGCACTCTCCTGGACAATGGTTCCTCAATCAATTTGATACCTACATCCCTCTATGAGCGGCTTAATCTCGGACCTCTTAGGAAATCTAGAGCCCTTCTACAGTTTGCTGATAAATCAACCAAGAGGTCCCAAGGATAATTGAGGAACATTGTGATCAAAGTCGAGGGGCAGGAATATATGGTGGACTTCACTGTCCTAGATATGGAGACCCCTCGTAATTGGAGAGATTCCCAGATCATCTTAGGCAGGCCCTTCCTCAGAACACAGGGGCCTTATTCGATTATAAGATCGGGAAGATCCAGTTCCAAACTCCAGGCGGAGATGAGGAACTCGAGATGAAGCAGACAAGATGGCAGAGACCGAATTCAGAATCCAGCACCGAGTTCTCTTCTACCAAAGCAGTCTGCGATCATGTAGACACATTTGGGCCATGGAGATAGAACCCAACTAGCATCGATGCGTCCATCTCCTCCGAAGATGATCCAGTGCATGAGTCAGTTTGCGAGGTCTTCAGTAACGAGTACAACTCAGAACCTACATCGCCCTACATCTCCGATGACTTAGAGGCTCAGTTGGTCCTGTCAGTCCTTCCCTCTTTAGGACAATCGGAAGATGAGGATGACGAGTTGGACGAGGCTTTTGCCGATTGCATGGAGACTTTTGACGATCCGACCCCAGAGCTAAACAACTTGGTTGCAGCTATCACAGAGAAAGATCCAGTCACTTCCAACACCGAGTCATATCAGATTGAGCCAGACTTCTTAGACGATCACACTATTCTTGAGCTCAAAACCTTTACCCACAACTTTAAAATATGCCTTCCTTGCGGGACAGGACAAGAAGTATCCGGTCATCATCAGTTCGCAATTGACCGAGGAGCAGAAATCTCGCTTGCTAGAGATCCTGGAGAAGAACCGCAAGGCGATAGGCTGGAGCATTTCCGATCTCCACGGGATAAATCCCGCTCTGTGTTCGCACCAAATCTACTTGGAGAATGAAGCTAAACCCTCTCGTAAATTCCAACGTCGTTTGAATCCAAATTTATGAGAGGTCGTGAAGAAGGAGATAGAGAAATGGTGCAACACGGGTTTCATTTACCCAATCTCCGACTCTAAGTGAGTGGCCCCAATCCATGTTTTCCCGAAAAAGTCGAGAATTCAGACAACCACCAATGAGGACAGAGAGGAGATCGTGACACGAGTGCCCACGTCGTGGCGTGTCTGTGTGGATTACAGATGCCTGAATGCCGCAACGAAGAAGGATCATTTCCCCCTGCCGTTCATTGATCAAATATTGGAGAGACTAGTGGGGAAAGAATTCTTCTGCTTCTTATATGGGTTCTCGGGCTACAATCAAGTAGCATAGCTCCAGAGGACCAGGAAAAGACCACATTCACATGCCCCTTTGGAACCTATGCTTTCAGGCGCATGCCCTTTGGGTTATGCAATGCTCCATGTACTTTCCAAAGAAGCATGATTGCTGTATTCACCGAAATGGTCGGCGAATTCCTGGAAGTCTTCATGGATGACTTCTCGGTCCATGGCGATTCCTTCGATTCCTGTCTTAGGAATCTGGACCGAGTCCTCAAAAGATGTTGTGAGGTTAATCTGGTGCTCTCCTGGGAGAAAAGTCACTTCATGGTGACGGAGGGCATAGTGTTGGGGCACGTCATCTCCAAGAGAGGAATGGAGGTTGACCTTGCCAAGGTGGATGTGATCAGACGACTCCAGCCACCAACCAACGTAAAACAGTTGCGGTCGTTCCTCGGGCATGTTGGATTTTATCAGAGATTCATTAAGGATTTTTCTAAGATTGCCCGACCGCTAACTGAGCTTTTAGGCAAAGACATGGAGTTTATTGTTGATCACAAATGTCTTGAGGCTTTAAGCTGTTGCAAGGAATGATTATGGACGCACCTATCCTACAAGCCCCAGATTGGCCTCTACCTTTTGAGATCATGACGGACGCCTCAGATCATGCTGTTGGGGCTGTGTTAGAATAGCGAAGAGATGGCATCCCGTTCGCAATTCACTACGCAAGCAAAGTGCTTGACACCGCTCAGCGTAACTATACAGTTACGGAAAAGGAAATGCTTGCGGTAGTGTTTGCCTTGGACAAGTTCAGATCTCACTTAATCGGATCCAAGGTAATCGTGTTCACTGACCACACAGCACTACGATATTTGATGGAGAAGAAGGATACGAAGGCGCGTCTTCTTCGGTGGATTTTACTTATCCAGGAGTTAGATTGGACATCCGTGATAAACCTGGAAAGAAGAATGTAGTAGCCAATCATCTTTCTCGTCTCGAAGATCTTAATACTTCCAAGGATTCACCAATTCGAGATTCCTTCTCCGATGTGTCGATTTTTATTATCGGCTCACTCCCATGGTATGCAAATATCGTGAATTATCTTGTCTCCAAGAAAGTTCCCGAGGATTGGCCCAAGAGCCAAATTGACCGACTGAAGTCGGACGCTAGACACTACCATTGGGAGGATCCGATCCTTTTCTTTGAAGGACCGGATTGTGTCTGGAGATGATGTATTCCTCAGGAGGAATACCAGAGTGTCCTTTCTTTATGCCACAGCTTAGAGGCAGGAGGACACCACTCCGGGAAGAGGACCACATGGAAGGTACTTCAGTGTGGCTTCTACTGGCCGACTCTATTTCGCGATGCCACCGTCTTCACGAAGTCGTGCCCAGTATGCCAGAGAATGGGAGGAACCGTCGGTTCCAAGGATGAGATGCCTATGCAGCCTGTCATCATTTGTGATGTCTTTGATGCCTGGGGCATCGATTTCATGGGCCCATTTCCTATTAGCCACGGGTTCGAATATATCCTTCTTGCGGTTGATTATCTATCCAGATGGGTGGATGCTATCCCGACCCGAGCCGCAGACAGCAGGACTGTCTGTAAATTCATCAGAGAGCACATCATCTCTAGGTTTGGGATCCCCAAAATGTTGATATCAGACGGGGTAGCCACTTTGTGAATCGGGAGGTGAAGAAACTCCTGAAGGACTACGGCATCGAACACCGTGTCACGAGTTCTTACCACCCACAAACCAATGGTATGGCTGAGGTGTCGAATCGGGAGGTGAAGACTATATTGCAAAAGCTTGTCCGCCCGGACAGGAAGGACTGGTCTCAGATCTTGGATCAAGTCCTCTGGGCGTATAGGACATCTTACAAGACACCTTTAGGAACCTCCCCATTCTGAATGGTATTCGGAAAGCCGTGCCATTTGCCAGCAGAGTTAGTGCACAAATCAGAATGGGCAATTAAGAAGGTCAACTGGAACACGCACCTCGGGCAGAAGCAGAGAGACATGGATCTGAATGAGCTTGTGGAAATCAGAAACCGCGCATATGACAACAGTTTGGTGTACAAGGACAAGGTGAAGCGTTGGCATGATAGATATATCAGACGAAAGACCTTTGTTCCTGGACAGAAGGTATGGTTGTTCAATGCTAGACTGAAGATTTTCCAAGGCAAGTTGAAGTCTAAGTGGACGGGCGCATTTGTCGTCCGTACGGTGCATGATAGTGGATGTGTTGATATCTCAGATCTCGCAGATGACGCACCGACGTTCCTAGTGAATGGACAACTGTTGAAGCACTTCGTCGAATCCAATGAGCAGTTACTCCATGTTGAGGAGATTGTATTCATGCGCGAGACAGATTCAGCAGATGCACCTCAAGTCGCGTATGAGACCTTGCAACAGTAAGCTCCAGCCATCAGCAACATCTTAAAAGATTCAGACCTACTCATTTGTATATATCATCATTCTTGTACATCCTATCCTCTCTCCCACGCGACTCTAGTAACCCATCCCTACCTCATTAGATAACTATCTTGGACTATACTTAGGATGACCAGATCCTAAGTATAGGGGGGAGGAGTCACTTGAGTCGGTTCTTTGTACATTCTCCAGATCACATTGGTCCTCATACTCACTTCCGTCCTATACTTAGGCTGACCTGAGCCTAAGTATAGGGGGGACCGATGCCCACATTGCATATTCATCCACTTCTCTTCTTGACCTCGTCCGCCCTACTTTTTGACTTTCTTCTACACTTAGGCTGCCAGAGCCTAAGTATAGGGGGGCTGGTCGATTTCTATACATTTTCCTTCTCTTTAGCACTCCTACGCTTAGCACGAGCTATGTCTTTTTCCTCGCTCTTCATGCTCTGAGGACATAGCACACGCTAAGTATAGGGGGGTGTATATATATTACATATATACCTTACACATAGCTCGTACTTTCGCGTATGTTTGTATATATTTTACAATAATTATGGGTGGGTAAAAATTGAATTTTTTGTGTGATTATACTTGTATAATACTTACAATCCTCTTGTAAATGGTTGTAAAATAGGAGGTATACCAAAAAAATGAAAATAAAAATAGGCTTCTTATTTATTCTTGTATATCATCTCTACATCCAAAAAGAAAAGAAAAAGAGTCTTGCATTTTCATCCATCTTCATAGCATGACATCTGCATCTCATCTGCATATCTTGCATATGCAAGGTGGAAAGCTAGTGGGTTCTTAACCAAGTTATGAGTAGATATTGAGGATGGACTTGATTTGACCTTAATCCACCTAATTTCAGAGGAACCTTATAGGAACTGGAGTTAAGATTTCTCAGGTCAAGTGAGTTAAATCTTTGAGTCCGCAAGTCTATGTTTACATGTCATCTTGATTAGTCTAAGTAGAATATCTCGTGCATACGCATGATTCTTTTAGATAATGACCTAACTTGGACAAGCACAATGCACGCAGCTCTTCATTGATGAGGTGGTGAGGAGGTAGAATCCTTTAGCTTGGAGTAGCACACGGGTGGAAACATCCGTCCTCCTCTAGGGAGGGTAGTGCATCTCAACCTAGTTTGGTGGTGTTGACATCTAAGGACGGGATGCTGTGGGTTGCAATAATGCTTCAAAAGAGGGATAGTCTACTAACTCAAGAGGAAAAACTCCTGACGTACATGCTGCACCTTGTATGAGTTTGAAAAAAATGCAAAAACTCCAAAAAAGTCAGACAGGTCCAAGTGAAAATAAAATACATGTCGGAGTCTGTATATTAGCAAAAAAATGCAGCTAGATGACTTGGCTACACTGGTCAGGCATCCCGGGATAGGTAGCTACACTGGATACCGTCCATTCTTTTCTCTACCCCCTCCTCTTGAGTTGGTCACACTTGAACTTAGAAGGGAATACCCCGCTCCTCGAGGAAAGAGTTACTGGACCAGGTTATTGAGTTACCTTGTTAGAGGAGGCTAGTTTCGAGTCATTTCTGATGTGGAGAGCTATATCTCACTTACATAGTACAAGTAAGAATCATAGTCATCAGAAATTTACGTTTGAGGATTTGTTCTGACCTGACTATTGAGGCATCTTGAATAGAAGACTCGTGGAACTTGAAGTCTGTTAGGTCTTAAGTTCAAGTCCAAATAAGGTTCCGCCACACAATTAATCCAAAGGTTGAGTCAAGCTCCATTTTTAACTTGGTATGGAACCCAAAATCATTTCACTCTTGCATTCCATTTAGTTGCTCGGGGACGAGCAAGGTTTAAGTATAGGGGGTTGATGAATCTGTGATTCATCACTCCAAAAGTTAAAAATAGAGCCTTGTTCCTGAGTAAATAGAGGCATATTCCCCTTTATAATGCATAAATAGCATTCATACATGCATTCATAATACATGCATTTTAGCACTCCATTTGCATTTAAATAAGAAGTCAAAATCCCTTGTAAAATATCCACCTCATAAAAATAAGCTCTCCCTTATACTATGTACACATTAGTTAATAATATAAGGAAGAAAGCCAGAAATGTCCTTTGTAAAATAGCATAAAATGCCCATAGATCCCTCATACCAACTCCAAAATAGGTCTACTCACTTTCAGATTAATACACATTAAAAGACCTTTAAAATGAGACTGATTTCATCCAATTTGGAGCTCGTATGAAAAAGTTGGGTTTTTGGTCCTCTTTGTATACTACCTATATGTATATTTGTATCTTTGTATTTTTGTATCATATTTGACTTCATCTCCATCTTTGGTCAAGATGAAACTTGTAGATCTCATCAAGATCTACAACTTTCATGTTTTGAGTTTTTCCAAATTCGGCCTCCTCCTCTCCCTAAATTCATTTCTTATTTCAGCCAATCACAACTGGCCACGTGGCGCCCTCTGGTTGCGTCACGCGGCCCGCTCCCCTTGCCCAAGCCGCCTCTGCTCTCAGCCGTTGGATGACACTCTTGATCCAACGGCCACTTGATTTCCACGTACGCCTCAACTTTACACCGTCTGATCATCCCCAGGACTTCATCTGAACCGCTCATTAGCGCCTCGCCCACAGCGTGCCACACGTCGCACGCTAAGCCCTTTGATGACGCACCCCATCCCTCCATCGCAACCGCTAATCCCACCTTGCATCTAAGCCCTTCAATCATCCTTAGATCTGATCTCTGCCGCTCGTCAGCGCCCTCTCCTCCGCACGACACGTGGCGCCATCACGTCCTTCTGATCAAGCCACCCCAGATGCAATCCACATCGCTCGCGCGCGCTTCGCTCTCATCACGCCACGTGGTCGCTCCACGGCCCTCAGATCGCCGCGCCTCGATCATATCTCGCCCGCTCCTTAGTGATTAGATCTGGGCCATTGGATCACAAGATCCAACGGCCACGACCTCGTCTCCTACCTCTATCACCCCTCTCTCCCACGATCTCCGCCTTGCAGAAGGGGTTCCCCCTTTCTATTTTCAGCAGCGCTCCCTCCACCGTCGATGACCACCATCACCTCCACGTCCTTCCCCACTCGTTCCTTATCCTCGCCAGCCACCTCACTACCCACGTCGATCGCCAGCAACGCTCCACTACCTCCATGAACTTCGCCCAATCACCAACCCTGCCGAGACCTCCATCCTTTAAATACTCACCCTCCGGCCGACTTCAGCCCTATCTGCCACTCCTGAGAGATCACCCGAGCTCGGAACTTCCGTTTAGTGACAGCAAGCGACCGATTCCTCGAGCGAAGACCGATTTTCTTCTCCGGCGAGATCCGCAGCGCACCGCCGTGTCGCAGCCACTCCTCCGAGTTGCTGCTTGAGCTCAGGGACTTACCGCCCCTTCGAGAGACGATCTGGACCTCAACCTCGAGCTCCAAACCCCAGGTAATCTCCTCCACCTTCGTTTAATCTTAGTTTCAATTTTTCCTTCGATTTCTTCCTTTTTATTCGCCGTTCACCGTGATCCTCTCGCCTCGCTCTCACTTCGTCGAGCTCCGTGACGGAGCTCTCATCCTCGCGGTGCCCTTCACGCCCTTTAGACACTTCACTTCTCTCTCCACCAGCTCTAGCTCCGCCACTTGGCCGGAGCACCATCGACGGAACCTCTTCCCTCCGCTCTAGGCCTCGCCACTCCACCCTCACCTCTCCACCATCGACAGAACCTCTTCCCTCTCGTATCCGACTGCAATGAAACTGATAATTAATTTGGACATTAATCTGACCGAATTAACATAGGGTGCGGGGCGGTTATCAAAATGGCGCCGTTGCCGGGGAGGCACGGCTTAGGTTAATTTTTAGTGAAATCCTGATTGTTTGATTTTCTCTCCCCGGGTAGTCTGACCCCCGGTTTTCTTGTAATTATTTTCTCTCGTTTATTTCTTTTCATTATTTTTCTGTGTCACTCTCTGACCTCAATCTTTTTCTGTGCGAGGAACGCGAGGAGTCGAAGACGCTTCGACATTTAAATTTATTGAGTGAAAGAGAGGCTTTGTAATTTACATTTTATTTCATTTTATTTCTTTTTCGCATTATTTCCAGCGGTTCCCGTTTGGGTTCTCGTGCGTGTAAGTATAGTAAAACTGTGTCACCGTGTGCTGTGTGGATGAATGTAATTTAGATTGCACTAGCGGCTCCCCGAGCCAATCTAGGAATTGCTTGTGCTCGCAATCATTAGGATCACACAACTCACTTAAAAGACGCACTTAGACCGCAGAACTTATCCAAAATCAACCTATTCTTCACGCTAATAGAACTGCTTGTCTAGGAGCAGCTTTTATCGCTTGCATTTGCATTTAGATAAAAGTTTTCAATTCTGTTTTGCATCCTGCATACAAAAAACGAAGGGATCACTATAAGTCTCCTGAACTCAGCATAGCATCATTGTTTTATCTTGCATCGGTTTTTCTCGATTTCCCCCTCTAATTTTCACATTTAATTAAACGGAAATTGGGACTGTCCGATAGGCATGCTCTGTGGTTGGAATTAATCAGTGAGAACTTAACTTAAAATCGGGACTGCTAAACATTATTGACCAAAAAAAGAGGAATAAAATTTGAAAATTGTTTGTGGGAGATTAATCCCCGACCTTGTTTTCAGGCTGAGTGAGGGTACTTGAGTGTGTGTGAACACCTTAAGGCAAAGCCCAAATCCCCGCCTTCTATATCACGTTCCGACTGATCCTAGCAAATATCACAAGTCAAATAATTTCAGATTCATTGACTAGTACTAACTAGCCTCCGCCTGTCTCAGGTAGATAGGGGCGAAATTGCGGTACTTTGCGACAAGTTGATAGTAACCCCCCGGGGTGAAGTTCCGGCCTTGTCAGCCTCCGCCTACTTGCAGGTAGATAGGGGTGTGGTCATTGAATCCATCGACTTGGGATAGGAGCGAAGAAAGGAAGGACCGGCTCTTAGGCGACAGGTTAAACAAGGAAGACGCATCCGGCTCTGAGCCAACTTCCCTATAGGTCGCGTAATCCTTGCTATCTTGCTTGAAAATCACACTTAAAAACTACAAGATTAATTGGACTTGATTTCGGGTCCTTCACCGTGTTGAGTGTGAAACCAGGGTTTTGGATTGATTTGTTTGCTTCAGGTAGGAGTAAAATCCTATCTTCTTCTCGCCATATCAAGGTGAGCGACTGGGGAGATCTCGACTCTTTATTCACCGATCTCTCTATGAGTCCCCCACGTAACTCATCTTCATCGGCCCAAGCGCACCTTGGACCACCCAGGACTCATGACCCTCTTGAGTCTTGGTTCCCTCATACTCAGGGTGGTTACTCTCAAACAAACCTTCATCTCCTCTGAGCTTACCGAGGAAGACCAACGCCTCGGTAAGAACCCCTTCCTTGATTTGTCCTCTGACACATATCTTAATTCATACCCAGGACTAGAGGACAAGATGCCGCCGAAGCAGCCACCACCGGATGAGGACCAACTACGTCAAATTCTCAATCGCCTTGCTGAAGCCGAATAAAGAAATGCAGATCTCACGGCTCGGATGGGACAGATCATAGTAGAAGGAGGAATTGACCGACCAATGGTCGATGCCTACAACCCGACAGAGAACGAGATACAGAATTGGTTGACCCCAGCGGTTCCTGCTGAAGCATTCGAGCTAAAGCCCCACTTCCTTAGTCTGCTACCGAAGTTCAACGGGAATACCAATGAAGAGCCGTATACCTTCCTCTGTGACTTTGAGCTGGTTTGCAACAATCTTAGCCATCCCAATGTTGGCCAAGATTATATTAGACTGAAGGCCACCCCATTTGCCTTAGGAGATAAGGCAACTCAATGGCTGAAAAACCTAGGGGTGATATGTACAACCTGGATGCAGTTCAAGGACTTATTCCTGAAAAAGTTCTACCCTCTCAGTAGAACTAACCAAATGAGAACAAAGATCGCTAGCTTCTCCCAAGGACCGAGTGAACCTTTCCATGATGCCTGGGATAGGTTCAATGACTTAGTGCAGAAATGCCCCTGCCAAGGCATTTCTAAGGCGATCTTAGTCCAGACCTTGTTCTGTGGTCTAACCCCGGAGATGCAGGGGTTAGTCAGTGCCGCCTGTGGAAGAAGCTATCTCAACAAGAACGAATACGCCGTGTGGAAGATCCTGGAGTAGATGGCGGAAACCGGCAGGTCACAGGCCATCAGGGCCTATACGTTGTCTCCCTCAATCCTATCCAACGAGACAACCTGAAGGACTGTAGCGGATCTGACCGAGGACCTCATCCCCAGCATGGGGATGATTGCCGACAAGCTAACCATGGTCGAGCAGATCCACAAGAGGGTCACTGACCTTGAGTCTCTCTCGCGTCTACCGAAGCAAGTGGAGGAACTCACTGAGAAGGTAGCCAAGATGAAGCTACCTGCCCCTTCAGCACCACATGCACCTGTGCATCGAGTCCATCTTGTGCAGGAGCATGCACCGGGGCCTCACAGTGGCTGGGTGGAGGATCAGACTTACACCCAGCAGGACCAGCATGCACCCCCACTAGCAGAGATCGGATACGAGGAGCCTTCGCAGGTGTTCGGGATCAACGGGCTGTGGTACAGCCGCGACCCCATCAGCAGATAGTCGGGGATGGGGAATGGTCAACCGCACCGACCTTCCCCAGCTTACCAAGGAATCAGCTCCGTCCTCGCACCGCACTTTCAGTCCAGGCCAGAACAAGTGTACCAGCCTCAGCAGCATCAGCAACAGCAGCACACGTATCAGCAGGGAACAACACCGTCCCACCAGCAACAGTATCGACATGGCCAGCAGGACCAATATAGAACCTCATCCCCGAATCAGCCAGCCCTGCCCACCAAATTGGAGTCCCTCACCTTGGCGATCTAGACCCTGTCTGATAGGGTCCAACAGATGCAGAACGATTATCTGGATATGAGAACCGATATCAATCGTGTCTCTCGTACCTAGGACCAGCAGATGGCGCCAAAGACCCCAATTCCCGCACAGGTTCAGGCCAACCCGAACAACATACTCCATGGCCTGAACCGACCTCATGATCAGGTATATTATTCAGATAATTATTTATCTGAACATGAGATCCTTTCGTACGATAATGTAAATCATATGTCCCTCAGGAGCGGAAGGACCGTGACCATACCTGATCGGGCACGGGCACAGAATGAAGGAGCCTCCAAGTCTCTACCTGAGGAGAACTTGGAGGAAGAGGAGGACCACCACCACCACCATCGCCAGCAGAAGAAGAGGACGTCTGAGTCCTCGAAGCAGCATTCTCGCATCTGCATGGAGTCTGACGAAACCGATGAAGAGCCCGCACCTCCATCTGAGGAGGATCGTCCAGAAGTCGCGGAAGAAGCATCACCGGTTTCGCCTCAGCATTTTCATTTCAGTCAGAGTCAGAGTCCTAGTTTGTTTCAGAGTCAGAGTCATGTAAAGAACTCAGTTCCATAAGTTAATGAAAATCTTTCAGTTTCTGAACATGAGTTGGAGTCAATAATGCCTTTCCCCCGAGCTCTCAAGGGTGGAAAGAAGAAAATGAAAAAAATCCAAAAAGATGACCCTGAGATGGCTGAGTTCTGTAACAAACACATCAAGGTCAAAATCCCCTTTGACAAGTACGTGGAGATGACCCCTGCATTCCAAAAATACCATAAGGTGAGATGCACACCTACTAGGGTTAGCAGGAAGACCAAAAGCTGTGTTGAGAAACACGTTTTATCAGTAACCACGACTTGTGCAATAAAGAACTCGTTTCCTAGGAAACAAAGAGACATGGGTGCACATTATGTAGTGAGTCATGTTGATGACATCGCGTTTGCACGCACTCTCCTAGACAATGGTTCCTCAATCAATCTGATGCCTACAACCCTCTATGAGCGGCTTAATCTCGGACCTCTTAGGAAATCTAGAGCCCTTCTACAGTTTGCTGATAAATCAACCAAGAGGTCCCAAGGAGAATTGAGGAACATTGTGATCAAAGTCGAGGGGCAGGAATACATGGCGGACTTCACTGTCCTAGATATGGAGACCCCTCGTAATTGGAGAGATTCCCATATCATCTTAGGCAGACCCTTCCTCAGAACAACAGGGGCCTTGTTCGATTATAAGATCGGGAAGATCCAGTTCCAAACTCCAGGCGGAGATGAGGAACTCGAGATGAAGCAGACAAGATGGCAGAGACCGGATTCAGAATCCAGCACCAAGTTCTCTTCTACCGAAGCAGACTGCGATCATGTAGGCCATGGAGACAGAATCCAGCCATCACCGATGCGTCCATCTCCTCTGAAGATGATCCAGTGCATGAGTCTGTTTGCGAGGTCTTCAGGAATGAGTATAGCTCAGAACCTGCATCGCCCTACATCTCCGATGACTTAGAGGCTCAGTTGGGCCTGTCAGTCCTTCCCTCTTTAGGACAATCGGAAGATGAGGATGACGAGTCGGATGAGGCTTTTGCCGATTGCATGGAGACTTTTGACGATCCGACTCCAGAGCCGAACAACTTGGTGGCAGCTATCACAAAGAAAGATCCAGCCACTTCCAACACCGAGCCGGATCAGATTGAGTCAGACTTCTTAGACGATCACACTAATCCTGAGCTCAAACCTTTACCCACAACTTTAAAATATGCCTTCCTTACGGGACAGGACAAGAAGTATCCGGTCATCATCAGTTCGCGATTGACCGAGGAGAAGAAATCTCGCTTGCTAGAGATCCTGGAGAAGAACCGCAAGGCGATAGGCTGGAGCATTTCCGATCTCCACGGGATAAATCCCGCTCTGTGTTCGCTTACTTGGAGAATGAAGCTAAACCCTCTCGTGAACTCCAACGTCGTTTGAATCCAAATTTACGAGAGGTCGTGAAGAAGGAGATAGAGAAATGGTGCAACGCGGATTTCATTTACCCAATTTCTGACTCTAAGTGGGTGTCCCCAATCAATGTTGTCCCGAAAAAGTCGGGAATTCAGACGACCACCAACGAGGACGGAGAGGAGATCGTGACACGAGTGCCCACGTCGTGGCGCGTCTGTGTGGATTACAGACGCCTGAATGCCGCAATGAAGAAGGATCATTTCCCCCTGCCGTTCATTGATCAAATATTGGAGAGACTAGCGGGGAAAGAATTCTCCTGCTTCTTAGATGGGTTCTCGGGCTACAATCAAGTAGCCATAGCTCCGGAGGACCAAGAAAAGACCGCATTCACATGCCCCTTTGGTACCTATGCTTTCAGGCGCATGCCCTTTGGGTTATGCAATGCTCCAAGTACTTTCCAAAGATGCATGATTGCTGTATTCGCTGAAATGGTCAGCGAATTTCTGGAAGTATTCATGGATGACTTCTCGGTCCATGGCGATTCCTTCGATTCCTGTCTTAGGAATCTGGATCGAGTCCTCAAAAGATGTTGTGAGGTTAATCTGGTGCTCTCCTGGGAGAAAAGTCACTTCATGGTGACGGAGGGCATAGTGTTGGGGCACGTCATCTCCAAGAGAGGAATGGAGGTTGACCCTGCCAAGGTGGATGTGATCAGACGACTCCAGCCACCAACCAACGTAAAACAGTTGCGGTCGTTCCTCGGGCATGTTGGATTTTATCGGAGATTCATTAAGGATTTTTCTAAGATTGCTCGACCGCTAACTGAGCTTTTAGGCAAATACATGGAGTTTATTGTTGATCACAAATGTCTTGAGGCCTTTAAGCTGTTGCAAGGAATGATTATGGACGCACCTATCCTACAAGCCCCAGATTGGCCTCTACCTTTTGAGATCATGACGGACGCCTCAGATAATGCTGTTGGGGCTGTGTTAGGACAGCGAAGAGATGACATCCCGTTCGCAATTCACTACGCAAGCAAAGTGCTTGACACCGCTCAGGTAACTATACAGTTACGGAAAAGGAAATGCTTGCAGTAGTGTTTGCCTTGGACAAGTTCAGATCTCACTTAATCGGATCCAAGGTAATCGTGTTCACTGACCACACAACACTACGATATTTGATGGAGAAGAAGGATGCGAAGGCGCGTCTTCTTCGGTGGATTTTACTTATATAGGAGTTTGACTTGGACATCCGTGATAAACCTGGAAAGAAGAACGTAGTAGCCGATCATCTTTCTCGTCTCGAAGATCTTCATACTTCCGAGGATTCATCAATTTGAGACTCCTTCCCCGATGAGTCGATTTTTGTTATCGACTCACTCCCATGCTACGCCAATATCGTGAATTATCTTATCTCCAAGAAAGTTCCCGAGGATTGTCCCAAGAGCCAAATTGACTAACTGAAGTCGGACGCCAGACACTATCATTGGGAGGATCCGATCCTTTTCTTTGAAGGACCGGATTGTGTCTGGAGACGATGTATTCCTCAGGAGGAATACCAGAGTGTCCTTTATTTATGCCACAACTTAGAGGCAGGAGGACACCACTCCGGGAAGAGGACCGCATGGAAGGTATTTCAGTGTGGCTTCTACTGGCCGACTCTGTTTCACGATGCCACCGTCTTCGCGAAGTCGTGCCCAGTATGCCAGAGAATGGGAGGAACCGTCGGTTCCAAGGATGAGATGCCTATGCAGCCTCTCATCATTTGTGATGTCTTTGACGCCTGGGGTATCGATTTCATGGGCCCATTTCCTATTAGCCACGGGTTCGAATATATCCTTCTTACGGTTGATTATCTATCCAGATGGGTGGAGGCTATCCCGACCCGAGTCGCAGACAGCAGGACTGTCTGTAAATTCATCAGAGAGCACATCATCTCTAGGTTCGGGATCCCCAAAATGATGATATCAGACAGGGGTAGCCACTTTATGAATCGGGAGGTGAAGAAACTCCTGAAGGACTACGGCATCGAACACCGTGTCGTGAGTCCTTACCACCCACAAACCAATGGTATGGCTGAGGTGTCGAATCGGGAGGTGAAGACTATATTGCAAAAGCTTGTCCGCCCGGACAGGAAGGACTGGTCTCAGATCTTGGATCAAGTCCTCTGGGCGTATAGGTCAACTTACAAGATACCTTTAGGAACCTCCCCATTCCGAATGGTATTCGGAAAGCTGTGCCATTTGCCCGCAGAGTTAGTGCACAAATCAGAATGGGCAATTAAGAAGGTCAACTGGAACACACACCTTGGGCAGAAGCAGAGAGACATGGATCTGAATGAGCTTGTGGAAATCAGAAACCGCGCATATGACAACAGTTTGGTGTACAAGGACAAGGTGAAGCGTTGGCATGATAGATATATCAGACGAAAGACCTTTGTTCCTGGACAGAAGGTATGGTTGTTCAATGCTAGGCTGAAGATTTTCCAAGGCATGTTGAAGTCTAAGTGGACGGGCTCATTTGTCGTCCGTACGATGCATGATAGTAGATGTGTCGAGATCTCAGATCTCGCAGATGACGCACCGACACTCCTAGTGAATGGACAACTGTTGAAGCACTTCGTCGAATCCAATGAGAAGTTAGTCCATGTTGAGGAGATTGTATTCATGCGCGAGACAGATTTAGCAGATGCACCTCGAGCCGCGTATGAGACCTTGCAGCAGTAAGCTCCAGCCATCAACAGCATCTTAAAAGATTCAGACCTACTCATTTGTATATATCATCATTCTTGTACATCCTATCCTCTCTCCCACGCGACTCTAGTATCCCATCCCAACCTCATTAGATCACTATCTTGGACTATACTTAGGATGACCGGATCCTAAGTATAGGGGGGAGGAGTCACTTGAGTCGGTTCTTTGTACATTCTCCACATCACATTGGTCCTCATACTCACTTCCGTCCTATACTTAGGCTGACCTGAGCCTAAGTATAGGGGGACCGATGCCCACATTGTATATTCATCCACTTCTCTTCTTGACCTCGTCCTCCCCACTTTTTGACTTTCTTCTACACTTAGGCTGCCATAGCCTAAGTATAGGGGGGCTGGTCGATTTCTATACATTTTTCCTTTTCTTTAGCACTCCTACGCTTAGCACGAGCTATGTCTTTTTCCTCGCTCTTCGCGCTCTGAGGACATAGCACATGCTAAGTATAGGGGGCGTATATATATTACATATATACTTTACCCATAGCTCGTACTTTCGCGTATGTTTGTATATATTTTACAATAGGGTTTTTATCAGTTGTGCCCCTCCGAGATATCGCAGTATCAGTTATGTCCCTATCTTTTTGGTAATATCAGTTGTGCCCCCGACTTCTTGCCAATATTTCACTTGTGCCCCTCAGAGGGGCATAACTGATAAAAGATTTTTATCAGTTATGCCCCTCTGAGGGGCACAAGTGAAATATTGGCAAGAAGTCGGGGGCACAACTTATATTACCAAAAAGATAGGGGCATAACTGATATTGCGATATCTCGGAGGGGTACAACTGATAAAATCCCTTTACAATAATTACGGGTGGGTAAAAATTGAAATTTTTTTTTGTGATTATACTTGTATAATACTTACAAACCTCTTGTAAATGGTTGTAAAATAGGAGGTATACCAAAAAAATGAAAATAAAAATAGGCTTCTTATTTATTCTTGCATATCATCTCTACATCCAAAAAGAAAAGAAAAAGAGTCTTGCATTTTCATCCATCTTCATAGCACGACATCTGCATCTCATCTGCATATCTTGCATATGCAAGGTGGAAAGCTAGTGGGTTCTTAACCAAGTTATGAGTAGATATTGAGGATGGACTTGATTTGACCTTAATCCACCTAATTTCAGAGGAACCTTATAGGAACTGGAGTTAAGATTTCTCAGGTCAAGTGAGTTAAATCTTTGAGTCCGCAAGTCTATGTTTACATGTCATCTTGATTAGTCTAAGTAGAATATCTCGTGCATACGCAGGATTCTTTTAGATAATGACCTAACTTGGACAAGCACAATGCACGTAGCTCTTCATTGATGAGGTGGTGAGGAGGTAGAATCCTTTAGCTTGGAGTAGCACACGGGTGGAAACATCCGTCCTCCTCTAGGGAGGGTAGTGCATCTCAACCTAGTCTGGTGGTGTTGACATCTAAGGACGGGATGCTGTGGGTTGCAATAATGCTTCAAAAGAGGGATAGTCTACTGACTCAAGAGGAAAACTCCTGATGTACATGCTGCACCTTGTATGAATTTGAAAAAAAATGCAAAAACTCCAAAAAAATCAGGCAGGTCCAAGTGAAAATAAAATACCTGTCGGAGTCTGTATATTAGCAAAGAAATGCAGCTGGATGACTTGGCTACACTGGTCAGGCATCCCGGGATAGGTAGCTACACTGGCTACCGTCCATTCTTTTCTCTACCCCTCCTCTTGAGTTGGTCGCACTTGAACTTAGAAGGGAATACCCCGCTCCTCGAGGAAAGAGTTACTGGACCGGGTTATTGAGTTACCTTGTTAGAGGAGGCTGGTTCCGAGTCATTTCTGATGTGGAGAGCTATATCTCACTTACACAGTACAAGTAAGAATCATAGTCATCAGAAATTTACGTTTGAGGATTTGTTCTACCTGATTATTGAGGCGTCTTGAATAGAAGACTTGTGGAACTTGAAGTCTGTTAGGTCTTAAGTTCAGGTCCAAATAAGGTTTCGCCACACAATTAATCCAAAGGTCGAGTCAAGCTCCATTTTTAACTTTTGTTCATGACCTTGGTATGGAACCCAAAATCATTTCACTCTTGCATTCCATTTAGTTGCTCGGGGATGAGCAAGGTTTAAGTATAGGGGGTTGATGAATCTGTGATTCATTACTCCAAAAGTTAAAAATAGAGCCTTGTTCCTGAGTAAATAGAGGCATATTCCCCTTTATAATGCATAAATAGCATTCATACATGCATTCATAATACATGCATTTTAGCACTCCATTTGCATTTAAATAAGAAGCCAAAATCCCTTGTAAAATATCCACCTCATAAAAATAAGCTCTCCCTTATACTATGTACACCTTAGTTAATAATATAAGGAAGAAAGCCAGAAATGTCCTTTGTAAAATAGCCATAAAATGCACATAGATCCCTCATACCAACTCTAAAATAGGTCTACTCACTTTCAGATTAATACACATTAAAAGAACTTTAAAATGAGACCGATTTCATCCAATTTGGAGCTCGTATGAAAAAGTTGGGTTTTTGGTCCTCTTTGTATACTACCTATATGTATATTTGTATCTTTGTATTTTTGTATCATATTTGACTTCATCTTCATCTTTTGTCAACATGAAACTTGTAGATCTCATCAAGATCTACAACTTTCATGTTTTGAGTTTTTCCAAATTCGGCCTCCTCCTCTCCCTAAATTCATTTCTTATTTCAGCCAATCACAACTGGCCATGTGGCGCCCTCTGGTTGCGCCATGCGGCCCGCTCCACTTGCCCAAGCCGCCTCTACTCTCAGCCGTTGGATGACACTCTTGATCCAACGGCCACTTGATTTCCACGTGCACCTCAACTTTACACCGTCTGATCATCCCCAGGACTTCATCTGAACCGCTCATTAGCGCCTCGCCCACAGCGCGCCACGCGTCGCACGCTAAGCCCTTGGATGACGCACCCCATCCCTCCATCGCAACCGCTCATCCCGCCTTGCATCTCAACCCTTCAATCATCCTTAGATCTGATCTCCGCCGCTCGTCAGCGCCCTCTCCTCCACACGACACATGGCGCCATCACGTCCTTCTGATCAAGCCACCCCAGATGCAATCCACATCGCTCGCGCACGCTTTGCTCTCATCACGCCACGTGGTCGCTCCACGACCCTCAGATCGCCGCGCCTCGATCAGATCTCGCCTGCTCCTTAGTGATTAGATCCGGGCCGTTGGATCACAAGATCCAACGGCCATGACCTCATCTCCTACCTCTGGCACCCCTCTCTCCCACGATCTCCGCCTTGCGGGAGGGGTTCCCCCTTTCTATTTTTAGCAGCGCTCCCTCCACCGTCTACAACCACCATTACCTCCACGTCCTTCCCCACTCGTTCCTTATCCTCGCCAGCCACCTCGCTACCCACGTCGACCGCCAACAACGCTCCACTACCTCCATGAACTTCGCCCCATCACCAACCCTACCGAGACCTCCATCCTTTAAATACTCGCCCTCCGACCGACTTCAGCCCTATCCGCCACCCCTGAGAGATCACCCGAGCTCGGAACTTCTGTTTGGTGACAACAAGCGACCGATCCTCGTGCGAAGACCGGTCTTCTTCTTCGGTGAGATCCGCGACGCATCGCCGTGTCGCAGCCACTCCTCCGAGTTGCTGCTTGAGCTCAGGGACTTACCGCCCCTTCGAGCGACGATCTGGACCTCAACCTCGAGCTCCAAACCCCAGGTAATCTCCTCCACCTTTGTTTAATCTTAGTTTCATTTTTTCCTTCGATTTCTTCCTTTTTATTCGCCATTCACCGTGATCCTCTCGCCTCGCTCTCACTTCGCCGAGCTCCGCGACGGAGCTCTCATCCTCGCGGTGCCCTTCACGCCCTCAGACACTTCACTTCGCTCTCCACCAGCTCCAGCTCCGCCACTTGGCCGGAGCACCATCGACAGAACCTCTTCCCTCCGCTCTAGGCCTCGCCACTCCACCCTCACCTCTCCACTAGCACGCACGAGCTTCGGCTATACCACTAACACTTGCAGGTAGCTGTTGTTCACTGATCGGAAGTTCACCGGAGCACCTTTTGAGCTTCGCCGCCACGGAGCTCCGACGCCTCTCTCCAGCTCCTGAAGCCACCTGGACCCTCGTTGCACCGCCGCGCTTCTTCTGAGATACCTCCGAGTCCTCAGAGAGCCTCATCGACACTAGGAGGGACGGACGGAGCCAAGGCCACGTCGCTGGAGCCCAGCCATCTCCTCCGCAGGCGGCGGAGGTCCGTTGAAGAAGAAGGCCCAACTACCGTTCGATCATATGATCGAACGGTCCTTAGCTCGCCACGTCATCGACATCTGGAGCATCACATCAGCCGTAGGATCATCTGTGATCCCACGGACAGGAGCGAGCTACATCACCACGACCGGAGCAGCACGCCACTGTTGGATCTCTCTTTGATCCTACGGTCCATAGACGACCACGTTGCTACACTCAGCCATCGTTGGATCACTTCAGATCCGATGGTCCTTGCTTCACCACGTCGTCATCGACAGCAGCCGTTGGATCACTTTAGATCCAACCGTCCAGAGCACGCCACATATCCCTGGTCCGAGCCTCTTCCCCGACCCTAGGCTCGGACCACCCGAGTCTAGCCGAGCCTCACTCCCGAGCCTCCGAAGCCGCCCGAGCCTAGGCCAACCACGTGAGGAGCACGTGCGGTCTGGGCAAATTGCATAGAGGCCTAGGAAACTTTTTGAAATTACAAAAAGGTCCCTGTAAAGCAGCCCCTACGTGAGGAGCACGTGCCTAGTGGAGAATTTGCATATCATCCCCCAGCATTATAGGTAATTGCATTTAAATCCCTGCCAACATGTTTACTTTTATGTAATTTTATTTTCTTGTATTGCAAATACACCCCTGTCTTTGCATGCATCCCTAGGTGTCATTTTGCATCATTATTGAGTTCTAAAAATTTCATATTGTTGAGTAACTTGTCGTATATCTATTGTGCCACTTGTCACATTTTTGTAATTGCAGTAGATTTTTAAATGAATTAATTGGTTGATTTCTGTAGTGAGTTTGGGTGATTTGGAGTTTTTATTTGCAAGATATGGGTCTGTGAAGTTGAGATTTTGGCTTTTTATTATGTGTATAAAATGTACATTGGGTATTATTTTTGTACAAACTCAATTTTGTATTTTTATTTATTTTATTATCTACAACTTTCATGAACAAAGTTTCTTTATTTGTTGAATAAATAATTATGTACAAAATAGGCGTTGAAAATGCATAAATGGATGAATAAATGAGGTATTTATTATACTCTTGGCCCTTATCTCCCCCTACTTTATTCCTTGTCGACCAATTCCATTCTGGATTTGGTCTCGGGGTTAGGGTCATAAAATATTTACAATATTAATAATTAATTCTCTGTAGCTTCAAAAATTCTTAAAAATTCACACTAGCTCTAGGATAGTTAACCTTACATAAAAATTTCATATTATTTGCACACATCTCGAGGCCTAAATAAATTCTTTAGTGATTTCCTTAGTTTAATTTTAATAGGTTCATTTCACATTAAAATTAAGGTTTGTCAATTTTCCTAGATTCCTTATCATTAGATCTATCTAGGATAATTTTTGTTCTTGAAAAAATGTGATTTGTTATTTATTAAAATTAAATCAGTGAAAATCATCCTGCCTGCATGTTTAATTCACGGTAAATTCATCTGGTGTCAAAAAATTCCAAAAAAAGTAGGGTAGTTCATTTTCATCATATTTAATCATCTGGCCAATTTTCATAATTTTTGGACTTAATTTGATATCTCAAACTGATTTAACTTTGGATTGGCTAGATTGTTGCATGTGTCTGCATAGAAAATAGGAAAAGATAAAAAAAATAATTTCTTGAAAAATCGAACATTGAACTTTGCTATTAATTTACCTAAGGAGACAGATGCCTCCCTGAGTTCGACCTTGGACTTCACCAAGTAAAAAAAATCACCGCTAGAGATTAACTTGACATTAATTAATAGTGGTTTTTGATATTCCCTCTCGTATCCGACTGCAACGAAACTGATAAATAATTTGGACATTAATCTGACCAAATTAACATAGGGCGCGGGGCGGTTATCAGTCACCCCCTTTCTATTTTCGTACCCACTCCCGCCACCCTCTCCGATCGCCAACACCTCCACGATGGAGCCCATTCTCCCCTCATCCTCGCCAGCTCCCTTACTCACCACAACTCCCGCTAGAGTCGCCCCACAACCTCCATGAACTCCACCTTCCAGCGACTCCGGCCATCACCTTCACCCTATAAAGCATCGCCCTCCGGCCACATTCACGCCCATCTGCCACCACAGAGAGAACCCTCGAGCTCAGAGCCATCGATTGGTGACAACAATTGACCGTATCTTCGAGCGAAGACACACATCTTCTCCGGCGAGATCCACAGCCGCCACCGCCATGCTGCAGCCTCCATCCGCAAGCTGCGTGAGCTCAGGCCATCTGCCGACCTTCGGGCGACGACCTAGAGCTCAAACCTGAGCTCCATTCCCCAGGTAGATTCCTCCATTTCCCTCTGATCTTCTTCTTATTTTCTTCTTCGATTTCTCTGATTTAATTCACCCTCCACCGTTGTTTTCTCGCTCCACCTTCATCCCTCCGAGCTCCGCTATGGAGCTCCGATCTTCGCACACCCTTCCGTATCCTCAAACACCGTCGCCCACCTTTCACCGACGCCAGCTCCGCCACCTGGGCGGAGCCCGATCACCGGACCACCCTCGCTCCGCCATAGGCCTCTCATCTCACTCATCACACCTCCGCGAACTGTTCGCACGCTTCGGCTATATCCTTTAACCCCTGCAGGTGACATACCTTGGATTGGCCGAAAGCACGTCGGAGCTCCCTTCGAGCTTCATCGTCATCGAGCTCTAGCGCTCCTCCTCCGCTCCTGAGGCCACCTGACACTTCGTCGACCATCAGCGCATCTTCCGAGATACCTCCGACCCTCCATCGACCTTCACCGATGACGGGAGGGAAGAGCGGAGCAATCCCAGCTTCGCCGGAGCCCCGCCTTCTCCTCCACAGGAGGCGGAGGGCCGTTGGGGAAGACGTTCAGCCACCGTTCGATCATCTTGATCGAACGGTTAGAGTCACGCCACGTCGCCATCATCCGGAGCAGCCCAAGGCCGTTGGATCTTCTTCGATCTGACGATTGTTGATCAGCCACGTCGCCTCTTCATCGAGCTCTAGGTGCCGTTGGATCAATTTAGATCTAATGGTCACTGATCGACCACGTCGCCATCAGCAGGAGCGAACCACTGCCGTTGGATCGATCAAGGATCTGACGGATGCAGACGTGCCACGTCGCCATCAACCAGAAACCGTTGGATCGTCACTTGATCCAACGGTCCATATCACGCCACGTCGCATGGTCTTAGCCTCTTCCCCGACCTCTAGGCTTGGATCCTCGAAGCTTCTTCGAGCCTTCCTCCGAACCTCTAGAGCAACCGAGCCAACGCCCGAGCCTCCGACGTCCTCCGAGCCTAGGGTACCCCACGTGAGGAGCATGTGCGGCCTGGGCAAATTGCACTGAGGCCCTTGGAAGTTTCTGATATTACAAATCAGTCCCTACGAAGCGTACCCACGTGAGGAGCACGTGCGTCTGTGGAGAATTTGCATTCCACCCCCTGCATTCTAGGTAATTGCATAAAGGTCCCTGTCAACATATTTTATTTTGAGCAATTTTTAATTCCTGTATTGTAGTTATACCCCTATCTTTGCGCGCATATTTAGGTATCCATATTTCATCATTTTTAAATTCCAAAAATTGCATGTTGTAGTTTAACTTGTCCTTTATCTTATGTGACACTTGGCACATTTTTGTAATAATAGTGGAATTTTTAATTAATTAATTGGTCCATTTTTATCATATTTTGCCCAATTTCACCTTTTAATTAATATTACTTTCTCCATGACTCAAAAATTTCCCAAAAAATCACATTATATCTACGATAATTAGCTTCACCTTGCATAAAAATTTGATCTCATTTGCATGCATTTCGAGCCCTAAATAAATTATTTGGTGATTTCCTTAGTTTATTTTTAATAGGTTCATTTCACATCAAAATCAAGGTCTGATAATTTTCCTGGATTCCTCATCTTTAGATCTTTCTAGGGTAATTTCTATTCCCAAAAATATTGTGATCTGATATTTATTAAAATTAAATTAGACAAAATCACCCTGCATTCATGTTTAATTCGCAGTAAATTCAGTTAGTGTCAGAAAATTCCAAAAAAATGAGGGTAGCTTAATTACATCATATTTCATCATCTTTCCAATTTTCATTATTTTTGGACTTCATTTGAATACTTTTCTGACTTAACTTCAAAAGTGGCCTGATTTTCATGTGTCCTGCATAAAAAAATTGAAAAATAAGACCAAAAAAATATTCCCCCCGAAAATCATACCTTGGAAATTTGCTTCGAATCAACCTAAGGAGACAACTGCCTCCCTGAGTTCGACCTTGGACTCCCAAGTAAAAAAAGTTGCCACTCGAGATTAATTAATAAAAAAATTAAAAGTGGTTTTTGATTCCCTCTCGTTATCCGACTGCAACGAACATTGGTAATTGATTTGGACATTAATTTGCTCGAATTAACTAGGGTAGCGGGAGGCATATCAGTCTTAGAAAAAATTATGCTAGCATTCCATTCCTCACATGAATCTTTATTTCAACCTATTACTCCAATCTTTAGATGTCCACGCTATCAAAAAAAATGCACAGTCTTTCAACACCTAATGTGCATGTTAGTTCCCTGTCCAAGAGTCTACTCAGAATGAGGCGATCAGGTTAGACAGTAAGAGTTAAAGTCTAGACATTGTCTTGTGAAACTTGGAGAATCAAGTCCATGATCTGAAGTTTCTAAAATCCTATTTCTCAGTGAAGTTCCTCTGAAAATTAAGTGGATTAAGGTCTATGTTCGGTTTTACTCATGACTTGGTTTAAAACTCGATGACTTTCCACTTTGCATATGCTTGATATGTTAATTAACTGCAGATGCATGAAATGCACAATTTTTTTGATAATTCTGCTTTTTTTCTTGATTGAAGGAATGAATGAGAAGCCATTTTATTTGACAAATTTTGTTTGTTATACACCCAATTTTATAACAATTTACAACATAAATATTATTTACAAAAAATTACAACAATTTTATAAGAGAGTATAATTTCAACAAACTTATACAAGATTATACATATTTTACATATTATACAATATATAAATTATACAAAATTACATGGATTTTACATACTGCACATATTTTACACATATTTTTTTGATTAAATTTACAAATCTACCCATCATGTTTTTATTGAATATTACATACGAGAAGTATGCGAAAGTAAAAGTTATGGGTAAAGTATATACAATATATACGACATCTCCCATACTTAGCTCGTGTTATGTCCTCAGAGCATGGAGAGAAATAAGGCATAACTCGGACTAAGCATAGAGTGGTGAAAAGAATACGAGTATAGAAGTCAACCCCTCCACCCCATACTCAGGGATTTGAAGGCCTAAGTATAGAAGAAGAGAAAAACGAGAGAGCTGAGGGCAAGAGAAAAGGAAGAAGTAAAAGCAGAGAATACACATCGGGCATCAACCCCCCTATACTTAGGCTCTGGTCAGCCTGAGTATGGAAGTGTAGGCGTGAGGTCCGATGAGATCTAGATAATGTACATTGGAGATGTGATCATGAATCTTCGTGATGTTGCTAATGGCTTAAGATCAGTGTTGCAAGGCTTCATGTGTGACTAAATGTGTCTTCTGGATTTGTCCCATGTATGAATACAATCTCCTCAACATGGACTAACTTCTCATTTGGTTTGACAAAGTTCTTCAGCAGTTGTCCATTTATTAGGAAAGTGTGTGCTTCATCTGTAAGATCTGAGATCTCAACACATCCATTGTCATGCACATCACAGACTAGATAGGGGCCCATCCACTTGGACGTGAGCTTCCTTGTAAAATCTTCAACTTTGCATTAAACAACCATACCTTTTGTCTAAGAAAGAAGGTCTTTCGTCTGATAAATTTGTCATGACAATGCTTAACCTGGTCATTATACACCAAACGATTGTAATATGCTTAGTTTCTGATTTCCACACGTTCATTCAGATCCATCTATCTCTATTTTTGCCCTAGGAGTATTTTAACTGACCTAATTACCCATTCTGATTTATCTACTACTTTTGCAGGTAAGTAACACAGCTTTCCGAATACCGTCCTGAATGGGGAGGCTCCTAATGGCGTCTTGTAAGCCACATTGTAATCCCAAAGGACTTTACCCAAGATATGGGACCATTCCTTCCTGTTTGGGCGAATGAGCTTCTACAATATGGTCTTAACAACCCTATTCGACACCTCTACCATGACTTTGGTTTGTGGGTGGTAAGGACTAGCGACAAGGTGCTCGATGTTGTAATCCTTCGCAAGCTTCTTCGCTTCTCTATTTACAAGATGGCTACCTCCATCTGATATCAGTACTTTGGGGACCTCGAACATAGAAATAATACTCTCTCACAAAATTACAGACAGTCCTACTGTCCGCGTCTCGGGTTAGGATGACCTCCACCCACTTGGACAAATAATCCACCGCGAGAAGGATGTACTCAAATACGTAGCTAATCGGGAATGGGCACATGACGATGCCCCAAGCATCAAAGACATCACAAATGATAGCGGGTTGTATCAACATCTCATCTTTGGAACCAATGATTCTTTCTATCCGCTGGCATACTGGATACGATTTCATAATGGTGAGAGCATCGCAAAACAGAGTCAGTTGGTATAAGCCACATTGCAGTACATTCCACATGGTTCTCTTACTGGAGTGGTGTCCTTCTGCCTTCAGAGTATGGTAGTCGTAAGAACACTCTGTATTCCTCCCAAGGAATACATATCCTTTAGACAAGATCTGGTCCCTTAAAGAAAAGGATCGAATCCTCCCAATGGCAGTGTCTCGAATCCAACTTGAGTCGGTCAATGTTGCTCTTAGGCCAATCTTTGGGAACTTTCTTGGAAACAAGATAGTTCATTGTATTGTCGTACCATGGGAGTGAGTCGATAACAAAAAATGACTCGTCAGGGAAGGATTCTGATATAGATGTATCATCAGAAGTATCAAGAATTTCGAGACAGGGGAGGTGATCAATTACTACATTCTTCACTCTAGGTTTATCTTTAATGTCCAAATAAAACTCCTGGAGAAGTAAATCCACCTAAGAAGAGACGCCTTTGCGCCCTTCTTTTCTATGAGGTATTGTATTGTTGAATGGTCTGTGAACATAATAACCTTGGATCTAATTATATGACCTAAACATATCTAAGGTGAACACTACACAAGCATCTCTTTTTCCATAACCATGTAGTTACGCTGAACAGGGTCAAGCACTTTGCTTACGTAGTGTATGGAAAACTGGACACCATCTCCTCTCTTTCCTAACACATCCCCAATAACAAAATCTGAGTCATTCGTCATGATCTCAAAAGGAAGAGACCATACTGGGCTTATAGGATCGGGGCATCCATTATCATTCCCTTCAACTTCTTAAAGGCATCAAGATATTTGTGATCAACAATAAACTCCATATCCTTACCTAAAAGCTCATTTAGCGGTTGTGCTATCTTTGAAAAAACTTTTATGAATCTTTTGTGAAATCCGTCATGTCTGAGAAAAGACCGCAACTGTCTCATGTTGGTTGGTGGGTGGAGTCGTCTGATCGCGTCCACATTGGCACAGTCAACCTCCATTCCTCTATTGGAGATGACGTGATCCAACACAATTCTCTTCATTACCATGAATTGACTCTTCTCCTGGGAGAGCACCAGGTTCACCTTGCAACACCTATTGAGGCCTCGATCCAAATTCCTAAGATAGGAATCGAAGGAATCACCATGGACTGAGAAGTCATCCATGAAGAATTCCAAGAATTTACCGACCATCTCGATGAATACATCAATCATGCACCTTTGAATATACCGGGAGCGTTGCATAACCCCAAAGGCATGCGCCTGAAAGCATAGATATCAAAGGGGCAAGTGAACGTGGTCTTCTCCTGGTCCTCAGAAGCAATTTCTACTTGGTTGTAGCCCGAGAAACTGTCTAGAAAAAAAAGAATTCTTTTCCTGCCAATCTTTCCAAGAACTAATCAATAAATGGTAGGGGAAACTGATCCTTCTTCATTGTGACATTCAAGCATCTGTAATCCACAGAGACATGCCATGGCATGGGTACTTGTGTCACAATCTCATTGCTGTCATCATTGTGATCGTATGAATTCCCGATTTCTTCAGGAAAATATGAAGGGGTACCACCCACTTGGAATCGGAGATGGGATAATTAAAACCCATATCGTACCATTTCTCAATTCCTTCTTCACGACCTCTCATAAATTTGGATTCAGCCTACACTAGAATTCATGAGAGGGTTTGGTTCATTATCAAGATAGATATGGTACAAACACATAGCAGCATTTATCCCCTGGAGATAGGAAACACTCCAACCTATTGCCTTGCAGTTTTTCTCCATGATCTCTAACAAGCAAGATTCCTGCTCCTCAGTCAATCATAAGTTGATGATGACTGGAAACTTTTTCTAACTTAAGTGTTTGTGGGTAATGTTTTGAGCTCAAGTAAAGTGTGGTCATCAAGCAAGTCTATCTCAGTTGAATCTAGTTCTGTGCTGATAGTGGCTGGATCTGTCTGAAGTAGCTGCCACCAACTGATTCGGCTTTGGAGTCGGATCGCCAAAATTATCCAAGCTATTGGTAAAAATCGTGTCCGACTCATCATCCTTATCATGTGATTGTCCTAAAGGGGAAATGACTGACATGCCTAGTTGGGCCTCTGTGTCATCGAATATGTAAGGGGATGCAAACTCTGTATGATCCGCATCTTTCAAGACATTTCAAAGGATCTCACGAATTGTATCATGTACAATGTCCTCTCTAAGGGAGAGGGACTCATCTATGCTACCTAGATTCTGTCTCCATGGCCCAAGGATGTCTACATGAATGCAATCTGCTTCTGACGAAGAGTACTCGATGTTGGATTCAGAATATGATCTCTACCATATGGTTTGCTTCATCTCTAGTTTTGATCTCCGCCTGGAGTTTGGAATTGAATCTTCCCCACCTTGTAGTCAAATAAAGCTCCATTATCCTTACGAAGGGTCGTCCAAGTATGTAATCTGAGAATCTTTCCAATTCTAAGGGATATCCATATCAAGTACAGTGAAGTCCACCATGTAATCTCGTCCCTCAACATTGATGACAATGTTCTTCAATTCTCCCCTGGACCTCTTAGTGTACTTATTGGCATACTGGAGTAGCACTCTATATTTCCTAAGAGGTACTAGATTTAGCCCCTCGTAGAGGATTTTTGGCATTAGATTAATCAAGGATCCATTATCCAAGAGAGTGCATGGAAACACAGTGTCATCGACATGACTCGCCACATAAGGGGCATCACGCCCCTTCATTTCCTTGGAAACACATTCTTAATGGTGCAAGTAGTGGCTACTGAGAGAACGTGCTTCTCAACATGGCTTTTTATCTTCATGCTGATCCTTGTAGGTGTGCATCTCATCTGAAGATATTTTTGAAATACAAGTGTCATATCCACATACTTATCAAAGGGGATTGTGACATTGATATATTTATCACAAATCTCTGCCATCAAAGGGGAATAGTACAGATGATCATGTGGTCATTGCTAACTCTAATTCAGTCTATTGGGATTGACCTGAACCTGGGCTGGAATTGGAGTCCTTGGTGCCATCTGCTGGTCCTATTGGCACCTTGCCATGATAATCATTCTTCATCTGTTGAATCCTATCTGTCAATTATTGAATGGCCAAGGTGAGGGAACCTAACTCATTCGTGGATGGGGTCGGTTGTTGATGTTGATGGCTGGAGGATGGATGGTACTGTTGTCCGTATTTGTCCTATTGGCCTTGTCGATACTAATGTTGTGGGTGGGACTGTAAAGTGTAAGGTGGTGGTGGATCCTGCTGGCCCAAGTGGAAAGTACGTTGTTGCTGCTAATGAGGTTGATACTCTTGTACTGGACTTGAATGCACGAAGCACAATGCGGGGACGGAGTGATGAACGCGAAATTCACCTCTTTAATAATCGGTAATTATAGTATAGGAGGCGAATTTCTGTCTATCAAAATACCACAATCTTTGAATGTAGTGGAGTACTTTTACTTGGCAAGTCTACCAAGGTCGATCACAGGGACACAACTACCTAATGAATTTATCAAATTTCGATTCATGAAGCACAAGTGTGAATTAATTTCAGTTTCAGGTCCACATGATGAACTATGCTAATTACAAAGCAATGCCATGATGTATGCAATTTTTAGTTAATTTTTATGCAATTTAAAATGATGCATGAGTACTTGTGCAAGGATACAAGTATGCTAAGCTAAAGATTACAATTAAACCCTAAAAATATGAGCAATAGAATAGAATTAGAAATTAGTGTCATTTTAATCACGACATGAAGAGCAGTCATCAAATCAGAGCATGAACAAGGATAGCCGGGTCTCATTTTTCACATAAAAAACCACTTCATTAAAAATAGTGGTGAATGAGAAAATTAAATATGCTGAGATGTAGAGGACAAAACAAGGATCAAAACGACACTAAAATCATGCAATTTGGACCTACGATGCTCAAGTTATGCTAAAAACAATGCATGGGCATAATTGTAATAAAAATGCAAGAAAATAAAAGGATAAATATTGCATTTAGGTCCCAAGAGGGACCTAAATGCAAATATCAAAAACCGCTTGGGCCCATGTGAAATTTTAGCAATTTATGAAACTTCAGAGGGCCTCCCTGTAAAATACCCAGGCACGCACGTGAGGCACGTGCCTGGGGACTTGGATGCAAATATCATAAGAACCGGGGTCTAGCCTGCAATTTTCCCAGCTCCTCACGTGCAAAGCACACGAGGGCTAGGCTTGTAAGGGAGCCTCTGGTTCGGGGCTACGTGGCAGCAGTTGGGAGCTCGGGTCAAGGTTTGGGGGACCTGAGCCTATAGCTTCGGCTGGAGGGTCGGCATGCCACGCGTCTTCATCTAGGCCGTCCGATCCAGATGATTGGACGGCATCCGCTCTTCTACCTCCGCCGTGGGCCCGCCGGAGGAGGTGGGGCTCCAGTGAGCTATTGGTTGCTCCACCGAGCCCCACCGTGCAAGGCAGAGGTCCAGGGAGTTCGTGGAGGCGCTGGCGGAGATGGTGAGGGTCCGACGAGGCTTCCAGGAGTGGTCTGAACTTGGAGTCGATGAAGCCTCGCCGGAGGCAATTAGCTCGACGGAGCTCCGTTGTGATCTCCGGCCAATGACGATGGAAGTGCCTGAAAGTGTTAGCTTAGCCGAAGCACAATGTGCGTGAGTGTCTCGTGAGGTAAGTGGTGGCCCTGGGGTGACTGGAGGTGGGGGCCAATGCTCCTCCTCCAGCGAAGTGGAGGCGGAGATGGGTCAGAGCGGGGGGGGGGGGGTATGGAGAAGGGAGAGGTGGTCGGCGAGGGTGCTGGTTGTCGGGCGGAGCTAATGCAGAGGTTATATGAGGGTGACAATGATGATAGGCAGAGGTATAATTCGGAGAAAGTCTAAGGAAAAGAAGGGGGAAGAAGACCTCGTCGGGGAGGGGAACCCTGGTGGAGGAGCTGCTTGGGATGAGGCTCGGAAGAACCTCGGGGTCGTCGCCCAGCTGGTCAGCAAGCCCAACGAGCTCTGCGGCCGCCAGAGGCGCTGCTACACGGCAGAGGAGCCGAGGGTCGACACCGGGCACTAACCCATCGTCGCCTCGACGCTCCGCCCCTCCGCTGTCACCGGAGGGGCGGAGGAAGCTAGGATTAGGCCTAGAAATGATGGACAGGGGTGACAGAGGCGGAGGAAGGAGTTTTATAGGTGGGGGTAATCGGAGGTTACGTGGTGGCGAGGAGGTTTTGCAACGGCTGTAGTGATGATGAGGAGTGATGGAGACGGTGTTGATGAGGTGCGCGATGATGTAGGGTGTAACAGCTACGTGGAGGAGACGTTATAGTACGGAAAGATGATCGAAGGTGGCGGCCATATATGGAAGGGGATGCGGCTGGTGCGAGGCGAAACGACTGAGGAAGGAAGGGGTTACGGAGGAGGAAGATGATGGTGAGCCGTTGGATCTTACGATCCAATGGTTGGGATGGGAGCGCATGGGAACGATGGAGATCAGATCATAGGATCTGATCGGTCAGCTGGAGGCGAGGCATTAAAGAGCGGTCTAGATGAAGGGCGAGGGTCGATCCAAGGGTGAGGGACGAAGGAATGATGTGGCGCGAGGAGGAGCGTTGGATGACATAGCGATCGAACGGCTATGGAGAAGGTGCGATGTGGCGTGCGGGAGAACGTAGGATGAGGAGGTGATCGGGCGGCTTCAGGGAAGGGCAACGTGGCACAAGGGAAGCCGTAGGATAGGGCATGAATCCAATGGTTGAGGTTCAAGAGGTGACGAGCAGTTGAGATCAGATCAGGAAGCTCGATCTGACGGCTGAGAAGTGGAGCGGTGTGGACGGCTCAGATGAAGGCGGGGGCGAATAGATCCAACGACCCAGGAGGGGCGCCAGGTGGCGTGAGAAGAAGCGGTCCACGTGGCGGCTCCTTAGAATACCACGTGGCCCAATTAGAAAAATCTTGAGAATAAATACAAAGATAAATACAAAATAAATAGTTAGAGGCAATAGGAAAAAGTCAACCATGAAAGTTGCTCGTCTCGATGAGATCTACAACTTTCATGTTGACCAAAAAGCCAAAAGAGGTCATTTGTACAAAACATATTTTTGGGGGTATTTTTAAGGGGATAACAACACCGGCTTTTATCTTTGAGTTATTTTGTATTTTTTAGTGTTTTTAAAGCTTAGTGTTTTATAGACAATTATTCTACATAATTTTTAGGGGTTTTTGATGATAAAATAAATATAGAAAAATAAGGGAAATTAAATACAATAATTTAATGATAAATTACACACAATATAATACATGATAAAAATAAAGAATTAAAGGTGTTTTTTATTGGATTAGTCAAGACATGGGTTTAATTTGCGGCTTTTAGAATGATGAATACGAGATTCATCATACCCCTATACTTAAACCATGCTCGTCCTTGAGCATCTAAATAATGAAGGAGTCAGATTAATTCCTGATAGTGCGCGTGAAATTTTTAAGGCTCGATCTTTCGAAGACCCTTGATCTATATCCTAAAATTCTTAGCTTATCCATGCTCTAGTCAGAAGGGATCCAACTTCTCTAATTATCAGACTCTCTTTTTGTACATATATTATAAGGATATGAAATTTAATGTACTGCATTTCATGAGAGTCGAGTCGATGCATCACTCAAAGTTCCAGTCCCAAAGACTCTCTTCTAGACCTAATCCTCAATTAGGAAATAAGTCTATTCTTGCTTCAGTCAACCGTCTCATTAGTTCGTCAGACTTGAAATGTTGATGGACGACCAGATGATGGAGGTAATGGGATTGTGTCTATTTTTCTCACCCTCACATTGGAACAAGGGGCCTCTCGAGTGCCTTTTACTCAACACATGTAAATTTTAATATTGTTGATCAATGCGTATGTCAAGAGAGTTGGAGTCGTCTGCACTTGTTTTTCTGGGAGTACACTGGGGTGTGACTTTTCTGAGTATCTAAGATACCTTCGACACCCAGACTTGTATCGCTTACGATGCATAGCCCTTTTTGTGGTGTCAGGCCGACTCCTTGGTCCTAATTAGCGCTTGGTCCAAGTGGACACTTTGAAAATATTTGGGAGCGCTTGCCATTGGTGGAAGCTCATTTGTAATTTGACTTTGGTATTTAGAGCTTTTTCTTTGACATTTCTTTTCTTTTATTGGAGAGCTCCATTTCTTTTACCAAAAGTTGGCGCACACTGATCAACAATTTCCATTAAGTTTCATCACACCCTGGCACATAGGTAAATATCAAAGAGAGAGCATATGAATCTTGTTCACATACTGGCTAGGGTTTTTCTGACACTCAGGTCTTCTGAAGCCTTCATTAACTTTATCCCATCCTCGAATATCATTAGATCGGATCCAAACTCAAATCTCTAGTCCTAGTTCCTCAAGTGATATCTCAACTCATCTCATCAATCATGCAGTTGTGGAAGTGACTGTGCTGATCATATTTTTCTTGAAGGTAGAGATGAAGAGTGCAATATAGCGCTCAAATCTTTCAAACCAGGGAAGTGTGGATATTTAAGCTTAAAAACCCTAATGACTAAGGCATGTTAACTCAGACTCTCAAGATCACAGAAATCCAGTGTCCTCAAAATCCTCAAGCCTTGAGTGAATGTGAACGTGTCAGGAACACACCAACTCCTTAGTTAGTGATTTTTGTGTGATTTTTAACTTTTGCAGATTTTTATGGTTTTATTTTGATTTTTTAAATTCTTCGGAGAAACAATGACTGGCCCAGGCTCAAATGAATAAAAGTATCCACTCTCAGCCAGTATGGGTGTAAGTACGTGCCGATAAACGGACCCGTGATCCTTAAGGATGGAGCCATATGCGGTGTTCTCTAAACCACCCACTCTGCTAAGGGAGACCGAGGTTCCCTCACTGAAAGTGTCTACTAAGCCTAGCAGTCAGAGTCAAATTCCAAGAAGGGTTTTTAATTTTTCAATTTTTTTTGAAAAGGAAAATTTACAAAAATTAATCCCTCAATTTTAATAAACAATTTTTACAAGGTTTTTACAACACACAGTTCACAAGTTTACAAGAACCCAGCCCGAAAACAAAATTTAAAAAGGGTTAAAAACACGAGCTAAGGCTAAAGTAAATATACAATAATATACGGTATACCCCCCTATACTTAAACTTTGCTATGTCCTCATAGCACAAGTGCCAAGCCAAGGCTCGATTCAAATATAGGGTGGTATAGCGGAACTGAGGAGGAGGATCCTCCTATAGTCAAGTCAATATTGACCTAAGTACAAGAAGACAGAATGATGGAGGGATAAGCAGGTAGGTCCCCCCTATACTTAGGCTACAAATAGCCTAAGTAAGGTCTGAATTGGGGGGGGAGTGTTCTATGATACAAGGGTGAGGGTTAGGGGGTTCGTGAAATACACACACACACACACACACAGAGAGAGAGAGAGAGAGAGAGAGAGTGAAATATACAGGGGGAAGGGAGATGGGGTGAGGTGAGTGTGTATGTGCAAGTGCGTGCGTGTGTGTGGGGGGAGGGGTAGATCATCAAGTGATCTACTCTTTTTTTGTACAACATGCAAAACTGGAAATAAATATGCAGATGCAAGTTTTTTTACAATATGCAATGCAATCTGACTGATAAAAATCCTCAAATTCCTTCACAATGTCTTTTGCGGGCTCTTTAGCGAAAGCTCCCGACTTCACGCCTCCATGAGGATCAAGCATCCTCGATCATCATGAGCCCTGCCACAAAAGATAAACATTAGAATACTCAGAGAAATTAAATCAGCAAATAAGATGCAAAAAATGATGCATGAAATGGGACCTGAAATATTTGAAATTAATCAACAAAGAAAATCAAAACCCAATAATTAAGTTAAGCCATGTCCCCGGCAACGACGCCATTTGATGAATGCAAAATTTACCTCTTCAATAATCGGTAATTGTAGTATAGGAGGCGAATTTATGTCTATCAAAATACCACAATCTTTGAATGTTGTGGAGCATTTTTACTTGGCAAGTCTACCAAGGTTGACCACATGGACACAACTACCTAATGAATTTATCAAATTTCGATTCATGAAGCACAAGTGTGAATTAATTTCAGTTTCAGGTCCACATGATGAACTATGCTATTTACAAAGCAATGCCATGATGTATGCAATTTTTAGTTAATTTTAATGCAATTTAAAATGATGCATGAGTAATTATGCAAGGATACAGGTATGCCAATCTAAAGATTACAATTAAACCCTAAAAATATGAGCAACAGATAAGAATTAGAAATTAGTGTCATTTTAATCATGACATGAAGAGCGTCATCAAATCAGAGCAGGAACAAGGATAACCGTGTCTAATTTTTTACATAAAAAATCACTTCATTAAAAATAGTGTCAAATGAGAAAATTAAATATGTTGAGATGTAGAGGACAAAACAGGGATCAAAACGACACTAAAATCATGCTATTTGGACCTACGATGCTCAAGTTATGCTAAAGACAATGAATGGGCATAATTGTAATAAAAATGCAAGAAAATAAAGGGATAAATATTGCATTTAGGTCCCTAGAGGGACCAAAATGCAAATACCAAAAACTGCCAAGGCCCATGTGAAATTTTTCCATGCGCGAGGGTCTTTTTGCAATTTTGAAACTTCGGAGGGCCTCCCTGTAAAATACCCAGGCACACACGTGAGGCACATGTCTGGGGACCTGGATGCAAATATCATAAGAACCGGGGTCTGGCCTGCAATTTTCCCAGCTCCTCACGTGCAAAGCACGCGAGGGCTAGGCTCGGAAGGGAGCCTCTGGTTCGGGGCTACGTGGCAGCAGTTGGGAGCTCAGGTCGAGGTTCGGGGGACCCGAGCCTATAGCTTTGGCTGGAGGGCCGGCATGCCACGCGTCTTCATCTAGGCCGTACGATCCAGATGATTGGACGACATCTGCTCTTCTACCTCCACCGCGGGCCTGCCGGAGGAGGCTGGGCTCCGGTGAGCTGTTGGTTGCTCCACCGAGCCCCACCGTGCAAGGCAGAGGTCCAGGGAGTTCGTGGAGGCGCTGGCGGAGATTGTGAGGGTCCGGAGAGGCTCCAAGAGTGGTCTGAACTTGGAGTCGACGAAGCGTCGCCGGAGGCAATTAGCTCGACGGAGCTCCGTTGTGATCTCCAGCCAATGACGATGGAAGTGCCTGAAAGTGTTAGCTTAGCCGAAGCACAGTGTGCGTGAGTGTCTCGTGAGGTGAGTGGTGGCCTTGGGCTGACTTGAGGTGGACGCCAATGCTCCTCCTCCGGCGAAGTGGAGGCGGAGATGGGTCGAAGCGGGGGGGGGGGTCTGGAGAAGGGAGAGGTGGTCGGCGAGGGTGCTGGTTGTCGGGCAGAGCTAATGCGGAGGTCAGATGAGGGTGACAGTGATGATAGGCGGAGGTATAATTCGTAGAAAGTCTAAGGAAAAGAAGGGGGAAGAAGACCTCGTCGAGGAGGGGAACCCTGGTGGAGGAGCTGCTTGGGATGAGGCTCGGAAGAGCCTCGGGGTCGTCGCCCAGCTTGTCAGCAAGCCCAGTGAGCTCTGCGGTCGCCAGAGGTGCCGCTACACGGCGGAGGAGCCGAGGGTCGACACCGGGCACTAACTCATCGTCGCCTCGACGCTCCGCCCCTCCGCTGTCACCGGAGGGGCAGAGGAAACTAGAATTAGGCCTAGAAATGGTGGACAGGGGTGACAGAGGCGGAGGAAGGAGTTTTATAGGTGGGGGTAATCGGAGGTTACGTGGTGGCGAGGAGGTTTTGCAACGGCTGTTATGATTATGAGGAGTGATGGAGATGGTGTTGATGAGGTGCGCGAGGATGTAGGGTGTAACAGCTACATGGAGGAGACGTTATGGTGCGGAAAGACGGTCGGAGGTGGCGGCCATAAATGGAAGGGGATGCGGCTGGTGCGAGGCGAAACGACTGAGGAAGGAAGGAATACAGAGGAGGAAGATGATGGCGAGATGTTGGATCTTGTGATCCAACGGTTGGGATGGGAGCGCGTGGGAACAGTGAGATCAAATCATAGGATCTGAACGGTCGGCTTGAGGTGAGGCGTTAATGAGCGGTCTAGATGAAGGACGAGGGTCGATCCAAGGGTGAGGGACGAAGGAATGACATGGCACGAGGAGGAGCATTGGATGACATAGCGATCGAACGGCTATGGAGAAGGTGCGACGTGGCGTGCGGGAGAATGTAGGATGAGGAGGTGATCGGGCGGCTTCGGGGAAGGGCGACGTGGTGCAAGGGAAGCCGTAGGATAGGGAATGAATCCAATGGTTGAGGTTCAAACGGTGACGAGCGGTTGAGATCAGATCAGGAAGCTCGATCTGACGGCTGAGAAGTGGAGCGGTGTGGACGATTCAGATGAAGGTGGGGGCGAATAGATCCAACGGCCCAGGAGGGGCGCCGGGTGGCATGAGAAGAAGCGGGCCACGTGGCGACTCCTCAGAGCGCCACGTGGCCCAATTAGAAAAATCCTGAGAATAAATACAAAGATAAATACAAAATAAATAGTTAGAAGCAAAATTAGGAAAAAGTCAAAACATGAAAGTTGCTCGTCTCGATGAGATCTACAACTTTCATGTTGTCCAAAAAGCCAAAAGAGGTCATTTGTACAAAACTTATTTTTGGGGTTATTTTAAAGGGGATGAAAACACCGGCTTTTATCTTTGAGTTGTTTTTGTATTTTTTAGTATTTTTAAAGGTTAGTGATTTATAGACAATTATTCTACCTAATTTTTAGGGATCTTTGATAATAAAATAAATACAGAAAAATAAGGGAAATTAAATACAATAATTTAATGATAAATTAAACACAATATAATACAGGATAAAAATAAAGAATTAAAGGTGGTTTTTATTGGATTAGTCAAGACAGGGGTTTAATTTGCGGCTTTTAGCATGATGAATATGAGATTGATCACGGAGCTAGTGTCCTAGTAAGCTAGGAAGGGTTGGTGTGGCTGATCATTCCCTATCCCCAATTGTCTGCGGATGGGGACATGGCTATACAATGACCCATTGATATCAAACACCTACGGAGGCTCCTCATAGATTGACTCCACCTATGGGGGTACGTGTTTCTCCTACTAAGTGTATTGTTGCTCCTCAACCCAGCTGCTTTGAGTCCCCTATACTTGCTCCAGTATGAAGGTGAACTCGGTGTACATGTGTAGGTGATGCAGAAGGAGCAGGTAGGTGCATTTTGGCTACCCTCTCCGTCAATTCCTTTACTTGCTTCGGCAATCGTAAAAGAGCCTCAAGGTCAGTGACCATCTTGTGGATCTGCTTTACCATGATGAACTTATCAGCTATTATTCCCATGTCGGGGATGAGGTCATCTATCAGATACACTACAGTCCTCCTAAGCGTCCCTTGAGATAGGCATAAGGGAGAAACCTGATAGGCCCTGGTGGTCTGATATCTGCATGTTTCCACCATCTGCTCTAAAATATTCCATACAACATTTTCATTTTTATTTAGATAGCCTCATCCACAAGCTGCACTCACTAACCCTTGCATTTCAGGGGTCATACCAAAAAACAAGGTCTGGGCTAACATTGCTTTTGTAATGCCATGGTAGGGGCATTTCTGAAGTAAATCATTGAATCTATCCCAAGTCTCATAAAATGGCACATGGGGAGCATGGGAGAAACTAGCAATCTTGGTCCTCATCTGGTTAGTCTTATTAAAGGGGTAGAACTTCTTCAAGAATAGATCTTTGAATTGCAACCAGTTCGTACATCTAACCCCGAGATTCTTCAACCTATGGGCATGCTTATCTCCTAAGGCAAATAGTGTAGTGTTCAGTCTGATGTAATCCTGTCCAACCCTAGGATGACTAAGGTTGTCACATATCAACTCGAAGTTTCTCAGGAATGCATACACTTCTACATTGATATTCCCATTAAACTTTAGTAACATCCCAAGGAAATGGGGCTTCAGCTTGAATGCCTCATCTGGAATAACCGACATGAGACATTTATTTTTCTCATTATATACGAGGATGTAGGAATCATCATAGGTCGGTCTATTCCACCACTTCTATCACATGTCCCATACGATCCATAAGATTTGCATTCTGCTGCTAGGCTATATCTAACCTGGATAGGACCTGTTCTATCGGATCCTCTTTGTTCTCCTCGTCCTCACCAAACTGCTTCTTATGATGCATCTTGTTCTCTGGTTCATATTCTTCACCTTCATAATAAAGAGGATTCAAATTAATAGAGTTGAAAGAATGTGTTCTAGAAGCATTGAGGTGAGGGTATTCCTCGATGTGGTGAGAGAAGAGAGGGTTGGTTTGGGTTTGACCACCCTTGAGAATGAAAAGTGACTTATTAACCATGGTCCCATGGGAAGAGTTGCCATGGAACCAAGGGGGCTCAGGAAGAGAGTGATCTCGAGCCCATGAGGATGATCAGTTTGGGTTGGTCAGTGAGAGGCTCGCGAAGTCCGAGCAGAAATCACCCAACCCTCTATTCTCGATGTCAAGCGGTTCGAAGAGAGATCATGAATAATGAATCAAAGAGAGATGGCAAAAGCAAAAATGTATGGTCTTTGATGTCTGATCTTGACACACACACAATGCAAACACAATTCCAACCCAGTTTCACCAACTCATACGGTGAAGTCTGTAGTGGTCCGACCAATTATCTTTTCAATATTAAGTTCACGATAAAAGAATCTTATGAGTCTTCTTCACACAATGTGTCACCTTACGCCCATCGATGCTTTTGATAACTCCCAATCAAAGGGGTTATCTTTCTGGGTTGTCACATTTCAGTATCACACCTCTAAAGAGATTATCAGGCTTAAACAACTAAAACATAGTCTAAGGTCGAAAGCAAGCCCTTGCAGCTCCCAAATCCGCGAGAGTCGGAAATAGAGACTTAGGGGGGTAAATCCAGGGATTTGGGATTTAACCTTGGTGGCTACATCCTCACCCACTCTGTCTGGGGGTAAGTACCTGTGTCCAAGGACAGGGTTACTCTCCAGCAATTCAATTCTTGATTTTATCCTTTAATTTAATTCGGCCTTGTTTAGGAGTACCATTTTTATATGGTTGTCACTGAAGTCTTAAAGGAGATAATAATAATTGTGTCTACCGTCTGGTCCCAATTCATTTTTAGAGTTATGTGAGAAAACAAGGGGAGGAATAGAGAAAAGACAATGCACGTGAAAACAATAATGATATGCTCAATAAGAAGACTTATAGTGATTCCTAGCTCTCACCTTGTGGGATGCAAAATAATAAATGAAATTTATTATATATGAAATGCAATTCGATAAAAATCGCTCCTAGCATAAAGTTCCATTAATCGAGAAGAATTGGATTTGAATTTGACTAATACTGAATGATCTAAGGCATGCCTTATTAATACGAAGTGTGGTCCTAATAAAGTACGAGCACAAGTAATAAAATATTCAAAGTAAATGCTCTAGGAGCTGCGAGTACAGGTCTACCCTACGAACCACTCAAGTCGAGTCCCACCTTTTACACAAGGGTGAAATATGTCTCAACACATACGAATAGTAGAAGAATGTCCACAGCTATGTCCAACACACACACACGAGATTCCAAACATAATCTATTAGAAATAAGCAATTAATTACAATAAATTACAATAATGGGTTCAAAAATAAAATCCAAAAATATGTATTCTCCCACGACTCGACTCGATGTTAATGTTTATGCTTCTTTCAGTCGGCTCAACCAACTAAGAACCTGCCTCGAATGCACCTAAGTTGCTCGGATCTGATGTTGCTGCTTCAGACCACACTCCCTCGCACAAAAATACAATATTATGCCAGATCACGATATATACAAATAAAATTAACAAAATAAAGAAAAAAATGTTGAGAAGAAATAAACAAGAATTAATTACAAGAGAGCCCGGGGGTCAGACTACCCAAGAGGTGGAAAACCTAAGTCCTAAGTTTTCTACAAATTATCTTAAGCCATGCCTCCCCAGCAACGACACCATCTGAAAAACATGAATTAGACCTTGTCAGTTGTGTTGAATTGTTGTACTTAGCAATTACAAATTAATTAAAAGTCGCTTAGTTAATTATTTCAATAAATGCTAAAGCGGTCATATTTTATTTTACTTCTACAAGCCTAAGGTCGAACTCGGAGTGGCAATTGTCTTCTTAGATTAATTTTCAGATTACCCAGGGTATTATTTTCAAGAAGGTTATTTTTTTATTTTTTATGCTAGATGAATTCACTGGCAAAATGTGAATGAACTAGGATCCTTAAGAAAAACAACAAACTTAACCAATTTTATTTTAATGCAAAATTCTTCCAATTTAGCAAAGTTTTATTTTTCTAGGAATCTTTATGTGATGAATAAGCAAAAACATATTCTTATGGAATTTTTAGATTTAGCATGCATGCATGAAAAATGGATCTTTTTCAAGAGGTTTTATGCAAATTTTCATGCAAATGGAATGCAAAAATTATGGAAATTGGTTATAAGGTTAAATATGAGGAATTTTACCTACTGCCATTTTTGGAATTTTTAGATGCAAATTATATTTATTGTGAATTAAATATACATGCGGTGTGATTTTTAGTAAACTAATTTTAATAGTTAGTAAACCTGAATATTTTCGAGAATTAAAATTACACTAGATGTATCTAAATAATGCACATCTAGAAAAATTTTAAATCCATAAACACCTAGTTCATAGCTAAGATAAAATCATTTACAGAAATCACAAAATAATTTATTTTAAGGAAATCACAAAAGAGAATGACTTGATTTTTAGGCATGTGTAAGAGGCTAATAAATTCTATAAAATGTGATTTTTGAGGATTTTTTGGAGCAAAATTTGATTTACTATGAATTAATTACTCGCAGATGGGTAAAATATGCAAATTCAGACCAAACTGATTTTAGCAAATTCATCCAAGCTCACAAAAGCACAAATAAATGATCACATGACAAAGAATTAATTGTTATTAATAATGCAATTTTTGAGATTTTAAAATAATGAAAAATGAATGTTGAAATAGCTACCCAAACACAAGGATATTAATGTAATGTTCAGAAGCAAATTGCAAACAAAATATATGAGACATGGAATCAAATGGAATTACCAAAACCCATAAAGGTTTTTATGCAAAGTATCTAGGCAGGCACAAGGTGTGCACATGCTGGGTCGGCTCGGTGACGTATTCGAAAATTACCCTTTTTAATTAAAAAAAGTGTGTTGTTTTGTTGTAGTCGGGCAATCAGGATCGATAAAAAATTAACTGCACGAATCGAAGAATCGATGAATTAATGTATGCAGTTTTATGTATTTTTAACCTGGGAAAGCCTCAAGGTCGACTCAAGGAGGCAAAGGAATAACTTCGAATCGGATTAGGTGAATTAGCTCATGGTTTTTCAAGTAGATTTTTTGTATTTTTTTATACAATAAAAATGCAATTGCACGACCTTGGATGGACAAGGTTATTAAGAAAATATGCAACTTAGCTAAATTAATTTTGAAATGAAATTAATCTAAATTCAAACCTAATCCAACGACGAATGCAAAATGTTTTTTTAGAATTTTTGGACTTAAGATGCAACAATGAAAAATGCAAACTTTTTTGGGGTTTTAAGCAATTTTTCATACAAATGAAATGCAAAAATTATGAAAATTTTACTGGAAGTTAAATACGATGAAATGGAGCTACCTAGTTTTTTGGGAATTTTCTGACAATTTATGTTTTTTTACGAATTTTTTTACTGAAAACAGAGTGACTATGCATATTTAATTCCTAATAAATCCACGAAATAAAATTTTCCAAAACAAAAAATTATCTCAAATAGATATTTTATTTTCAATCAAGAGACTTGAAATTTCACAAAAATATTATTCGTAAATTAATTAAAAACCAATTACAGAAATCACTCTAGAATTTATTTTATGCACAAGACAACTCCAATTTAGATGAAATTTGGACAACAATTAAAGAGTACTTAGAGGCATCATCTACGAGTTTTGCACAATTTTTGGAGCAATATTGAATTAACTATGAATTTCAGACCACAGAATGGGTAAAATATTCAAATTTTCACCTTATTAATTTTAGTTAATTATAATTGCTCAAAAAAATCTAATTAAATGGCCACAATGTACGGAATTAATTTCTAAACAAAATACTATTTTTGTATTAAAAAAATGATGCGAAATAAATTTCCAAATTAATGTTTAAATGCGGGGTGTCTTTGCAATACATAAATTAAAGAAAGATGTGTCTAAGGGCACTTTTGTAATTTTATAAACATGTAGAAAAAAAAATGCAATTTTCAAAACTATAGTAAAATAACAAAAAGAAAACTTTCGTTGCTTCCAAACTTATAGCCCAAGTTAGGGTATGTAGGGGGGGGGGCGAGGAGGCGCGGGCCAGCGTGACGGTGAGTCATGACAGCTGGAGCGCCACGCATGCACGGTCGTGGGTGCGGCGGCATGCGCTGGAGGGTGTGGACGACTGTGGCGGCAGCGATCTGGAAGGTGGAGCGCCGTGTGTGCGGTAGACGGCGAAGCGCTGGGCGACCAACCGCGGGGGGCGGCACAGGGGTGAGTTGCGTTGGAGCGCGAGGCGGAGTCCCGGTGGACGCCCACACATCTGGTGCTGCACGGGCATCGGCCGTGGAGTCGGGCGGTGCCGCTGCTGCATGGAGGCTGGAGGACGAGCGAACAAGGGGCAGGCGAAGCCACGGAGGTCGGGTTGTGGTCGGCGATGGCTGGGCCGTGCTCTGGAGCACGGCGATGAAGTGGCGTAGCGGGGGCGTCCATCGACTGGAGTCGTGGAGGGTCTCATAGCCCTGCGACTTGGAGCAGAGGTCTAGTCGTGGTCGAGGAGGGCAGCTGGGACCAGTTGCTGGCGGCTGCGCCATCGCGCGGGTGGAGGCGCACAATGGCAGAGCCCATGGAGGTCGGTTGGCCGTAGGGCGGGGAGGCAGGGGGGCTGCGGTAGCTGCTTCCCCTGTTTCCCTTTTTTTTGTTATGATTTTCTGTATTTTTTAATCAGGAAAAATGTAGGAATGAAGATGTGGTGTGTGTGATGTGTGATAATTATGTAAGAAAAAAACGAAGATGGTGATTGTGATATGAATCAATAAGGAAAAAAATTATCAGATAAAAATAAAATGACAAGGAAAGGAGAAGGGTTACTTACCCATGATTCACTGCAATTTGGAGGAGCTATGTTGCATCTCTGATTGTCTCCTCGAGAAGGATGGTGGAATCCTTCGAAGCTAAGCGAGCCTGTTTGGAAGCTCGCGATACGTTAACGTGGTATTGTGGATCTCGCCTAAAAGGTTGTCGTCGCTCAACTTGTCTCCTTCAGCTAACACATGTAGGTTAAAGGGGCTCGACCTCTCTTCTCTCGAATCGGCGGATGATGTGAATCGGCGGAGGAGGAGAGAATAAACAGAGGAAGAGGAGGAAGTTAGAAGAGAAGTGGAGAACATGGAGTGGTGAAGAAAGTGACTTGGAGTTGGGAACAAGTTGGAGTAGAGAAGAAGTAAAAAAAGGGAGGGGGGAATAAAATAAAATAAATAAAGTAAAAGGTAGGCTACTAAAAACAATGAAGTGAAAATAAAGGTAGAAAAATAAAAAAATAAAAAAAAAATAAAAAAATAAATGTAAATAAATAAATAATAATAATAAAATAAATAAATTAAATAAAATAAATAAATAAAATAAATTTGAAAATAAAAAAATAAAAAAATAAAAAAATAGAGTGACACGTGGCGGCTCCAGGAGTGCCACGTGTCGCTCCTAGAAAAATCCAAATTTAAATCAATAGAATAATAAAAAAAATATCAAAAATGGTCAAACCAAAAAGTTGTTAACATGAAAGTTACTCATCTTGACGAGGTCTACAATTTCGTGAATAATTAAAAATCAAAAGAAGTCATATGTATAAAGTGTATTTTTGGGTGGTACCTTATGGGTATGAAATACCACATTTTTATCTTTTGTAATTTTTGTATCATTTTTAATTCAAAAAAAATCAAAATAAAAATAGATAAAATACGAAAAGAATATTTAAAATTTAATTTATTTTTTTGGATTTTTAATAATAACGAAAATAAAAAGATAAAATAAAAGGACAAAAAGGTCAATATGTAAAATATACAATAGGGGCCTAAAACCAAAGTTTCACATACAATATTCGATTTTTTATGAAATTGGTCTTGTTTTGAATATCTTTGAATGTATATTGCTTTAAAAGTGAGTAGATCTAAATCGGACAAAAGATGAGAGAGATATGTGAATTTTAAGGCTCCTAATTTCAAATTTGGACTCGGGTTTTATTAGTCAATTTTACAAGTTAGTATTTCTTGATATTTTTCTTTAATTAGTATTAGTAATATATACACTATAGAGTTGATTTTGTTGGATTTGGAGTTAATATAAAATATATACAAATAGGTGATTTTGGATAATATACTTGTGAATATTTACAAGTGAATTAGGCTCATTATTTAATGCACATATGAATGTTAAAATGCAGATATTATTTACACACATGAATGCTAATTACGCAATATAAGTGATGAAATGCAGCTAATTACTCGGGAACAAAGCTCTATTTTCAACTTTTAGAGTGATTAATCACATATTCATCAACCCCCTATACTCAAACCTTGCTCGTCCTCGAGCAACTAAAATGAAATGCAAAAGTAAAATGATTTTGGACTCCATATCAAGGTCATGAACAAAAGGTGAAAATGGAGCTTGACTCAACCTTTGGATTAATAATGCGGTGGAACCTTATTGGGATCTGAATTTAAGACCTAACAACCTTTAAGTTCCATAAGTCTTCTTTTCAAGACACCTCAACAGTCAAGTCAGAATAAATCCTCATACGCAAATTCTGATGACCATGAGTCTTGTACTATTTAAGTGAAATATAGCTCTCCACATCAGAAATGGCAAAGAAACAACCTCCTCTAACAAGGTAACTCTAATTCCCCGGTCTAGCAACTCTTTCCTCGAGGAGCGGGGTATTCCCTTCTAAGTTCAAGCGCGACCAGCTCAAGAAGAGGGGGTAAAGAGAAGAATGGATGGTAGCTAGTGTAGCTACCTATCCTAGGATGCTTGACCAGTATAGCCAAGTCATCCAGCTGCAAGCTTCTATGATATGAGGCTTTGAAGCAAATGCGTTACAAATATACATACTCCTGCATGCATTTTATTTTCAATCAGGCATGTCCACTTTTTTGGAGCTCTCTCTTTTCTTCTCTTTTCTTCTTTTTTTTGAACTATATACAAGGTGCAACATGTACATAAGGAGTTTTTCCTCTTGAGCCAGCAGACTATCCCTCTTTTGAAGTTTTATTGCAACCACAACATCCCATCCTTAAACGTTAACACCACCGGTCTAGGTTGAGATGCACTACCATCCTTAGAGGAGGACGTATTTTTCCACCCGTGTGCTACTCCAAGCCAAAGGATTCTACCTCCTCACCACCTCATCAATGAAGCGCTACGTGCATGGTGCTTGTCCAAGTCAGGTCACTGTCTAAAAGAATCATGCGTGTGTACGAGATATTCTACTTAGACTAGTCAAGTTTACATGTGAACATAGACTTGCAGACTCAAAGAATTAAGTCACTTTGACCTGAAAAATCTTAACTCCTGTTCCTATAAGCTTCCTCTGAAATTAGGTAGATTAAGGTCAAATCAAATCCATCCTCGACATCTATTCATAACTTGATTCAGAACCTCCTAACTTTTCACATTTCATATGCTAAATATGCAGATGACATGCTACATAGATGAATGAAGTGCAAGACATTTTTTTTGAAATGCAAGGATGATATGCAAGAGTAAATAAGAATCCTTTATTTGTATTATTTTATTTTAATTTTCTGGTATACAACAATTTTTACAAGAATATTATTTACAAGAATTTTACAACTTTTTATACAAGTATTATACAGATTATACAATATACATACTAGTATACATGTATTAATTTTTTTCAATTTTTACCCACCCCGTAATTATTGCATAATATGTACAAATATATGCGATAATACGAGCTATGGGTAAAGTATATATGTAATATATACTCACCCCCTATACTTAGCGTGTGCTATGTCCTCAAAGCAGGAAAAGCGAGGAAAAAGACATAGTTCGGGCTAAACGTAGGAGAGCTAAAATAACAAAAAGTACAGAAGTCGATCCGCCCCCTATACTTAGGCTCTAGTAGCCTAAGTGTAGAAGAAGATCAAAAATGGGGCGGGGGGAAATGGATGATTAACTATACAGAGCAGGCATCGATCCCCCCTATACTTAGGCTCTGATCAGCCTAAGTATAGGACAAGAGTGAGTGTGAGAACCGATGAGATTTGGAGAATATACAGTGAATGATGTTGAGACTCGGGTCACTCTCCCTCCTATACTTAGGATCTGTTCATCCTAAGTATTGCCATAAAATAAAACGATATGGATCTGGGCCGAGTGGTTCGAATCACTGGGGAGGGAGGGAAAGAAAATATATACAAGGAGGAGTGAGAATATACAAGGATCAAGAAGGTTTGTGATGAACCTTCTTGAGGGAGTGAGGAGGTGGGTAGTATACATATGTGTCGCTATCGGAATCGTCCTCAGATGAATAACAGTGAGTTGTAGAGATCGTCCAACAAGGGTCGACACACGACTGCTTGCTTAGATACAACTTAAGAACAACCGAACTGAGCTCACTCATATAAATCACCTCATCCAGACCCGATTTTTAGGATTCCTCCGAAAATTCCTTCTCCGGAATGTTGAAGGAAACTTTCTTAGTCGGTTTTCTAGAACCTGATCATTGAGAAGGAGTGGAGAGCGACGCGCCTTGAGGGGTTTGGGGGAACACCTCGATGAATCAATTCTCGACTTCCTCTCACTAGATAACCGACTAGAGGAGGGAGTAACCGTGTTTTTGGGTGGGGTCAATTTAGTCTTGGTTGTTTCCTTTGAAGGTCCGGGATGTGGTGCGGTGCTGACCATGGGTTCCTCATCAGACGAGTCGCCATATAGATTGTAGTATTCCTGCAGGGTCAGCGCACATCTTGGGAAGATGCTAGTGATCTCAGTTGGCTTGGCATTATTGGGCTCTTGTGTCGGATCATCAAAATGGTCAAGGCAATTAGCAAAAGTTGTGTCCGACTCAATGGTAGCTTCGGGTCGTGAGTTCTCCTTAGAAGTTGTCACGATTGTGGTGCAAGCAGTTGGTAGAGTGGAGGTGTGGGGAGTTTCTAAACCAATGGTCGTCCAGAGAGTCGATATCTTAGGTGTTGTAGAGAGACAGGACTCATCTATCTCTCTGTGGTAACAGTTGTCTGTGGATATGCGGGTCACCTTTGAGTATAATGTATTAAAGAATGGATGAGTTCGAAGCGCTCCCGATGTTGTAAAATCGATTTCCCGAACCTCACAATATATAGTCACCTTTGCCAAGGTTAAGAACGGCTTCTCGAGAATAATCAGAGACTGGGTAAACTCTCCTCAGTGCTCAACGTCAATGAATGCGAAGTTTACCTGGAGTAGAGCACCTTGGAAAGTAATGATGGCTAAAACGTTTCCTCTCGACCGTTTGATAGATCGATCAGCTAGCTGAACGATCACTCTGGACTTCCTAAGTGATCCGAGTTTGAGCTTGTCAAATAGGGAGGCCGGGAGGATATTTATTGATGAGTCATCATCAATTCTCGCATGGGTAAAAATGGTGTCTTTGATTTCACACTCAACTCGGGGCAACCGCTTCACTCTGTGGCTCTTGGTCTTTCTCCCCATCACCAAGGAGGTGGCCATAGACACTATGTGTCTTTCAGTCCTTGTTCTCTTATTATCCAACCTCTTAGGCATCAATTTACTTCTCATAAATCATTTAAGGTCGGGGAAGTGAGCTATGGCCTTTATTAAGGGAAGATTAAAAATTAATTCTTCATCAAGTGCTTCCCTTAGGGTAGGATCCAATTTTTTTGGTCTTTTTCATTTTCTATTTTTATGAGTTTTTATTATTTTTTTATTTTTTTGGTCTTATGAGATTTTCAATTATTTGGTGTTTTTGATGGACGAATGGTCAGACTCTAGATTGGAGGGTAAGTGGTTAGTAGAAGTGGAAGGTAGAATTGACTCCAACTGTACAGAGTGTGTGGGTTCCCTAATGTCTGCTTGATTTTCAACATCAAATCCACTTATGGTGTTCCCCACTTTCATACCCAGACTGGCAAAAATTGAGTGCAATATGTGAGTGACATCTCTCAACTTGTTACCAAATGATTCATTCTTCTCAATAAGTCTAGAGATGTCATCCTCCACAAAATTCTCATGACGGAGTTCTGCTTAATTGGAGGATACTGCTGAGATATTGGGATCTCATACTCATCATACCTAGACTCTGGCATGTAATTCTGGGTCGAGTATGGACCATATGTGTGGCAAATATTAGTCGGAGCCTCATATAACGGAGTCAACGATCAGGGGACTGGTAAGTCTAGCTCATGATTCCTATCCTGCAAATGTATAGGCTCTCTAAATGGTTGGTATAAGGAGTGATCAATGTAAGATTGATCACTAAAGTCAATCAAGTCAGGGAAGTCATGATGTACATGCCTCTCCATTCGGGTTGTTCGATCGACCAAGTTGTCCTGCCAATCATCTGTCTCAGCAGTGGCTTGCTCTTCATATGGTTCATTGATTCCAGCAAGCTCTTGAGAATAAGGACAGTTAACCCAAGATGGAAGTGGATCCGGAGTGTTATAATATGGAGTCGGTGAGAAATGCGAAGAAGTGGGAAAGTCACTCGAAGGTATGACTTCATAATTGGGTCGAGGTGGAACCGACCACAGGTAAGGGTCACTCGTGGATGGCGGAGGATACATCGAAGAAGGAGAAGACGAAGATGAATGGTATATGGTCGAGGAGGGATGACTAGAGGTCTCAGGGTATGGGGACCAATATCCCGACATCTTGAAGAGGGAAGGATGAATGTAAGCAGATCGAGGTAGAAACGTGCAAATACACAGGATAACGCACATGGATAGATACAAAGACAAATACAAGAGTAACCCTGAGTTCACACTTAACCCAGTGAAGGACCCAAAAGTCGGGTTCGATTAATCTGGTTGATTTTAAGTGTGATTTTCAAGGAAATAGCAAGGATTACGTGATAGCCTAAAGGAAAGTCAACCCAAAGCCAGATGCGTCTCCCCTGTTTAACCTGTCGCCTAAGATACCAATGCCCTTCCACTCTTCGCTCCTATCACCAACCGAGGAAGTTCAAGGACCTACCCCTATCTACCTACCAAAGTAGGCGGAGGTTGACAAGGCTTATAACTTCACCCCAGAGGGTTAATAGCAACTTGTCGCAATGCACCACTGCTTCACCCCTATCTACCTGCCGAAGCAGGCGGAGGCTACTTGGTGTTGGTCAGTTGAACCTCAAGTAGTTCAGCCTGCGATATTTGCTAGGATCAGGGTATGTGATATGGAAGGCGGGGATTTTAGCTCTATCTTAGGGTTCGCACACACACACACACACACACACACACACACACACTCTATACCCTCACTCAACCTGAAATCAAGATCGGGGTTACTCTCCTGCAAACAAGGGTTATTTTTAAATAATTGTTTTGCTCCGATTCAATTAGCAGTCCCGATTTTAGAGATTAGTTGTCACTGTAATTAATTCACATAAGCAATCACGTCTACCGTCCAGTCCCAATTCTTTTATCCTAGGTTAGAAAAATCGAGAGAGAGAATTGAAAAAAAGCTGATGCAATCGAGAAAACGATGATGAATGCTTGAGTAAGAAGACTTACAGTGCCTCCAGCTCTCTACAATGCGGGATGCAATACTGAATTGAAATTTTACACTATGGAATGCAAGCGAGAAATTGTTCCTAGACAGGAGGTTCTATTAGCGAGTGAAGAATGAATTTAAATTTTGGATAAAGTCATGCGGTCTAAGTGCGTCTTTTAATGGTGAAGTATGGTCCCATAAATTACGAGCACAAACAAACCTAAGAAAACTCTAAGATCCGCGAGTGCAGGTTCTATCTTACGGCAAGCAATCACACAACACAGAGAGTCTCCTTTTTTATTCAGTTACACAAAATGAGAACCTAAACGGAAACTAATGTAAATGTAGACACTTTTTTACAAGCTAACAATGGCACCATTTGAAGTATCCGAAGTCATTTGCCTCACTGACAATGGCACCATTTGAAGTATCCGAAAATTACCCTTTTTAATCAAAAAATCTGTGTCATTTTGTTCTAGTCGGGCAATCAAGATCGATAAAAAATTAACCGCACGAATCGACGAATCGATGAAGTAATGCATGCGGTTTTATGTATTTTTAACCTAGGAAAGCCCCGGGGTCGACTCAAGGAGGCAAAGGAAAAACTTTGGACCAGATTAGGTGAAAGCTCACATTTTTCCAAGTGGGATTTTTTTTGTATTTTTTATGCGATAAAAATGCAATTGCACGACCTTGGATGAACTAGGTTATTAAGAAAATATGCAACTTAGCCAAATTAATTTTAATATGAAATTAATCTAAATTCATCCAAATTTTATTTTTCCTATAAACCTAAACTAATGACAAATGCAAAATGTATTTTTTTTGGAATTTTAGGACTTAAAATGCAATAATGAAAAATGCAAACTTTTTTGCGATTTTTATGCAATTTTTCATGCAAATGAAATGCAAAAATTATGAAAATTTAGTGCAAGTTAATATGATGAAATGGAGCTACACTATTTTTTTGGAATTTTCTGTCAATTTATTATTTTTTTATGAATTTTCTACTGAAAAGAAAGTGACTGTACGTATTTAATTCCTAATAAATCCACAAAATCAAAATTTTCAAGACAAAAATTATCTCAAATAGATATTTTATTTTTCAGTCTAGGAGACTTGAAATTTCACAAAAAATATTATTCGTGGATTTAATTAAAACCCATTTACAAAAATCACTCTAGAATTTATTTTATGCACAAGACAACTCCAATTTAAATGAAATTTGGAAAGTAATTAAAGAGCACTTAGAGGCATCATCTACGATTTTTGCACAATTTTTGGAGCAATAATTAATTAAATATGAATTTCAGACCACAGAATGGGTAAAATATTCAATTTAACCAAACTAGTTTTAGTTAATTACCCATTGCTAAAAAAATCTATATAAATAGCCATAATGTACATAATTAATTTCTAAACAAAATGCTATTTTTGTATAAAAATGATGCAAAATAAATGGCCAAATTAATGCTTATATGCAGGGGTGTCTTTGTAATATAGAAATTAAAGAAAATTGTGTCTAAGGACACTTTTACAATTTTATAAATTGGTATAAAAAATGCAATTTTCACGACTATAATAAAATAACAAGAAGACAAACCTTCGTTGCTTGACAACTTGTAGCCCAAGTTAGGGTACGCAGGGGGGGGCGTGAGGAGGCACGAGGCGGCACAGTGGTAAGTCGCGACGGTTGGAGCGCCGCACATGCGGGCGATCGTGGGCGCACGGTGTGCGCTGGAGGGCGTGGACAGTTGTGGCGGCGATGGTCTGGATGGTGGAGCGCCGCACATGCGGTGGACGACAAGGTGCGGGGCGGCCAACCGCGGGGGGTGGCACGGGGGTGAGTCGTGCTGGAGCGTGAGGCGGAGTCGCGGTGGACGCCCACATGTCTGGTGATGCACCTGCGACGGCCGTGGAGTCAGGCCGTGCCTCTACTGCGTGGAGGCTAGAGTTTGAGCGGCCAAGGGGCGGGCGAAGTCGCGGAGGTCAGGTTGCGGTCGGTGGTGGTTGGGCTGTGCTCTGGAGCACGATAGTGAAGTGGCGTAGCAGGGGCGTCCAACGGCTGGAGTCGTGGAGGGCTCGCAGCCCTGTGGCTTGGAGCAGAGGGCCGACCGTGGTCGAGGAGGGCGACTGGGGTCGGTTGCTGGCAGCAGTGCCGTCGCGCGGGTGGAGGCATACAACGGCGGAGTCCGCAGAGGTCGGGTTGGCCGCAGGGCGGGGAGGCAGGGGGGACGGCGACAACTGCTTCCCCTGTTTCCTTTTTTTATTTTTTTGTAATGATTTTTTGTAATTTTTTAAACAGGAAAAAATGTAGGAATGAAGATGTGGTGTATGTGTGTGATGTGTGATAATGATGTAGGAAAAATTGAAGATGGTGATTGTGATTTGAATCAACAGGGAAAAGAAATTATCAGATAAAAATAAAATGACAAGGAAAAGGAGAAGGATTACTTACCTGTGATTCACCGTAATTTGGAGGAGCTTTGCTGCAACTCCGATGTCTCCTCGAGAAGGATGTCAGAATCCTTCGAAGCTAAGTGAGCCCGCTTGGAAGTTCACGACACAGCAACGTGGTACCGTGGATCTCGCCTGAAAGGTTGTCGTCACTCAACTTATCTCCTTCAGCTGTCACCTGTAGGTTAAAGGGGCTCGACCTCCCTTCTCTCGAATCAGCGGATGATGTGAATCGAGGGAGTAGGAGAGAATAAAAAAAGGAAGAGGAGGAAGTTAGAAGAGAAGTGGAGAACATGGAGCGGTGGAGAAAGCGACTTGGAGTGGGGAACAAGTTGGAGTAGAGAAGAAGTAAAAAAAGGGGGGGATAAAATAAAATAAATAAAGTAAATGGTAGTCTACTAAAAATAATGAAGGGAAAATAAAGGTAGAAAAATAATAAAATAAAAATAAATAAATAAATGTAAATAAATAATAATAATAAATGAAATAAATAAATAAAATAAATAAAATAAACTCTGAAAATAAAAAAATAAAAAAAATTAAAAAAATAGAGTGACACGTGGCAGCTCCAGGAGTGCCACGTGTCGCTCCTAGAAAAATCCAAATTTAAATCAAAAAGAAAAAAAAAGAAATATAAAAAAAGGTCAAATCAAAAAGTAGTCAACACAAAAGTTGCTCATCTTGACGAGATTTACAACTTTCGTGAAGGACTGAAAATCAAAAGAAGTCATATTTACAAAGTGTAGTTTTGGGTGATACCTTATGGATATAAAATACCATATTTTTATCTTTTGCATTTTTTGTCATTTTTAATTCGAAAAAAATCAAAATAAAAATAGAAAAATATGAAAAGAATATTTACAATTTAATCTATTTTTTGAATTTTTAATAATAATGAAAATAAAAAGATAAAATGTAAGGGCAGAAAGGTCAATTTGTACCATATACAATAGGGGCCCAAAACCCAAGTTTCACATACGATATCCGGTTTTTATGAAATTGATCTTCTTTTGAAGATCTTTGAATGTATATTACTTTAAAACTGAGTAAACCTAAATTGGAAACTGTATGAGAGAGATATGTGCATTTTAAGGCTCCTAGGACTCGGGTTTTATTGATCAATTTTACAAGTTAGTATTTTTTTGATATTTTTCTTTAGTTGATGTTAGTAATATGTAAACTATAGAGTTGATTTTATTGGATTTGGAGTTAGCATAAAATACATACAAATTGGTGATTTTGGCTAATATACAAGCGAATATTTACAAGTGAATTAGGCTCCTTATTTAATGCAAATATGAATGCTAAAATGCAGATATTATTTACACATGCATGAATGCTAATTATGCAATATAAGTGATGAAATGCATCTAAATACTCATGAACAAAGCTCTATTTTGAACTTTTAGAGTGATGAATCATAGATTCATCACTCGGGCAACAATTCGAGTGCGGGAGTGGCTCATGAACCCTAGACTCCACGTGGCAGGTGGCACTTGCTTTGGCCCTTAAGGTGGAGGTTTGGATGACAAAGTTGAGCTTCAGGCGTCGAACCTCCATGTGGATATCTATGGTAGCTACATGGTTCCCAAGGTGCGTGGTTTCGGTGGATGCTTGGATTAGCGACGTGGCATGATTATCACCATCGGATGGCACCCGATCATGTGGTACATGTAGCCTCTGACTTTCTCCTTATATTATCGCACCTAGGTGGCCTCCTCTGATTCTTCTTCGATCACTGTGCTTCAACGGTGAAGGGAATTAGGAGTTACAGCTTTAACCGTCGTTTTGACTAGAGAAGAAGGTGATTTGAAGGTGGTTTTATGTAGCTTGAGATGTCTGGAGAAGGCACGATGACCTTGACTATTGCTGCACGCAACAATGATGGAGATGATATGGGGGTCATCTTTAATGCTCTCAATGTATGCCGAATGTCTAAGCATGAATCGTGAAGCTCGAAGGCTGGTCAACCTTCCTCTTGCTGTACTTGAACGATTATGAAGAATGGAGCACGAGCTTTGTAAGCTCGACTGATGAGTTCACAAAGGGAGGGGAATCATGGTGCTTGATTGGTCATTACCGAAGATGTGATGGTTTAAATCAAAATAATTTGGGGAAGAAGAAGCGGTAGAGAACACGATACCCAATATTGTTTGAAGGAAGGGGAAGAACAACAGAGAGATGGGAAAAAGAGATAGGGAATCTACATGGGGAGGATGAAGGGTATCCACATGGGGAAGGACTTGGGATGTCCTTAATCCTCACTCAAAACTCCGACAAGAGTTGAGCTCAAGCAACTGCAGAAGGCAGCTCTAACAAGAGGGGGAGACCTCCTGGATCTTGCCTGGGAAGAAGAGTGTTATCACTCAACTACCGTCGTGGTTGCTATCACCTTACTCAGATATGGAGCTCGAGGCTTCTTCCCTTTGATGGAGGATGATGGTGATGGCAGTAGTAGATTGGGTTTTGAGGATGGACGATTAGGACTCGACGAGATGTACGGGGGTGGTGGCAGACTTGGAGAGAGGGAGGTAGCGTGGTGCAATGAAGGGGTCAACGATGGGAGGGCACAACTCGAGCATAAAAAGCGACATAGTGGGGCATCGACCGGGAAAGACGGAGTAAGGGGGAAGGAGCCTCATATGTTCGATCACCCGAGATCGAACAACCAAGAGCAAGAAACATGCGGAGCAAAATAAAAAATCAATTTGAAAATAAAATAAATAAAAAGAAAAGTGATTTTAATCTTGACCATTGATGAAGCACCCTTCATCCAACGATCGAAATAAGGGGCAACCTATTGATGATAAGCGGGGGGTACATGGCAGCTTAAGGAGAAGCCACGTATCGTCCCAGAAAATTCAAGAATTAAAATCAAACAAAAATTAAAATAAAATATTAAAAAACTCAAATCTAAAAGTTTTCTTCATGAAAGTTGTTTATCTTGATGAGATCTACAACTTCCGTGAAGGAACCAAAACCGAAAGAAGTCATCTGTAAAAAGTGTATTTTTAGTGGTCATCTATGTACATTGAATACCTCATTTTTATGTTTTGCATTTTTTATGTTTTCTTAATTTAAGAAAATTCAAAATAAAATCAATTAAAGTACAAAAATATTTACATCTTAATCTAGTTTTTTAATTTTGAATAATTAATAAAATAAAGGAGTAAAATAAAAAGGGTCTTATGTACAAACTCTCTATACAGACTAAGAACGATCTATTTTCTTTGATTTTAGTTCATTTTAGATTTAGATTTTTACACACTTTATTAAAACATAAATCAAATATAATAAATGAAAAATAAATAAGATAAAAAAGTTATTTTTGTATGTAAAATGATAAGATTAAAATCAAATAAAATATATAATATACAACGAGATCCCAAAATCCAAGCATATGAACTCTGATTCTTTTTAATTTAGTCCTGTTTTGTATATAATTGAATGTACATTAATTCAAAAGTGAGTATGGGTCATAGGAGATTGTATGTGAGAGATATTTGCTTTTGTGCCTTTTTGTCTCAGAAATAGGTTTTGGCTTTATTTATCAAATATACATACATGTTAGCATTTTCCTAAATTTTTTCTTTATTTATGTACATAATGGAGTTGTTTTTATTGGATTTGGTTTTAGTGAAAAATAAAGAAAAAAGGGAAGTTAGTGATTACTCAAATTCTGGATTCTTATTAATGCAAGTATGAATGCTAAAATATGAATATTATTTACACATGCTTGAATGCTACTAATGAAATATAAATGTTTAAATACAAGTAATTACTTGGGAACAGAGCTTTATTTTCAGCTTTTAAAGTTAAGAATCACTAATTCATCTTGGAGTCACTAAAATCCAAACTTGTTTCATCACTCCCTTGAAATGGAAGTGTCATGGTTGCACAATCGATTAAGATCGCATCACCTTCGAGTATTCCTAATACCCGTAAATCGTGCATATTGATGACCTACAATAAACTTGAAGTTTTTATCACTTTGGACTGTCTTCTTCAGGTTTTACCATTTAGTTTCTCATTTGATTATTGGGAATGTGTATCGATCGTATGCTTTCCAAAAGCATATATAATACTTTCAAATCTTGTCTTGTTTCCAAAACATGATGATCAATGTTGGATATTGGTTTATCCCAATATCTCATGGGTAAGCTCATGTCTTCAGGTTCAGTAGTGAACTTATATAATACCTTTGAGAGATCGTATTACTCATATACCCTTCTATGCACACCAGCTCGCCGGTGTATAGACCTTGATTAGGTCATTAACCTAATAGTCTGCCTAATACATCCTTAGACATATAGTAATACATCTATCTTTGATCAGAGGATGCATTTCTATACGTGACAACATACGATATAGGTCTTAGTTATCTCGATCTCGTTTAGCCAGTTCTTTGATCTAACTCATCCAACACCTCTGAATCTCTATTCCCACGCAGATGATTTACATCAAGATGTTGGTCATATGTCAGCCTTTAGAGTATGGGTTGCCATCTCCTTCTCAGACTTGAGATCCCTTCTTGATAATCATTTGATAGTGTGTCGAATTTTCAATCTAACTCTTTAGATATTTATCCCTACACCAACCTCTATGATCCAACCTTTGGATTAAGAGCTGTATGATATCAAGATGGCCATGGTACATAGCCCTAATTGTATTACGAGACCTATTACACAAATTAGTTATTCTTTATTTCAGATTAGGGAGCGAATTGCAATAAGTTTTATTTCATAATGGCTCGTCGTGGGATGACATGTCCAACAATCTCCCACTTGCCCAAAGAGTCATTAATGGGTCAATCTTTAAACCCACACTCATGTGCTAATCATAGGCTATTTAGATAAATGGTTGGGTTAGTTGACTTGTCACTATGTCCCCGAGAGACTATGCCAAGTCCTTTTACAGACTTACATAGCTCTTGGTAACAATGCTGGCATCCAATACAAATATTGCATCTTATGCAACCAATACTCAATCTCGTTAAAGTGGATATAGTAACTTTGACACTAAACTCAATAACTATTATAACCAACAAGTAATTTCCATTATTCTTATGAGAATACCCTTATGCCTGGAGATCTCTATTCTCTTATACTAAGACACAATCTTAAGTCTTGTAAGGAATATGTATCTAAGACCTTTTAGATCACTATCTATAAAGTCTTAAGTTCTTAAAGATAAGCCTTTGAGATCTCTATCTCAAAAGTCTTGTCTTTGAAGATGTTATTATTGCTGCAATTAAGTATTTCATCCCCATAGTAGGATTGGTAACAATTTACCACTCCCACTATATGGCAAGCATCTATCCTTTTATGCACATCTAGCATACACCGGGCGTCCTATAGATGAGGCACAAGGGCATGCAGCTTTAGCATTCACATCATCGACACTTTGAGATGCTATCTCTTCAGATAGGTTAGTACCATATCTTAATGGAAAGACTCCTTCCTTGGAAATTTCCAAAGTAGAATATATCCAAGATGTACCACTAATGTGATGGTCCCATCACCCTCTTCTCTTTGCTTTTGAACAACTTCATAATTAAGAAATATTTAAGAGACATCCTTGAGATCTTTTATCTGAAGGTATGGAATAATCATATTATAAAATACTTTATCATTATCATTATATCATTCCAAATGATTAGGATTTTATCTACATCTAGCATGATGAACACAATGACAATCCCACTAAACTTTATATGGTTCATCAAGATTATGTCTCAAATCATAACCTTTAAAATTTCATTAAATATGATGTTCCAACTATAAGAAGCTTGTTTGAGTCCATAGATGGAGTACTTTAGCTTAGACATCTTGCCTTCTCAACTATGAAGCCCTGGGGCTACTTCATATGAATATCCTCGTTGACGTAGTCATAGAGGAATGCAATCTTGATTCCATCTTCTAAACGTCATAATCAAGTTGTGTAGATGTAGCTATAGTTAGCAATATTATGATGAGTACTAGCATGGTCACTGGACAGAAAGACTTATCGCAAGCGATGTCTGCTCTTCGTGCACAAATCGTACCTTGAAGGTGTCTACCTTCTCATCAAGTTCTGATGAATCTCCATTTCATTACCTTTATTCTTCCATTTTGGCCTCATATCCCTAGTTAAATGCATGTAAATATCATTAAAATACACAAATAACACTTGTTATTTATACTGTAAATATTGTATAAAATCATTGATTTAATTCCAAAATAAAAGAATAAAGGAAAGAAAAGAAAAAGAATGAAGTGTCAAAGGTCAATAAAGTAAGGGGAGAAAAGGCCAATAACCACATAAAAACCTAATTTCTATTCATCAATAAAAGATTTTTGGCACCTATTTTTTTTCTTATTTTTATATCTCAAATAATAAAATCCTCTATATGAAAGTTGTGCAAAAAAATACGAAGGAAAATACAAAATTTATTTCACTCAAAAGAACACACAGCGTGCATGGGACATTGATGAATGCTAAAACCGAGGAGGGATCTTATCGTCTAATATTAGAGGGTCTGCAGTGCCCGAAATGTCAGGTCCGACAATCGTTGAGTTGACCACTCTCTCGGCTCTGAGATATACTCAATCAAAGCGCATCAACAATTAACCCACAATGCTCAAGCGATGAATAATAATTAGCTAAAATTTATTATACCCTACCGAACGATATGTATAGTATGCAAGTGTAGGGGTCGAGCCACAAACGAGCAACGAGAATAAACAACAAAAATTGACTAAAAAGACAATAACTATTTTTTGTGTTTTTATAGGGATTTTGGATTTTTGTTGGGCTTTTAGTTTTCAAAATTTTAGGAATTTTAATTTATATACTTTATTTTATTTTTAGTTTTATTTTTTTATTTTTTTATATTTTATGATTTTTAATTTTTATTTTCTTTTTAATATATAACATGAATATATGTATATATAAGATAAATAATATAAATAATGTATAACACATAAATGTAAAATCTGGAAAAATAACCTAAAGTGCAATCTTTTTATTTTTAAGGGTATTTAAAAGAATTTTGGTATTCTAATAATAACAATATAAGTAAATATAACTATAATAGAATATAGATTAGTGATATATAGATATGGCTATAAATACTTAAAATGTCCAAAAAAATATTGATGTCTTTTTTATATTTTTCTCTATTTTTGACATTTTTTTCAAATTTTTGCTATTTTTTATTTTTTAATTGAATAAAAATGGCAAAACAGTGAATAATAACATAGTATTGAATTGTGTTGGAATTCAAAATATCTAAATAGCTTAAAATTTTCTAAAACTATTTTTAATACATAATATATAATAAATAAGATACATAAATAGAAAGTGAAATTCAAGATTTTTTAAAAAAATTAATAATTTTTATAAGGTTTTAGGGCTTTGGAATTTTTAGCATTTTTCTTTTGTTATTTTTAGTGATTTTTGGTTTACAATTGTAAGACATAATAATAATAAAGATACTGTAGCTTTTTAGATTTTGTAAAACATTTTTTTAATTTTTTTATATTTTTAAATGTAAATAGGGATTAAATGATATGTTTTGAATGTTTAAACATAGGAAAATAATTTTAATTGCCTTACAAAAAATATATGTGATTTAATACAATGTCAGGTACTTAAAATAAATAATTTTCCTACATTTTTTTGATGCAGAATGATATTTGTAATACATGAAATAGAAGAAATAAAAATACATATGTTGGTAGGGACCTAAATGTAATTTTTGAAAACTATTTATGCATTCTAGAACACTATTTAAAAGTCCAACGGTATATGCGTAAAAATCCCAGAAATATTTAATCATTCACGTGCTGGTAAGGGTACATATATAATAGTCCAAAAGTTACAGGACCTATTTATGACTTTCACAAAAAACTAATACACTAGAATAAAAAGTTCTTGGACTAAAATAAATACATAAACCTCGGAGGGATCCCTTACAAAATGCCCAGCCCTTCACACACTCAGGCACGTGAGGTGACATGGCGAGCGACCTAATTGCAAATAAAAGAAACTTAGGGTCCATACTATAGATTTTACAAAAATATTAGAACTACAAATAAAAGTGTCTGGACTAAATAAATAATACAAAAACTAAGGAGGTATATTGCAAAATTACCCCTAAAGGCACGTGGGAAGATGACCAAGATATCTTTACTTATCCACGTGTTGACCTCCCAACGGTGGATGGCGGTTCACCGATGTGTGGCTGAGATCGAATCCCTGCGCTAGATCAGACAGCTGCAAGGTGATCGATCCGACGGCTGCTGGCACACCTGAAGATGGACCTCGATCGGATGGCTATGGACCTCCCTGGAAGAACACATCATCGACCGAGCTTTGATCGGATGTTGTTCCCTCCTTCGATGGTCTCTGGTTTTGATCTGAGGCTCAGAACGTTCTCGACGGCTACCCACTGCGGTTGGAGGCGTCAAAAGTGTCCAACGATCATATATGAGGTCCCAGGAGGTCGAAGAAGATGCGGGGCGGCTGGAGCTTCTTTTGGAACCAAAATCGCCTCAGCTGAGGCTTTTGACCATCTAGACCTGCACGATGAGCTCTCACATGCAAAAAGAGGGGTCTAGGGGTAGATTTGGGGTTAAAATGGACGAGGGTGGTGCATGGCAGAGAGTCTCTAGCTAGCGATGAAGGTGGAGACTCCGATCTCTTGATCTGGAGAAGATCAAGGGGAATGAAGGTGCTTGGGGCGTAGACCCGATGCAATGGAACAAAATGAGGGTGATGGACAGGTTGGAGAACATGTGAAGCATGGTGGAACTTCGACCGGAGCTGGACCTCCAACGAACTACGATCGAGGATTTGATGAATTAAAAGGCACAAATAACAAAACTAAAGTACTAATATACGCTAACCTAAGTCTTAGGAATAGAAAGAATAATTAAACTAGGGACCAGCCTCAACGGAGAAGGAACCTAGGCGGAGCTGCGGTGGAGACGGCCGACGAGCTCCGATCTCCTGCTTCAGGCCTCTTCCTCCACGCCAAACTGTTGGCTCGCTTCCTGTTGTCATCAGGAAGCTTCGGTTCAAGGAAATATAGGGATTTCAAGCCTAAAGAGGGATCAAAATAAATGGAGGTTTGAATGGGGGTATATGTACAAGGGGGCTCTTGGATTGGGAAGAATGCTTGATATAGAGATCCATCAATCGAGGAGTCACTAGCGCGTGAAAGAACAATGATCGAGGATTAAAAATCAACGAAGAAATCATGCTATGAAAATGCAAGGATCATGCGTAAAAAATAGAGGAAGAGAGGAAATAAGTGGTTCCGACAGACCTAGAGTGCATGGGGGCCAGTTGACCAGCGGGTCAACCAAGGTCGTGCACCCATTGGTCCTCATCACCCGCTAAAAGACAAACCACAAATAAAAAGAAAATAAAATAAAAAAATGATTTAAATAAATAAAACCAGAAAATTATTTGTTATTTAATGTAGTATTGTAATGTGATTTTTATTTATTTTTTGAGTTTATTTGACGTATGTTACTTTTTACATGTATTAATATATGTATATTTACCTATATAAAGTATAATTTATTTTTTAGATTTTATTATTTTATATATTAATTTATATATTTATAAATTATTTAAATACAAATATATATATATATATATATATATATTTATTATATTTTTCAGAAGTTATTTGTACACTTAAATAAATATGTGTATATTATACACTTATATATAGGTATAATTCATTTATATGTGATGATATACTTATTTATTTTAATGTATTATTAATTTTATTATTTTATTTTAAATATGTATATGTATTATGAATATATTACAAAAATATAAAATATAAAATAATGAAAAAATATAAATAATATATTGATGGTTTTATATAGGTAAATTGCACAACAAGGGCCCAAAACTTAACTTTTGCATTTTAACTCCAAATTGAATGAAAATACTTCAATAAATGACTTCATTAAATAGATAATTTAATTTTTGAAACAATAAAAGTGAGTTTGGTGAATTTTGAGTTCATATGGAAAAGATACATGTTTGGGAAGTTTTTATTTTGGCTTTTCATTCTGAGTGTCTAGGGCACATTGTACATTATTTTTGGGTGAAATAAATTTTATATTTTTCTTTGTATTTTTTTCTAGAAGTTTCACTTACAAAGTTTATTGATTTGAGGTATAAATAATGAATAATAAAATAGGTCCCAAAACCTATTTATTGAGAAAAAAATTAGGGTTTGAGGTTATTTTTTTACCCTTATCTCTCCCATTATTCATTGTAGACACAATCATCATGATGCCTAGGTCTCGGGGTTTAGCATCATTCAATACATATGGTATTTCATTCCTTTTCTTTTCTTTATTCTTTTATTGTGCCTTTAAATACAGTTGTACAATATTTATAATGTAATTAATGGAGGTTATTTTATGCAAATTAATATTGTATAAATGCATTTAGTTAGGGTTTAAAGGTCAAAATGAAAGAATAAAGGTGATGAAATGGAGATTCATCACCCCCTATACTTGTCTTTGATAGCCGCTAGCAAACACTTATGCCAATAAGTGCATAGAAGAAAGTAAAGAAAAGAAAAAGAAAGAACTTGGAACGATTTTTGATTTTTAAACTTTTCTTCTTAAAGTCAACATTTGGAGCTCAGTTAAGACCTTTGGATTATTGGTTTGTTGGAAACCGTACTAAGGTTAGGAAGTGTGACACAACAACCCTTAAGTTTCATAATCCTATCTTCTAGTTCTATTCACAATCAAGTCAGAGCCATCCTCTTAGTTGTATACTCTTGATACTTTGAAATGACAGATACATGTATGTGAATTTTCAACACTTCCCAGACAAACTATTGAACCATAAAAGAGTTTGCTCTCCTGGTAGCTTGCCCTCGTGGAGATAGATATTCCCTTATAAGGCCAGGTACTGTTGGTCTTTACAACCATAAGAGGGAGAAGCTAGAAGAATGGGAAAAGAAATGGGAATGGACCTATGTAGTCTTCATTCCCTTTTGAAGCACGATCAGCGAAACCGAGTCTTCTCCAAGAAGTAGGCTTTTTCTGAAGCTCATATTTTTGTGGAATTTTTGGTGTAGGCTTCTTCTTTGGATTTTTTCTTTGACTTTGCATTTCTCGGCATTATTGTTTGTGCCCCAACAGATATAGCATCTTTTGGTCCGCCTATTTTTTGGGTTCTTGGAAAAGTTGCGCCAGCGGACCATTCCTCGTTCGAAGCATTGTCTCAATCCAATCTCCAGCTTTTAGATATCATGGCTACCAGAATAAGTGGGTTAGAGTACCGATTTCGGCAATCCCCAAGAATGGTTCCCGAGCCACCCTTGACGAAGTGGTCTAGCATCGTCCCGACTTAGACTCCAAGATTTTTCAGCAATCCATCTGAATAGACCTAAGTGTTAAGTTCAAGGTCTCTAGTCAAGCTATTGTTGATGAACCCATGATTCACATATTTTATTCTTTTATTTTAGCAAAAATCCCTGTGTAAATTAGCTGTACATCTATATTAATTCCAATAAATTATCATTGTGCATGCTTTTCTTAATATTATATATTTAACATTCTTTTTATCCAAAAAAAATAATAAAGAAGAAAAGAAAAAGAAAGAAAACAAAATAACGATGTATTTATGCAATAATTGCAGACTAACCTGAGCCCCGAGAGAAGGTCAAGTATTGACCTGATCGACAAGGAATAAAGTAGGGAGAGATAGGGTCCTTATTTGTTTTGTATATATTCATCACTATTCATCCTATATATATCATTCCCTTGTTATATTTCTCAATGAAAAGGCATCATAAATAATTTATTGCCCTAATAAAACTTGAGAAATAAAAATGAGTTTTAAATAATAAAAAAATACAAATTGTGTGCAATGTACATACCTATACTTTTATTAATCTATTTATTTATTTTGTAAATAAATTATCTATATTGTATTTTTAAACATTTGTAAATATTATTAGTAATTAAATAAAATTAAAATAAATTTCATAAATTACTAAAAATAAAATAAAAATAAGATCAACGCTTCTTTGTATAAAAGAACCAATAATGTGTATATTGTACATAAACATAATTTATTAACACCTGTAATGAATTCGTAAAAATCCGATAAAAATGTTTTTATACACTTTAAATTATTTTGTAAATAAATAAAAGATAAAATATAATGTATTTTTGTAAAAATAATTAAATAAAATGCATGCATATAATATATATGTATATTGTTCCTATACATACTGACATACATTGTATATAACATTGTATATAAATTATTAAAATTATTAGAAACCACATAAAATAGAATGTAAAATATTTACCATTTTTCATTTTTATAATTTTTTATTTTAAATCCATTTATTATTTTTAATTTATTTCCCTTTTATTTTGTATATTCCTTTTTCTGATTGGTCAACTTGGGTCCGGGTCAACCCTCCCTCTTCCAGGTCCGACACATGCAGAGCTTCATCGGACCTCCTTTCTCCCATTTCCTTGCCCGGGTCTGAGCTCTGTTTGCTTCATTTCTTGTGCCCCATTGATGCCCTAGAATCTGTGACCTTTGCATATCCCTAGGATGTGCTGGATCTCCCTCGGATTGCGGGATTCTTCCCGATCCTTCTAGACGTCCATTCTTTCCTCCGCCTCCACCATGCCCTAGATCACTCCTCGCTGCTTTTTGATCCACTGAATACCTCTGGGATAATGATAGGATTCCAGGGAGCATCTTGGTGGTCGATTTGGTGGCTGGTAGACGCTTAGCTCGATCGTGGTCGGAGCTCTCCGTCGTGAGTAGCCTCTTCCACCTTCCACAGTGGAATTGAGGCAACGTCCCCACCATCCCCTCCTCTTCGTTTCACCTTCCATTTCAACACACTCAAGTACCCTCTATCATCTTCATGTTGCCGTCCTTTTTAATTCATTTATCTTCGATGCCGTCCACCTTAGTAGCTCTGACCATCGGGTCTGGAGCTCCACCATACCGTATGTCCACATCGATTCGATCACCACATCACCGCGCATCTTCCTACGTAGCCCTGACCATACTTTATTTCGATCGTAGGGTCGGATTGAGGGCTAGACCTCCTTACTCCATGTTCGACAAAGGTTCCATTTCCCCATCATTTCTTCGCTTTTTGTCCGCAAATAATCCCGATCAGAGTTACGTCTCCAAGCCTTGAGTTCTCTCGCAGGTTTAGCAGCACGAGCGGAGCTCGATTCGACCCTTCACGGCAGAGGTAGAGCAGCTTCAGGCGATGCCACCTCCAGATTTCCATCGAGTCGTTCTCCGTCTCATCTGCGCCTTCCCTCAGATGCCGCTTCCCTCTAGCGAGCTATTAGACCTGTCAACGAGCCAATCCGAGCTCCGAGATGGGATTCGACAGGATCTAATAGCTCAACAGAGAGGCCCTTCTTCGTGTTATTCCATTTCCGCTTCTAGCCATCAGATGAAGAGCCCCCCTTTCAGATCTGAACAGGACCACTCCTTTCATTCCCAAATCTAAACAGTCCGATCAAATCTAGGGCCAATCCAGCCTCACGTCAACACCAAACGATCAGGATCGTTAGATCCGTACATGCACCGCAGATCTGAGCCATACGTCCTCTAGCAGCCTCTATACCATCAGATCTATTCCAGAGGATGTCAGAATCATACGCAGACGTCACGTGCACTGCACGCCTCCTGGAGGGTATACTTTATTTTTACCCTGCATTTTCTTCTATTTCTTTTCAGTATAATAAATGTATAATTAGTTAAGACCATTTTCAAGTACAACCTCACATTTTTATTAATTGCATTTTAGTCTAGTTGAGACACACTCACATTCGCGTTCACGTACTGTTGTGGGTTATTTGCAAACTCTTCCTTGTGATTTTAGTAGTATTTGTAGTTATACCCCTATGAGCTTGTGTCCGCGTGTTTTATTATGTACTTTTTGCATTTAGGTCCATGAGATTTATTGCTTGTTAATATTAAGCCCTTTAACTAAAAATAATTACAATTAGTTCCTCTCTTCACTGTTTTATTTTCTTGCTACTTTCTTAATTGTAATAAATAGCAAAACAACTCAAAAAATTGCATAAGAATTAGGTTTAGATCCTGTCAATTTTTTATTAAAATTAAATTAGTGAAGTTTGTTGTTTTTCTTAAGAAGTCAATTCATTCGCATTTTACATTTGTTTTCGTATTGTATAAAAAATACAAAAAAATCCACTTTGAATATTGTGTATTAATTGATCTAATTTGATCCTTAAGTTGTTGCTTTGCCTCATTAAGTCGACCCTAGAGCTTACCCATGTTAAAAATACATAAAACCACACTTGCTTTCTTGATTGATGATTAATTCATGTGGTTATTTTTGATTGATCCCAATTTCCCGACTATAACAAATCGACACAATTAATTAAGGCTTTTTCTGGCTCGTCACTCGCTTGCGGTGGGCAAGGTCGAAGAAGAGCGACCGTGCGCAACTAGGGTCTAAATTCCTGGAAGTGGTCCTGCAGGTTGGCTCGACCGATTGATGAAGAAGGTGATGGTCTGATTATTGAAGATGAATATTTGATTCCAAATGATGACTGATTGCTCCAATGGCAATGTAGAATCTGCAAGAAGTTGTTGATTTGCTCGATCCCCAAGGGAATCAGCCAAGATGATAGGGTTAAAATGTAGTTCTGATATAGGTTCCAGTGATAAGGAAATATGGGGAAATTTGATCGAATTTGGAATGATATTGAGTATCGATCTTGCGTGAGTATGAAGGTAATGATGTGAGATATCTAATGATGTATTTAATTGACTAATAGAGGCACAAGAATTAAGAAATCAAAGATGGAATGAATGAATACCTAGGAGATATAGAGTGTAAGACCCTACAGATTATAGCTCAACGGGTGGTAAACCATAGCTCTACATCGTGTGGTGGCAGTGATTCAAGATGGATAACCACCTTGGAACCTCCTCCGTTCTTCCTCCTTCCACGTGGGATAACAACCAGGCGTTTTCACAGCTGGAGGCGGTGTCACACTGTGGTAGAAGTTGGATGGACAACCATGTCTATTCTAGAAAATGGAGAGTTAGGTTGTAATTGGTGATGTTTAGGTCAATAAATAGGTGAATCGACATGTAGTTGGTGGTGATCTAATGGCTGTGAGTAAGAGGGTAGTTAGGAGTAGGGAATGAAGAGTTAAGATCAAGTGAAGGTGATGGAATTGACGCTGGAAAAAGAAGTGAAGGATCATTGGAATAAGAGCTGCAACTGATTCTTAGGGAAGAAGGCCTCAGGTGCTGACACATCTCAGCACTTGCTAGGCCAGAATATTGATTAGATTATAAATTAGATAAAAAATAATAAATAGCCTCATTTGAATGAGGTATAGAAAAAAAAAATTTAAATAATTAATTTAACTAAATTATGACCCAATAAATATTTTATGAAATATAAATATATAATACTGATAAATATATGTATAATATATTTAATAAATAGGTTATGTATATTTAATTCAATAATTTGGTGAATAATAGATCATTTTTATATTAATTAATAAAAAATAAATAAGTTTTGTACCATTTTTTGGTTTTTTTATAATTTAATTTATAAATATTAATAATACATGTATAACTACCACAATTCAAATTCAATATAAATTAGGGTTTTTGAATTATTTAAAATATTAAATAAGAGTTTTAAATTCTGAAATAATTTGTAGATCATCTACACGATCAAGGAATTAATTAAAAAAAATGAAAAATCATGGGATTATTACCCAGTAGACCCTATAATCTTTCAAAATTACCTCTACGACCTTTGAAACATCGTAATTCCTCCCTAGACCCCGTAATCTTGCTCCGTCTTACCCAACAAACCCTGCCGTCAATTTTAACTATATTTGAGTCAAATACCCAGGTTAGTCTTGAGTTAACCTAACCAATTACCATCGAACGGTGAGGATTAGCCAAAATAAAAAAAAGGAAAAAAATCATGCAGGCGTTCTTGCGCAAGGGAGGGGGCGAAGCAGCGCCGGTCAGGAGGGAGGGACTCCAGCGGCAGGGGGTGGGCAGGCTCCATCGTCAGGGGAAGCAACGGAGTGAGGGGAGGCTCCATCGTCGGGTTGGAGGAGGAGCTCCATCGTCGGCAGAATGGGTGGGCGAGGGACCACCGGGGGGGGGGTGCAGGTGCAGGGGCGAAGCAGCGGGGGGGGGAGGGGGGGGGGGCGAAGCAGCGGAGGGGCTCATCGTCGATGGGATGGAGGAGAGGCTCCATCAGGGAGGGGGGAGCTCCATCGGGAGGGTGGGAAGTGCGGGATGGATGTGCGAGGGACTCCATCTAGGGGGTGCAAGGGCGAAGCGCCGGGGGGAGGGGGGGGGTTCGTCGTCGGGTGGGAGGGGAAGCTCCATCGGGGGGGGGGGGGTGCAGGGGCGAAGCATCGGGGGGGGGGGGGGGGCGAAGCAGCGGAGGAGCGGGGGGCTCATCGTCGGTGGGATGGAGGAGAGGTTCCATCGGGAGGGGGGGAGCTCCATCGGGGAGGGTGGGAGGTGCGGGATGGGTGTGCGAGGGACTCCATCGAGGGGGGTGCAGGGGCAAAGCGTCGGGGGAGGGGGGGTTCGTCGTCGGGTGGGAGGGGGAAGCTCCATCGGGGAGGGGGGAGGCTCCATCGTCAGCGGCAGGGGGGCTCCATCGGGAGGGGGCCGAAGCAACATCGGGGCGGAGCTCCATCGTCGGCAGGGGAGGTGGGGGGCAAGTAGCAGAGGCAGAGGGGGCACCTCCATCGTCGGCGTCGGTGGGGGGAAGGCAGGGAGCAGCAATCGCCGTCGTGCGGGGAGAGGGGGAGCAGCATCGCCGGGACGCGGAGAGGGGGGCATGTCTCGGATGATGGAGTGGCATTCAACGTAAATTTAATAAAAAATGGGTATAATATAAATGAACATAACACAATCAGGTTAATTTTAACGGGCAAATTAACGGGGCTTAACCGCAGGGTCTGTAGGGTAAGGGTTAGTAAGATTACAGGGTCTGCGGAGGAATTAGGATGTTTCAAAGGTCGTAGAGGTAATTTTGAAAGATTTTAGGGTCTGCTGGGTAAAAATCCCAAAAATCAATTATACTATACATAACATGTTCAGAATAAAATAAATAACCTAGAAACCCAGTTGTCATTAGGTCCCAAAATTGACTTTTTACAACGGACTCTGATTTTATCGAGATCACTATCATTAATTAGGGAATATTATTTTATTAACTTTAAAGGTGAGTCGAGTGAAATTGGAGTTCATATGAAGAAGTTATGAGGTTTGGAAGTTGAGAAATTGATAATTTGAAATATGGATTTCTTGGCATATATACAAGTTGGGTTTTTCTTTGATTTTTATATTTTTATGTACATTTTTATGAATAAATAAGAGAAGAGTTTGGTGAAAAACATATACAAATGAATTAATTAAAAATAGATGAAATTTTGATAAATGATGGATAAATAAGGAATAAATGATCTATATATAATTAATTCTTTTTATAGTTTTCTTCCCTATCTCCCCCTACTTTATTATTTATCGACCAATCCATGCTGACTTGGTCTCGGGGGTTAGGTTATATTAATATATCTTTCAACTATATTTATATTTTATTTAGTCATACTGTACATATATACATATTACAGTCTGCCTATTTTTATTTTCTTTCTTTTCATTCTTTTATTTATTTACATGTTTTGAATGCATAAAAATGCATTTTTATCCATGAATGCTGTTTTTATAAGATGCGGAAATTAATGAATATTTACATGCATTTGTTAAGTATTTTAATATAAAAAGCATAAGAAAAGATAATGAATAATGGATTCATCCAGTCATACACAGAGGATCTCCAATTATTGTCAACTACATGTAAGCGTCCTTTGATAACAACTGTATCGATTGCACTTATATGATGTACCACTTCAGGACTAGACGAGGAACTTGTCGAAGACTCTTCAGAAGTCACATGGTTTCTAAGGTCAGATGTGACTTTCTTAGTCGGTTTGTTTCTGTATGAAGTATCTGGAGGAGGAAGGGTCAGAGTTCTTCTCCCTATCATGAGTAACCAGTGTTGTGTTTATGGGTTCCTTATCAGATGAATCACCGTATTCATTTACCCATTCCTGCAGGGTCATAGCACGTATCGAGGGAGTTTCCTTAGTTTGAGTAGGCATTGTGAGCTCAGTCTTGGTGTCAATGTAAGTGAGGGTCGGGGATGAAGATGTCACCTTTTGATGTTCTGGAGTTTTGGTGACATAGGATGTTTCTGTAGGCATAAGAGTCTGCTCTTAGAATGGTTCAAGCATGGAAGGTCGTATCCCGATATATCGGTGATATATCGGCGATATATCGGTATCGACAGGTCACCGATATATCACCGATATGTCCGATATCGGGTATCGACAGGCAAAAAAGGCGAGCCGAATCCCGGTGTCGGCAATATGTCGTCGATATATCGCCGATATATCAGCGATATATCGGTATCGACATGGTACCGATATCGATACCGATATCGATATGTCCTTCCATGGGTTCAAGTACTTCATGAATTACTATCAACTTAAAAATTGGACCACTAAAATAATCACGATGATCTTCATATCGTGATCTGGATTTAAATATGTTGTTGTATATTGGTTCCTCATAGGAGTTGTAGCAGGTTGGTTCTTCATGGATGTGTGGTGAGAATCGAAGGTCGGTCCATCAATTGATCCCTCGGGTGTTGTGGAGAGATCTACCTCTTATTGGTTATGTCTACCAGATGTTGGTTCAGTTTCATAGCAGGCCATGTCATTGAGGGTTTGTTCATTGTGTCTCGCTTTCAAAAATCTTATGTCTTGAGTCTCACAATCGATAATTGCCTTAGCAGAGGCTAAGAACAACTTTCATGGAATGATAGGAGACTTAGACAAATCTCCGTGGCACTCAATGTCGAGGACAATGAAGTCCACTTTATGTTTGTCATATCGGAAGTTTATGATGATTGAAACCATTTCTCTTGGTCTTTTGGTATCTGGTAGTTGAATGATCACCCTAGTCTTTTTAAGTTGTCCAAGCTTGAGTTGATCAAAGACGGACTTTGGGAGGATGCTTAATGTTGAGTTGTTGTCTAACCAAATATGAGTGAATAGGGAATTCTCAATTTCACATGTGAACTGAGTCAACTGCTTGACTTTGCGGTTTTTGATTTTATGATTCATCACCAAAGAACTAGTCATAGATATTATATGAAATTCAGTCCTTGATCGATCCTTGCCCATCTTTTTATGCGGGTTTAATCGACTCTTTACAAATCTCTTAACATCGAGAACATTTTCTATGGCCTTGATTAATGGAAGCTTTAAGATCATTCTCTTGCAAAATGCTTCCATTTCAGAGTTGTCCAATTTTTTGAACTTTCTATTTTTCAATTTTGGGTGTTTTCGATGTAGCGGTCAATATTTTGGGCAAGGGTCAGCGGTGGTTGTGTATAAGTGTGTGCCACATGATGCATCTGTGGTTTACTTGGTGGTGTCCTCACTTCTTCTTGACTTTTCATCATTATATATTTGTTCAGTCAAAGCATTTGCTCTACAATTAATTCCGTGTAGTGGTCAATAGGTTGGGAAAGGGTCAGCGGTGGTTGTGTATGAGTGTGTGCCACATGATGCATCTGTGGTTTACTTGGTGGTGTCCTCACTTCTTCTTGACTTTTCATCATTATATATTTGTTCAGTCAAAGCATTTGCTCTACAATTAATTCGGTGTAGTGGTCAATAGGTTGGGCAAGGGTCAGCGGTAGTTGGGTATGAGTGTGTGCCACATTATATATTTGTTCAGTCAAAGCATTTTCTCTACAATTAATTCGGTGTAGTGGTCAATAGGTTGGGCAAGGGTCAGCGGTGGTTGTGTATGAGTGTGTGCCACATTATATATTTGTTCAGTCAAAGCATTTGCTCTACAATTAATTCGGTGTAGTGGTCAATAGGTTGGGCAAGGGTCAACGGTGGTTGTGTATGAGTGTGTGACACATGACTCCGGGACTGAATAACTCCACTCCACATGTTGTGACTCTGGCATGTAGCTCTGAGAGGAGTATTGATTATTCCAAGTCGTTACAGTATGGCCATGAGTGGTGTTTCCTTGACTCTAGATTTCTATTGAATTATCAAAGGAAAATTGATCATACTTAGAAAGAAATTCACCCCGAGTAGAGGAAGGTCCAAAAGGTGAGTAGTTTATTGTAATCGAGAGTCATATTTCTCTGTCAAAATCGGTTACTTTATTTCCCATCCTCAAATGTTCTTGCTCTATTGTGTTCATATGAAATTTAGATTAAGAGAGCGGTCTAATCCATGAAGAAGTATGGGTATGGAGTGGAATGTATGGGGTGGAGGAGAATGATGGTTGAGGGGGACCGATTTCGAAGAGTGGGTTTCCTGGAATGTTAGAAGAAAAGATCAGGACATGGTTTTGAAAGTGGGTTTTGTAGAGTCTAGATATGAAGACCATATGTTGACATCTTCTCAAGAGAAAGATGGGGAATGATTTGAGAATTACTATTTGTTTGAAATTGCAAAGACTTTGACACACATAAGGCAAGCAAGAGTCAAACCCTATTGTTTCACCCACTCAACGCTTGTGAAAGCCGCAAGAGTCTGATCGATTATCTTTTTGGTTTTAGTTGAGTGATAAAATAATCTTTGAGAGGTATGAGTACGTGGAGGTTAGGTTTTGAGCTTTACCCTATGCGTAGGATTCTCTCCTACATACAACGAGTGGAATGCTCTCCACCAGAAACAAAGTTAAATTTATTTAGATTATTTTATAGTCATGTTGATTTGCAGTCCTAATTTTAAATTAGGGTTGTCACTTGAGTCTTAAATAATCACAAAATCTTAGGCCTAACGAGCAGTCCCGGTTCCTTTAAATCCTAAGTTGTAAAACTGAGGTGGAGAGGATCGAAAAAGGCTATGCAAGCGTTAAATCAAGGATGCATGCTAAGAAGAATACTTATAGTGATTCCTCGTGTTCTTCATGCAGGATGCAATATAAAGAATTTAAAATTTAAACTAAATGATATGCACAGATAAAATCGCCCTAAGCAGATAGTTCTATTAGTAGGAAGAATTTTGGGTTTTAATTTGGCTAAGTCCGAATGATTTAATAGTGTATCTTATTAGTGAAAATATGTGGCCTAAAAATTACAAGCATAATAAAAAATAAATAACTAAGCTACCATATGTGCACCTAATTTCTATGCCACTCAAGTCGGGTCCCAAGGGTTGAAATAAACCCGGCACACCATAGAGAGTTCAGTCGTAGTTATTACAGAGATTAGGGTTCAGTGAGACCACGAAAATAATGCAGAAAAGTGAACCTAATCAAATCTATCTCTCACAAAATAAAGATAAAAACAATCTTCTTCGCTGATCTTTAAGTTTGTTCTCTCGTGGTTTCATCCCTCTCCTTAGGGAGCAGGGTTCCACGTTAAATCCCGCTGTGTTCTTCAGTTTTTATTCTTTATTTCTCTGACACACTTCTGTATTATATTTTCCAACATGGTATCAGAGGGGTTCGATTCTTGAGGATGATTTTTATATTTTTGTTTGAGGTCGATTTTGATATTGTTATTCTTGAAGATCACTCATGTTCATATATGGTTTGAGATTCAGTTCTAGGGTTCTTCGAAACCTAGATCTACAATCCCGACCGTGTTTGAAGAAAAAATATGGTTCCATCTCTGGAACCCTAGATCCAGCAGCATGCATACAACTTTCTTATTCAAATACAATTTATCTTCACGCAGCATAGTGGCTGCTCCATCATCAGGCGAATGCGATGGAGCCACCAAGCCTAGCCCACATGGGCGATGCCCTGCCTTCTATGTTTCCACTTGTTCTTACCCTTTGGTTCCAGTAGAGCCCTCTTGCAGTGGAGATAGCAGAGACCCCCTCATGACGATGCCACCCGAGAAGCATCGCCAGCACCTCCAAACACTTCTTGCAGCACTGCTCCTCCCATCCAAACTCCTCGCGAGTCTTCAAGCGACGCCCCCAAGCATCTCAGCAACCCTTCGGGTGGTGCTCAATCCTCCAAGCGACGACCCTTCACCACCTCACATGCTTCATCACCTCCAGGCGGATCTCGAACCTATCTCCAAGCTCCAAACAACAACCATCCTATGCATGCACCTCCTACCCCTCCTCTGCTCCAAGCGGAGCCTATCTCGCTGTAGGAGACAACGCACCCCCCACCCCGAACGCAACTCCTCCATGCGCACAGGTGGCCTTAGGCAGAGGTGAATATCCTACAACCTCCAGAGGAGACACCGCTCCATGCCTTCGTGCGAGAAGCCCTCGCTCCTCCATCAACGCATGAGCAGGTTCCTTGCCCCATCAAGAGCGGCGGGTATCAAAAGAAAGGGGTTCTCACTGGGAACCCTGAAAATAAAGAAGGAGAGGACCCAAGTGAGCCGATGGTTTAAAAAAAAAGAGAGAATGGCCAAAAGAAAACAAGAGGGGCCAAGTTTTCTAAGTCCAATTGGGTGCATTTAAAACAAAATATTTTTTAAAAAAGAGGCATGTACATGAGAAAAGCCTTATGCAGGAAAAGGAAAAAACTGGAAAAATATTTTTTTAATGAATGGCTTAAAAAAAGAGGAAATAACCGTTAAAAAATAAGAGGGTCGTATAAAAAACCGTACAAAAAAATCAAAAAAATCTTAAAAAAGGATGCTCCGAGTTATCTGCGAAGAGAGAAAATGTGGTTAGTATCTGTGAAGGGAGAAGTGCAGAAAATAAAAGAAAATTTAATGCAGAAACAAAGGAAAGAATGAAAGAAAATAGACACATAAATAAAAGTCATAATAATTAATTACAAAATTGATATAAAACCCTACATTTTGTTGTTCCCCGACAACAACGCTATCTGATGAACCACTTTTTACCACTCTTATTATTGATTAATTGTAGTATAGGGAGGGAGAAAATGATCTATCAAAAACCATAATTAGGGAATGATAATTCTTAGTTACGAGGTTTCACATTAATTTAAGTGATTAAATAATTTTGATAATAATTTATGTGTCAAAAGAAAAGAAATAAATAAAATGCATTTAAACAAAGAAAGAAATGAAGAACATGATCTTTGATTTTTCTATCTATAATCCTTAATAAAATGATAATCTAATTTCAAAATGATTGACAGATCTTCAAAGATAAATTCAAGAAATAATTGACAAATTAATTCTATGATGGAAGCTAGAAGATCAATCAATGAATAAATAACTCTGCAAATAAAGAGATCAATGCTAATTTTCAAGGAGATCTGACCCCTAATTTTTACAAAGATTTAATCCTCAAAGAGTGATAGATAATAACAAGAAAATAAATCCGTTATTTATCCTCGAACATGCCCCCTACAATAGATCATTTTTTCCTCAAATTAATCAGTATAGATATGTCAAATAGAGCTTTTACAAGATCAAGTAAATCCTCAAGTAATAATATATCTTGATGCACCTTTGATCTATTCATAAGATATGTAATATGAAAGAACACAAAATAAGCTTTAAAATGACATATTATGTAGTAAAAACAGAGCTCAAATGAGAAGGATATGCTAAATTGAACTTCTAGGGACTAAATTGCAATATAGAGTTTTTGTCTCAAATTAGCCCCTAAGGGGACTTATCTGCAATTATTCAAACATGTTAGGGTACCTCTACAATTCACCCCCGACAGGCACATGCGCCACACGTGCTCTTGTCGATGGGGGTCTCCTTGTAATTTACCAGAATGATATGGGCCTAGGTGTAATTTGCCCAAAGGCACACATGGTTCACGTACGTTTGGAGGCTCGAGCCCTGAGCTGATGTTCGGGTGACAACTTGGGGTAAACATGAGGCTTGGTTCCTGAGGCACCACGTCGATGATGCAGGATGCTCAGGTCCACCCTAGCCTCGAGGAAGGGACATGAGGTTCGACACGGCCGCATGGCAGCCTTGGGACCTTCTGATCAAGATCAAACATATGGAGGAAGTGCGATGGGTGGAGGCGATGAGGCGGCAAATCGGGTCGAGGCAGCGAAACCCAAGGGGCGGAGGTACAAGGGTTTCAAGGCAGCGCTGCTGTGCAAGCTTGGTGAAGGAGGTCCAAACCGACCGGAGCGCAAGGTGGCGAGGCGGAATGATGCTTGGGCTCCGCAGTGATGTGACAGATGGCGAGGCGAAGCACGGGGGCAGAGCAGCGGTCGATCGTGGAAGTGTGAAGGTGGAGCATAGAAACATGTGGTGAAAGGTGATCAGGGACGAAGAAGGAAGGTATGTCGACAACGAGGGGTGATCGAAGGTGAGGTTTGGTGGTGGTTTGTGGATGTGGAGTGTTGGGGAAGAAGATACTATCAAGGAAGGAGGAGGAAGTTACCTGGGAGACGAACGTTAACTCTTGGAAAATGGAGGGACCCGAGCCGTGCTCCAAATGATCGCCTCAGAGGTCCGACGAGGGGACCTTGAAGCTTTTCTGCATATGCAGGCGAGAAGCTTCATAGGATCACATCTAAGAGGGGATGCCGACGGCGTGAGGTTGTTGTCACCAAGCCCTTCTCGGCTCCCTCTCCTTCTCGCTCTGATTTGGGTAAAATCTAAGATCGAAGATGAGCCATGTGGTCGGCGAGGAGGGGTTGTGAAGGAAGCATGGGTGTGGGGTTGTAACAGGTGAAGGAAGAGTGGTCGGCGGTGGAATGTAATGGCTGGGGGAGGAGGTTGCTGTCGAAACGACCAAGAGAGGAAGGGGAAAGGGGGTGTCACGTGGCACACTAGGTAGTGTCCACATGGCAGCTAAATAATAAAAATTAAATAAAAATATAATAAAATAGTAAATAAAATAATAAAATATAAAAAAGAGTGACGTATGGCGGCTCCAGGAGCTGCCACGTGTCGCTCTTAGATAATTCAGAAATTAATTTGAAAGGAAAATAAAAAAGAAATAGAAAATGAGGTCAAATCAAAAGGTAATATGCATGAAAGATGTTCGCGATGAGATCTATAACTTTTGTAAAGGACCCAAAATTAAAGATCATCTGTACAAAATGCATTTTTGGCGGTACTCTATAGATATAAAATACATGTATTTTTATATTTTGTAATTTATTTATGATTTTTAAGTAAGGTAAAATACAAATAAAATCAGATAAATTATAAAATAAATATATACATAATAATCTATTCTTTGGATTTTTAATAATTAAGAAATTAGATAAATACAATAAAAAGGGATATATATATACATATTATATATAGAGAGACTAAGAGTGATTTATTTTCTTTGACTTTTACTTCAATTTTGATCTAGATTTTTGCACATTTATTCAAGCATAATTCAAAGAAAATAAATGAAAAAGAAATATATAAAAGAAGTTAATTTTGTACATAAAATAATAGGGTTCAAATTAGGCAATATGTATAATATACAATGAGGTCCCGAAATCCAAGTTTCACATATGAACTCAGATTCTTTTGAATTTAGTCTTATTTTGTAGATAATAGAACTTACATTAATTCAAAAGTGAGCAGGGGTTCATAGGAGACTGTATGAGAGAGATATTATCATTTTTAATAGTATGCCTGATGATTTCAGGGGTCCGGAGCGTCCCCCTTGGGATTCAAACTTGGGTCTTTAAGGTGTAGGCATACTGCACTGCCACCAGACCACTCCTTGGGTTCAGAGATATTGTCATTTACATATTTCGGTCTCAAAATTTTGGTTTGGGTTTTATTTGGCAAATATACAAGTTAGCATTTTTTGGCCATTTTTCCTTGATTAATGTTAATAATATGTACACAATGGAGTAGATTTTATTTAATTTGGAGTTAGTGAAAAATAATTAAAAACAAGGAAATTTATGGGATTATACATGTGATAATGCACAAGGATTTTGTCTTCTTATTTAATGCAATTCTGCATGCTAAAATATGAATATTAACTACATATGTATGGACGATAGAAATACAATTTAAATGAATAAATGTAAGTAATGACATGGGAACGAAGCTCTATTTTCATCTTTTAGAATGATGAATCTCAGATTTATCATGGACCATGTGACGTTTAGAGATGGGATGATCCCGAATTCCAACCGTCAAATTTCAATATTTCAATCCCCAAAAAGTAGGAACCGTATTCGTAATGGAAAGAAAATAAATTTGGAAGTCATATGCATTCTAAATTTAGTGTATGTTTATGGAAAGATGAAGGTCTATGAATACGATTGCCACATCCTATCGCATTGTTCCAAGGAGAGGCGATATTATCAAAATTAAGAGATTACCGAATCAAATTTCATTGTTACTGTTAATGTTATGATTGTTACTTGAATTTAATAAAAAAATCACTTGAATCTTATTAAAATTTACTAATGATATGGAAAAAAGAATTTTGAATTAATTTAAGAACATCTTAAAAAATTCCAAAGGTTATTGAAATGGGATTAAATATTACTGTGGAGTTGTTGAGAAATACTAAACATATTTTAAGGATTACTGATGAAATGCAGAGAAATTAGAATCAAAGAATTACTTAAGTAATCATAGAGTTCGCATTATTGATAACTTCATATAGGTTACTAAAGCTATGATATCACTTACTGATGCTTTGATATATATTACCGAAGCCATTTTTATAGTTTGTATTTACTTAAAACAACATATACTTTACTAAAGCTATACTATTGCATTTACTTGTATCTTCATATAAGTTACTAAAGATGTGATATCACTTATTGAAGGTTGAATATTTATTATTGAACAAATCTATAGCGTTCACATTTACCTGTAACTTCACATAAATTACTAAAGCTATGATATCACTTATTGAAGCTTGGATATACATTGCTGAACTTGTGATATCACTTATTGAAAATTGCATATTTATTATTGAAGCAATTTATAGGGTTCACATTTACTTGTAACTTCATATAAGTTACTAGAACTATGATATCACTTACTGAAGCTTGGATATATATTACGGAAGCCGTCTATTGAGTACATATTTACTTGAAACATCATATACTTTACTGAAGCTATAATATCTCTCACTAAAGCTTGTAATTTTATTACCGAATCCATTGGAGAAAAGAGATGATTTTGTAATTTTGGAAATAACAACAACTCAATACGATAGATGTAATTGCATTCAAAAAAGGAAATTAAATCGTGAGGAGAATGCGGAGGTAGTACATATGAGCGCTAAAATTGGAATTTATTGGATCGCATAGTTATCATCTGATGGCTAATGAAGCTTGCTCATCCCATTTCTAAACGGTGTATGGCCCATTAGAGAAGCCGCATATGTGTACATGTATATGTATATGCATATGCATATGTATATGTATATGCATGCATGCATGCATGCATGTATGTATATGTAAGTTATGGGACACATAAATGACTAATTTTACATGGATTTTGGAGTTAAAAAGATCGGAAATTGGGGACAAATGATCGATCATCTTGTAAAGATGGACCGATCATTTGATGTCTTGGCACTACATCTGTACCTAGAGTGATCGATCAACCTAAATAAGCGACCAATCAACCTATATAAATAATCAAACACCCGAAGTCATTGTTTGGAATAATATTCACTAATGACCAATCAACCCATTTATGTTATCGATCACTTGGGTCGAAAAGTTGTCAAGTAAAATTAAAAAGAGGAATTTATATTTATATTAGTAAATATAATTACATAAAAATGGACACGTTGATTTTAAATTTTGTTCCTCCAAATATGTTCAGACTCTCTTTCAAAGATCACATCTCATTTTCAAGGACATCAATAAGGGAAGTTAGGTGTGGTCTAGTTCCCTAGAAGTATATTGATTTACATGTCAACCAAACGACTTAGTGAGGTGCATTCAAGGTGTGAGAGTGACAAAATACCCGATAATGAACGTAATAATGGGGTTGGATCAAATATTTGAATAATTAAGGGTTAAACTGATCTCAGTGAATGAATCAATAATATAAGGATTTAGACATTTAAATAAAAGCACAAAGAGAAGTAATTGGTTAACCATATTATTACTCGGGAGTGGTGAAATCAAAGTGATAGGGTTTCACCTATAACAAGAGATCTAGTATAAGCCTAAGTATGCATTACTGTATTAGTAAATCCACGATTTATCATCATAACTCTTATTTATTATTCTTCTTGCTTAAGCCATTCAATAATATATAACCCTAATTAATTGATTTTAACAAACTAACCCATGTTTGTAATAACCTTAACTATTGTATATAATTAACTCTATTATTCTTCTTCTTTATTATGTATTTCTTAATGATTAAAGAAACTCATAAAATTAGTTTTATGATGTATATATTTTCTTTATAAAAATTTATAAATTAAAACACCAAAAAATCACAAAAGAAATTTAAAGGAGTGTTTTTAATTCATTAAAAATACTTACAAAAATATAAGTATGTTTGACTTTTTATTCAACATGAATCCTGTAGATCTCAAAAAGATCTACAACTTCCATGTTTTACACTTTTTTTGAAGCTTCTAATTATTTCTTTTTTGGGTTTCCTTTATTTTATTTCTTTTCTAATTTTCCTATTGGGCCATGTAGCGACCTCTGGACCGCCCATGTGGCCCGCTTCTTCTCATGAAATCTGCCTTCCTCTGTAGCCCGTCAGATCTAGCCTTGATGATCTGATCTTGGTTGTTCTTCTCTTCTCCGTTCCCAGCCACTTGATAAGATCCCCTAATCTCATCATGCATGTTCCTTTGTGCCCATCCTTCAACCTTTGGATCACCTGATCCAATGGCTCTCGCTCATCTCCTACCTCCGTAACTGCCCACATCTCATCGCACCCTCTTCTTCTACCGTTTCTATTTTGCCACCTCAGATCACCTCCCCACGATCTAACGCCTTCTCGGTGTAGCTCTAACTCCCTCCTATCTCTCACAACCCTTAAACACCCATGACCCATTTTCTAGGGCAACGGAAGGCGGTTACAACTTCACTCCTCAACATCATGTAATCGCCACCCAAGTCTTCAAAGTCTCCTCCTCCAACTCCATTTTCCCTCGTCCACCATTTCATGCGCAAAGGTATAATCATCATCGTCATCATCATCCTCTTATGATAGGGGAGGAGGGAGTTGATGTGCAAAGATGACCTTAATGAATACCCATTCATGCACCTTTATTCCTTTATTTTATCTTTAAAATCCTAGCCAAATACATGTAAGTATATCTAACTTGTACAAACTAATTTACTAACTGTTGATTGTAAATAGTGCTTAAATACCCGCATTTAAATACAAAATAGAAGAATAAAGAAAACGAAAATAAAGGAAGTGTTGTAAACACCGACTGACCCTAAATTTGCACACATGACCTTGTCTTTTATTTGTAAATTAAGTGTTATATTTCTGGAAAATTTGCACGTAGGACCTTGTCTTTTTATTTATTTGCATTTATACCTAACCAAGGGCAAATTAAATTCTGATTTAATTGATAAAATTGCTCACATGTCCCTATAGTTTGATTCCATGTTTATTAAATGCATTTAAACTTTTTATTAAATTGTAAATAGGTCCCTATACTGCAGATTTAATTTGGTACTTGTATTTTAATCATTAAAATTATCATTTTACATGTAAAAATTAAAGGGAAATTGTCTTAAGTGTCTGAAACCATATTATATCACATATATTTTTCTTAAGGCAATAACATGGCTTTCTTATTTTTAAAAATTCAAAAATATTGCTTTTTTTCCTGTTTAGCATTAAAAAATCCAAAAAAATACAAAATATTTTGAAAAAAATCCAAAAAAATCCTATGTATATATAAGTATATACTATCTCATGTTCAAAATTTTTGCAAAATATTATTGAAAACTCCTAAAAATTAAAAAACACACACGGAAAACCTTATAAAAATTCTAGAAATTCACCGAAGAACCACAAAAATATGTTTTGAAGTTCTAAATTTTCTTTGCGTTATCTAGTACAACAACAACAAAGCCTTTCACATTAAATAGGGTCAACTACATGGATTCCTTGCCTCCATTCAGATCTATCTTGGGTCATTCTCGGGCTTAGATCCAAAAAACTAATATCCCTCCGTATAGTCTCATTCCAACACTTCTTGGGACTTCCTCACACTCGCTTAGCCGACTCAACATCCCAAAACTCACATCTCCTCACTGGTGCATGGGCTTACCTCCTTTGCAAATGGCCAAACCATCTTAAACGATTTTCTCTCATCTTATCCTCGATCAGAGCTACATTGACTTTCTTTCTAATTGCATCATTCGAAATTTGATCTTTACGTGTGTATGCGTGTGTGTGTCCACACATCCACCTTAGCATTTTCATTTCTACTAATGATATTCTCTACGCATGTCTGTGGTTCACATCCAACATTCATATCCATAGAGCATAGCATGCCTCACAACCGCTTTATAAAAGTTTGCTTTGATTTTCAAAGAAATTTTCTTATCATAGTGAACAATAGAGGCTACTCTCCACTTTAGCCAACCTATATTTATTATATTAGCAATATCTCCATAGATTTCCCCATCATATTGCAAAATAGATCCCAAGTATGTAAAAGAATCTCTCTTCTGAATGTTATTATCACCAATCTTCACTTCGATTCCGTCACCATTGCTTCCATCAAAAGTACACTCCATATATTCAGTCTTAGCCCTACTTATACAAAATTGTTTAGTCTATAATGCATGTCTCCATACCTCAAGCTTCTCATTTACTCCATCTCTAGTATCATCAATCAACACAATATCATCGACGAATAACATACACCAAGGTATCTCATCCTGAATGTGACTTGTCAACTCGTCCATAATCAAAATAAGGAATGGACTCAACGTTGAACCTTGATGCAGACAAATTCTGATGTAGAAATAGTAAGTCTTCCTAGAATGTATCCTTATACAAGATAAAGCCCTATCATACATATCTTTAATGAGGTTAATGTATAAGACATGTACTTGTCTCTTCTCCAAAACTCTCCAAGATATCTCCCATGGGACATAATCACAAGCCTTCGTCAAATAAAAAAAATCATGTGGAGGTTTTCCTTTAGCTCTATAAATATCCATTGTTCTCCTCAACAAGAGGATGGCTTCAATAGTTCAACGACCTGATATGAATCCGAATTGGTTTTATTTTATTTTCAAAACTTACCTCAATCTTCTTTTGGTCACATGTTCCCAAATTTTCATAGTGCGACTCGTTAACTTGATACCTTTATAATTTGAACAATTTTGAATGTCTCCTTTGTTCTTAGAAAGAGGCAGCGCGATGCTTCTCCTCCAATCTTCAGGCATTTTCTTGCTTCTCCAAATAACATTGATTAAATTTGTAAGCCAAGTCAAGCTGCGATCACCTAAAACTCTTCAAACTTCTATAGGAATGTCATCAGGTCTTACACCTTTCCCAGATCTCATAATTATCAAAGCCTCCTCTACTTCCTTGTTTTGTATTTGTCTATAGCTTGCACGTTTCAAGTAGCTTTCACTACTAGCTAGATCTCTCAAAGTGATCTCTCTATTTACTTCCCCAATGAAAAGCTTATGGAAGTGCTGCTTCCATCCAGTCTCTATATCCTTCTAAGTAACAAGCACGTGACCTTCCTCATCCTTAATGCATCTCACTTGAGAAAGGTCTTTGATCTTTCTCTCTCTTGCTTTAGCCAACCTAAATATAAACTTCTGGCCCTCCTTAGAGTCAAGATTTTTGTACAAAGCTTCATAAGCTTTTGACTTAGCTTCTCTTACAACCTTCTTTGCTTCCTTCTTTGCGATTTTGTAGTTTGAGATAGTTTCATCTATTTTATCCTTAAACACATCTTTAAATCATGCTCTTTTAATTTTGAGCTTCTCTTGCACCCCTCCACTCCACCACCAACCCTCCTTATGGCCTGTAACTCCTCCGTTTGATTCACATAGCATCTCTTTGGCTACCATTTGGATACAAGATGCTACCACCTCCCACATCTCATTTTCACTTTCGTTACAATCCCAAGACAAGTCTTCTAAAACCTTCTTTTGAAGCTTGATTGCTTCAATTGAAGATTCCACCATATAGTTCTAGTGATCTTGGAAACTCTTTCTTCTTTACCAGCCCTTTTATTTACATATCCATGACTAACAAGCGATGTTGGGTGGTCAATGGGATTGCTTTGCAGTCTTTGCGATGCATACACTGAGATAATATTCAGAATTTCTTCTTCGAGCACCAATTTTAGCAAAATAATCTGATCCCCGATTCTTTGCACCTCAATCACTCAGTCCTTCAAATCCTTATGAACAACCACTCCAACACCATTTCTACCCTTATCTTTACCTGAATACCAAAGTTCAAAGCAAGTCTTCTCGATTATCCCTACTTTATGTCCAACCCATTTTGTCGCTTAGAGACATAGTATATGAATCTTTCTTCTTTCCATTGTAACTACTATCTCCATCGATTTGCCAGTCAAAGTGTCAATATTCCAACTACCTATCCTCAACTTCATTTGCAACCTATTTTGGACTAACTTCTTTACTCGCATGCATCCATCATGCGAAAACCCTTGCAAATTTTGAACTGCTTCTAGGCGATGATGCAATGGAACTAGCTTATTTACTCGCATACATTCCTCATACGAGAACCCTTGCAAATTTTGAACTACATCTAGGCAGTGAAGTAGCGGTCCTTAACAACGTCTCATTGTATTCGGGCGATGCTACGTGCTACTAGTAGGGAATGCTACAACGAAATCTGCATGTTTTCTTAAATCTACGTTGAAAAGATTTTAAATGTTTTGAGACAAATTCCTAAATAGTGTTTTTAAAAAGAACACTATTTGAGAATTTTTCTATCTTGCGCTGGTTGTCGGCTACCTAATTCGCAATCCTCCTCAATTTACCCGGGCTTGGGATCGAGCATGGCTGAGTTCTTTGTGTTATCCCGTATTTCAGAAAATTGAATTTTGGACTAATTTGATTGGATATATATTTATTAAGCCCATTTCAAGTTCACTTATTTACTGTTTTATTTATTTATTATATTTCTTTATTTGAAAATCCATTAAAAATCTCAAAAATTACCCAAAAATCAATAAAATAGAGGAAATTTATAAAATGCAAAAATATTTTGTTTCTGAATCTTTAAGTTTACTTGTTATATTTTAAAAATATAAAAAGGGAAAGGGGTGGCTGCACCGGGTGGTGCAGCCAAGAGGCTGCACCCACCCTCCTGGCCGTCCGATGGCCAAGATGAACAGCGCGGATCAGGAGGCGCGGATGGGGGCGTGGATGGGGGGCACGGATCGCTGCTGGGCCGTTCATCTTGGCCATCGGACGACCAGGAGGGTGGGTGCAGCCTCCTGGCTGCACCACCCGATGCAGCCTCCCCTTTCCCATATAAAAATATCTTTTATATGTTTTTTATTTATAGTGTATATATATATATTATCTTATATTTTATCTAAAATTGAAATTAAAAAGTTGAAAAATTAAAAATATTAAAAATTCATATAAATTAAAACTCATAAAATCATTAAAATTAAAAATACAAAAAATTCTTAACTTGTCTATTTAGTTTTGTTGCTCTACCTTATGTGCTCTTTTGGTTCGACACATACTACTTGTTACTATACACATTCTTATAGAGTATAATAAATTTTAGCTCACTTACTTTTATTATTTAACCATTGTTATGGGTTAATTATTGAAATAATCACTTGGTATTGGGTATTGAGAGCTGAGAGAGGCGTTGATACATCGATTGACGGATCCGACTTATCGGACACCGCATGCCCTCCAAGTCCGGATGTTAGGTACACATGCTTTTGAAATGGTGCCGTTGTCGGGGAGCATTCGTTTATAGAGCATAGAGTAGACACTTAGCTTATTTTGCCATCATTTATTTTTTATATACTTCTCTCTTTGTTCTATTGTTATTTGAGAATATTCTAACCATATTCTTGTTTAAATTTGCTAGGAGGTCCCGCTTATCATGGGAGGATTTCCTTGGAGATCCGACACACCTAAAAGCCGCAGAGAGCGATGGTTCTTTGTCCACTAGTAGGAGAGAGTAGTAGAGGACATAAGAAGCCGAGTAGAATTTTCTTAGCATAGATTTAGTTTAATTTTTGTACGAGAGAGATTTATTCATTAATTTGTAATAATACATGACCCGAACACTTGGACACTCAAACTCTTCCGAAGCCCATTTCACAAAATGATTGTTCACTTGGGGGGACTTGATCGATTTTCCACGTTTTCATCGCATTCTATCTTTATTTCTCCCTATTTTTACCTTTGTTTTATTTATTTTTCGTATTTTGTGCTTTCTGCCTTATTTTTTGTTTACGTCTTGTGGAATGATCCCTTATACCATTAGGAGTGGATGCTCAATTAAATTAGGTCCAAAGCCCTAATATCATTTCTATACCTACAGTTCCATACTTGGATCTAATCAAATTGAACAAGTTCTTCACGCTAATAGAAGATCATGTTTTAGGGTGATTTTCTCGTTGTAATACATATAGATTAGATTTAAAATTTCTGCCTTGCATCCCACATGGAGAGTGAGCAGGGAAGCATTGTAAGTCTTCTTACTGAGCATTATATCATTTAAATTCTGACTTGCATTTTCTTTTATGTCTTCTTCCTCTAATTTTTACCAAATAGGCCAAGCAAAGAGTTGATCAAATTGTTGGGCCTTTGCATGAACATACCCAAAAAATGTGAAAACCATAAAAAATAAAAAAAGAGGTTGCTAATAAAACCTTGACCTAATTAAAACTGATTAATTGAATTTCATTTTATTATGTTCACAACACCCTCATTGTATTCAGGTACCTTCCAGACAGAGTGAGGCATGATCCTTAAGGAATAGAGCCCAAATCCCAAGCTAGGTACTGCCTTGTCTATCACCTGGATTCATGAAGTATTAGCGCTTTTATCTTACATGGGCGAGTAGGGCTTTGTCTACTTGCATACCTAGTCTGAAGTATTGAGCTTGGGCCATCCATTCACATGGGTGTCTATCTCATCGTTCCACGTCTGAGTAGGGCCTTGTCTATTTATAGACTCGATCCGAAGTATTGGTTTTACTTATCGGCTTCCTCCCCTTCTTCTTTGGATGACTAGTGGTCCCGATCCGATAACAAGGACATTTAAAAAGTACATGCCATTGGTAACAAAGGAAGTGGGAAGCACATGATACTTTTCCGACAGTACTCACTCGCATATAGGATTAGCTGCTAAAGACTAATTGATAAGATTGCCTGATACAATCAATAAAATTGAAAAGATAATCGCCGAACTCTTATGGCTCATTATGTTGAGTTGATGAGTTGACCCCTATTTTGTGGATCGATTGATTAGTTTTACCAAGATAAGATCAAAAATATCGTGCCTTTGCGCCTTTCGTCTCACACTTCTTTCCTCATTTCTTTTACTCCCTTGCTCATCTCGAGCCTTCTTTTCTCATTTTCTCTTGAATTTTTGTTATTGTATTCTCTATTCCTTATCTACCTACCTCTTGTCTCTCGAGATGACAACTCAAGGTGGTTCAGTCTAGCCTCTATGGACACCCATATCGATTCCCTGAGATTGACATCTCCAACAATTCGAGGCGATTCCATAGAGCCTAGTTCAGTCCTTGCGAACAACTTTCAAGACTCCCTACTTCATCCTCACATAAACCATGATAAATCTTGTCCCGAATTCGCTTCTTTCTGTATGGAGATTGACTTCACTCCATATTCATCTCCATCCCTAATAAAGTTTAGGATCAACCCTAATTCTGAACTCTTTTTCACATCGATTGCCTGTTTCTAGACCTGATCAAGGCATATTTCTTATTGCAAACCTAGAGCCCGATCTGGAGACCAGTTCCTCTGATACCGATCCTGATATGGCTCCCTAGAGACGAGACAAAGAACTAACTTCGTATGAGATAGTGGACCAAAATGAGGTAAACACACAATTGCTAGAATCAATCCAAGCCATTAAACAATAGTTGACAGACCAAGCTCTTGCCCGAGTTGCGTTCAGAGAGATGCTCATGGAGATGAGGAGGGATAGAAAAAGTCGAGTAGGAGACAGTGAAGAACATCACAGTGGAAATGATGATGACCAACCCGCATGAACCCATGGATGAGAGGAGAGAGTTGAGCAACCCAAACCAACACTAAAGGAGACATATAACCCTGACGCTGGCCAGGTTACTGAGTGGATCCGAATACCTACGATCCACAAACACTTTGAGTTGAAACCATCCTTGCAGCCTCTCTTGCCGATCTTCCATGGAAACACCAATGAAGATCCCTACATTCACCTACAACAATTTAATTGGATTTGTAGCATGATGCACTACCCCAACCTTCCTTTAGAGTCAGTAAAGATGACCACCTTCCCTTTCAATTTTCAAGATAAGACATTGTACTGGATCAATCACCTTGGGAAGGTGGTGGCAACTTGGGAAGAGCTCAAGTATGCCTTTCTACGTAAATACTATCCCATGAGTCGTCTGAACCAAATGCAGGCGTTGATCTACAACTTATCCCAAATGTCCCATGAATAGTTTCACGAGGCGTGGGAGAGATTCAAAGATCTCATGGAGAAGTTCCCCCATCATGAACTGTCGAAGACCAGCCTAGTTCAGAACTTCTTTGGGGGCTTGCACCAAGAAAACCAATGACTTGTGGATGCTGCATGTGGAGGATAACACTTTAACAAGGACGAAGACATCGTATGGTAGATTTTTGAGGAAATGGCTGAAGGCTTAGCTGCTTATCTTCATCTTGTGTGTTATAGAAATATCCAGTGTTCCCGTACAAGCTTGTTAATGCATTATCATACCATGAGGAAGAGAGAAACATGAGTTCTAATCTCAACATCATCGTGAACAATCTCTTTAAAGTGGATATCATTGAAAAGCAATCACAAGACCTTGAAAAATTATAAGTGATCGAATAGAGAACCAAGTCGCTAGACAAGCTGGATCAAATTTCCAAGCAGCTTGAGCATTTGGTGAGCATCCCATTCCTTCCAGTCTGTGACAGAACTAGCCAAGCATTCTGTAGATCCGAACCATCCATCCTTTCAACAAAATCAAGGGCTTCTCTAGTCAGTTCATCATGCGTATTACATGCAGACACCTAACCAGGGATCATCATCGCCACAATATCAGATGGTAGTGTACCATATAGAGCCCCAGGCTTATCCCGAGCCTTTCTGTCCACCATGAAATCCAAGAGTGAATTCCATGTGGGGAAATGAACCAGCTCTGACTCATCCTAGTGGACAACCTTAGGGCCCGAGTACAACTATCGTGCCTTTCATTTCTTAGCAAGGTGGATGGAACTTTCAATACTAGAAATCTTATCAGTCTCCACACCAAGGCAACAACTGGAGATCACAACACTAGTACCAGTAGCTAGCACATCTCCAACCATACTACCAGCAACAATCTACTGCTCAATATCAGAACCACTTCTCTTCTCCTCATTACCAACAACAGCAATATGCTCCTCATCAGTTTCAATACTACTAACAATAATCGCCGTACCACCAGCTTTAGCTCCCACCTATTGCAAAATATTCATAGATCTCTTCGATGAACCCTGCCTTGGACTACTTGACTTAGTTGATCAAAAACATGAATGAGATAAGCAAGAAGATTGAAAACCTCACAACCACAAAGACAGTAATTCCAGCGCAGATTGAGGCAATTCCCAACAACTTTCAAAGAAAGGAGCATGCGGAGCATAGTACAATACCACCTCCTAAGTCGGGTATAAATTCTTTTATGCTATCTAATATTGTTAGTCTCAGGAGCGGTAGAACACTATGAGCGACTGCTTCAGCTAAGGGGAAAGGTCAAGCTTTTATGGATGATTGTTCATCACTGTCAATTGAGCCATCGCTTAATTCTGGATCCAATGAGGAAGGAGAAGAGACACAACCACCATCACCAAAAAGAAAAAAATGAAGAAAATAAAAAATCAAGCAATAACAACCAAGGTTGAGTTGATACAGCTAAGAAGACGTTAGCGTCGACAACCAATCCCATGCAAGCCGACACGACTGAATTTTTTGCATTTGTTATGCCTTCTTTTTTTGACGATTGTACTAAGTTAAATCATCCATTTGTACATAAGAGCACTTTTTTGCAGGAAAATGAGGTTTTTAATGATACTCATATTCCATTTCTTGATGCTTTGAAATCAAAAATCGTAGAAAATAGCCTTAACTGATCCCAAAAATTATAATTATCGCAAAACATTATGTTGATAATGTTGTTGCTCAAAGCCATTGGGTACATGTCATAATGAATAAAGGATTAAAGGAGGCATGTACCACAAAGCATCAACCCCGCAAAAGCAGATGCCGAAGATCAGAAAAACATACCTAACCATGGCAACAATTAATGCTATCAACAACCTCTCGAACAAGAAGGAGACAGGTTGCTCATCAGATGCGACATGTTCAACCATGAGTTTGAAGGACACTCCTTGACATTGGATCATCCATAAATCCGATGCTTACGTTACTACTCAAAGAATTTGAGTTAGGATCGCTTAAATCTACAAGAATAATTCTGTAATGTGCGGATACATTAGTGAAGTGGTGATGAATCTGTGATTCATCACTCTAAAAATTGAAAATAGACCTTCGTTCCTGAGTAATTAGCTGCATTTCTCCATTTATTCTGCATAATTAGCATTCATGCATGTGTAAATACTATTTGCATTTTAACATTCATATTTGCATAAATAAGAAGCCTGAAATTCCTTATAAAAATCACCTGTAAACACCATATTTGTATCTATTTTAAACTAACTCCAAATCTAATAAAATCAACTCTGTAGTGTACATATTACTAACACTAATAAAGAAAAAAATATCAGAAATACTAATTTGTAAAATTGTCTAATAAAATCCAAATCCAAGTTTGAGACTATGAACCTTAAAATATGAATATCTCTCTCATACAGTGTCCGATTTAGGTCTACGCACTTTAGTTATATACATTCAAAGACCTTCAAAACAAGACTAATTTCATAAAAATCAGAGATCGTATGTGAAGCTTGTGTTTTGGGCCGCTATTGTATATTGTACATATTGACTAAAATACCCTTCATTTGACCTTTTTATTTTCTTAATTATTAAAAATAAAAAAATAGATTAAGTTTTAAATATTCCTTTTATATTTTCTCTACTTTTATTTTGATTTTTCTCTTATTTAAGAATGACAAAAAATTGCAAAAGATAAAAATGTGGTATTTTATATCTATAAGGTACCCCCAAAAATATTTTTTGTATAGATGGCTTTCTTTGATTTTCAGTCCTTCACAAAAGTTGTAGGTTTCATCGATACGAGCAACTTTCATGTTGACTACTTTTTAATTTGAGCTCTTTTGTAATTTCTTTTTTATTTATATTTATATTTAATATTTGATTTTTCAGGGAGCGACACGTGGCAGCTCCTGGAGCCACCACGTGTCACCCTTTTTTTATTATTTTTATAATTTATTTTTTTTATTTTATTCAATTATTATTATTATTATTATTTATTTTAATTAATTAATTGTTTTTATTTATTCATCTATTTAAAATTTTCTCTTTTTCTACTTTTATTTATTTTCTCTTCATTATTATTAGTAGCCTACTTTTTTTATTTAATTTTTATTTAATTTTCTTTTCTCCCTTTACTTGTTCCCTACTCCAAATCTCACCCAAGCCACTTCCTCCACCACTCCTCCACTTTCTCCACCTCTTTTCCAACTTCCCCCTCATCCTTTTTATTCCTCACATCGACTTCATTTTTCCTTGTCCGCCTTCCGATAGGGAAATATCTAGCCTGACCCTTCCTCCAGGTGACAACTCGACAAGGATAGCTTCGAGCAAAGACGAGCTTCATGGCGAGATCCGAAGGTTCCTAGCCTTTGTCCCTCCTCCTTCCTGGAAGAGCTTTAGCTTCTCGGTGCCTTGTCAGGCATCGATCAAGGCCAAGACCAGGAGCGGTGGCCTTCATGCTCCAACAACCCCAACGAACCTCTCCAGGAAATATCCTTATCTTTTTCCTCAAATTTTCTATCTAATATTTTTTGTTGTTATTATTTTACACCATATCACCATAAATCATCATAATCATTCTCATTACCATCAAACACCACCACCATCATCGTCATGACATCACCATCTTATAATTACTTTTATTATTATTATTTTTGCACATCATCATATCATCTCCATTCACTACATCTCCACATTTTCATCATTTCATTGTTCTTTGTTTGAGGAAAAAAATATTGAAAAAATTCAAAACAAAAGAAAGAAAAAAAGTTGCAGCCCTCACACGCCTCTCCAGTCACGACCTCAGCCTGGGCGCAACCCTCCTGCGAGCATGACTCTCCTTCCAGTGGCAGCCGCCCCCTCTGGCCGTGTTTCCGCACCCCCTCACCACCGACACACAGTCCACTGCCTCCTTCACATCCCCTTCCCCCGCTCCAGCCCCTTGGTCCCCTGGCCACCATCTCCTGGCTGCGCCCGCAACCGCCTCCCGTCAGCCGTGCTCCCGTATCCTGCCGACGCACAGCTACACACTGCACCCAACCGTGGACGCCTCTGCACTCCAGCCTCCTACGCTCAGCCTCCCCCGCACCATTGCCCATGACATCCATCCGTGTCGTCCCAGATGGCCCCCTCCACCCTCCTCCGTCGCGCGCTGCCTGCTCGAGCCCCGCTAGCGACTGACCCTCTAGTGGTCTGGAATAGTTCGCTCGCGCCCACCCGCCTGCGGTTGGTCGCCCTGCTGTCACACGCCCTCGCCGTCACCACACCTCACTCCGGCCATCTCCCTCGTCGAGAGCAGCAATGCCGACCACCGAGCCACTCTATACCTCTGCCACCCCGCGCGCACGTAGCGCACCTCCGCTCGCGCACCCTTGATGCCCTAGCGTGAGAAGGAGGCGTTCAAAGGTCTATTTATTTTTTTATTTTTTTGTGAAAATTGCACTTTAGTAGTCTCGTGTTTTCATAATTTCAAAAAGTGCCCCTGTGCAATTTTTTCTTGTTAACTTTTAGCTGTTGTATTGCAAAGACACCCCTGCATTTATGCATTAATTTGTACATCTGCTTTGCATCAATTTTTAATAAAAATATCATTTTGTTGAGAAATTAATTCTGTATGACATGGATATTTAATTAGATTTTTGTGAGCATTGGATAATTTTATAAAAATCAGAGTTTGAAATTTAATGTTATTTTGCGCATTTGTGCTCTAAAATTCGTGCATACTTAAATATTGCTCCAAAAATTATCAAAAATTGTAGTTGATGCCTCTAGTTGTGTTTTAATTTTATCCAAACTAAAATGGAGTTGTCTTATGAATAAAATAATTTGTTGAGTGGTTTATGTAATTTATCTTTTTATTAAATCTACAAATAATATTTTTGTGAAATTTCAAGTCTTCTGGATTGCTCATTAAAATATCTATTTGAGATAATTTTTCTTCTAGATAATTTGATTTTATGGATTTATTCACAAAAAATCATAAATTATTAAAAATTCCAATAATGTTACTGTTTCTTCATTTCATCATGTTTAAGTATCAGTAATTTTTTCATAACTTTTGCATTTCGTTTGCATGAAAAATTGCATAAAAACCCCCAAAAAAGTTCGCATTTTCATTGTTGCATTTTAACTCCAAAAATGCCAAAAAAATATATTTGCATTCACCATTGGATTAGGTTTTCAGAGAAAATATAACTTGGCTACATTGACTTAATTTCATATTAAAATTAATTTGGCTAAATGGCTTATTTTCTTAATAACCTTGTTCAATCGCATTTGTGCATTTGCATTTTTTCGCATAAAAAATACCAAAAAAATCCTGCCTAGAAAACCATGATCTAATTCCTCTGATTTGATCCGATGTTGTTCCTTTGCCTCCTTGAGTCGACCCTAGGGCTTGCCCAGATTAAAAATACATAAAATCACACATTAACTAATTCATTGATTCATCAATTTGCGTTGTTAATTTTTGCCCGACTACAACAAAGCGACACGATTAATTAGGGCATTCCAGCGATCTATCAAGCGGCCGAGGAGCATTTTGGAGGATGTCATCATTACAATTCAGGGGATGCAATTCCCTATAGTCCTTGATATGGACACCTCCACACCCCTTCTTCATACCTCGATCATATTGGGACAACCGTTCCTTCGGACGACAGAAGCTGTGGTTGACTATGGCATCAGAAAGTTAACCTTTCGCTTCATCAGTGATAAGGTCCTAATTGAAACAATCCAAGTGCCAAATCTCACAGAGTCCGTGTTAGATGAGAGTGAGCAAATTAAGAAAAAAACCCAAGGACTATGACTTCATTGTAGAAATCGAGGACACATCATTGTTTTTGGGTGATATTGAAACCCAAGAATTCCTCTTCAATGAGGAGGCCTTGAAAAGCACAATCGAATTCACCTCTATACTTGAGAATGAGCTCTTTGTTGATGAGATATTTGAGCTAACTTAAGTGATCAAAATAAATCCATCCCCATTAGAGCAATATGAATTCCTTGTAGATCTTTCAAATGTCTTGTGTTCTGAGCCTGAAATAATCATGGTGGACAGCAAACAGTCAATAGAGATTATACTGACCAAAATTGCTGAAGTCACAGCTGAGCTGACTATGACCCCTCTAGAGATAATACCATTACCTTCATCATTGAATTACTCCTTCCTGGCGGGTGAGCCAAACATGTTTTCGATCATCATCAATTCTCAACAGATCTGCAAACTAGGAATCTCACTTGCTCGGGATTCTAGAAAGAAACCACAAGATAATTGGCTGGAAAATTACAGATCTCCATAGGATAAACCCTTCATTGTGCTCACACCACATATATTTTGAAGATGACCGCAAGCGTTCCCATGAGTTTCACCGTCGGTTGAAACCAAACCTCCAGGAGGTCGTGACGAATGAAATCACGAAGTGGTGCGATGAGTCTTTATCTATCCCATCTCAAACTCAAAATGGGCAAGTCTATTGCATGTGGTTCCTAAGAAATAGGGGATTACTATTGTAATGAATGACAAAAGAGAGGAGATTATGACCATATTACCCACTTTTTGGCGCGTATGTGTTGATTACAAATACCTTAACCGACCAACCAAGAAAGATCACTTCCCTTTGCCCTTCATTGATTAAATAGTCGAAATACTTACTGTAAAGGAATATTTCTATTTCTTGGATGGGTATTCTGAATATAATCAATTTGCTATATCATCTGAATACCAAGAGAAGATCACCTTTACCTCTCCATTTAGGACGTACGCTTTCAGACGCATGCCATTCGGATTGTGTAACACCCCTACTACATTTCAGAGATGTACGCTGGCCGTATTTGCTGATATGGTGGGCTTTCTTGAGGTATTCATGGACGACTTTTCAGTCCATGGTGATAACTTTGATCAATATCTGACATATTTAAACCAAGTACTTAAGAGATATTACGAAGTTAATATGGTGCTCTCATGGCAAAAGAGTCACGCCATGGTGATTGAGGGGATTGTGTTGGGTCATGTTGTCTCCAAGTTAGGAATGGAGGTTGACCCATCTAAGATGGAATTTATATCAAAACTTGAGCCACATACTTCTTTGAAACAAGTCCAATCATTTTTGGGGCATGCCGATTTTTACCGAAGGTTCATTAAAGATTTCAGTAAGATTGCCCAACTGTTGATAGAGATTCTAGGAAAGGACACCGAATTTATTGTAGATGACATAGTGCTTCATGCCTTTCTACATCTAAAAGAAATAATTATCCATGCTCCTATCTTACAACCACCAGATCGGTTTCTTCCATTTTAGATCATGACAGATGCATCCGATTTTACTATTGGGACCGTGTCGGGAAAACGACGGGGTGGATGACCATTTGCAATTCAATATTCTAGTAGAACTTTGGATGAAGGCCAGAGGAATTACACTATCAGAAAAAAAGCAGCTAGCAGTTGTGTTTGCACTAGAAAATTTAAGGTCTTATTTGCTTGGATCTAAAGTGATCGTATACACTGACCACTCTACCATATGGTACTTATAAAGCAAGAAGGATGCAAAGTCATGCTTACTTTGCTGGTTCCTTCTACTTTAGGAGTTTGATTTGCATAGAGTCAAAAGTATTATGGCAGGTCACCTTTCTAGAATTGCCGATTTAGATACTCCCAAGAAGAATATCATTCCAATCACCAAAACCTTCCTAGACAAAGCCATATTGTAAGTTATCTCTCTCTCTTGGTACATCAACATCGTGAACTACCTTGTCTCCAAGGAAGTCCCACAAGATTGGTTGAAGCTGAAGTGGACAAGTTCATGTTCAGCATACATTTTTACTAATGGGAGTATCCATATCTGTTTCGTAAAGGTGCAGATTATATCCGGCGAAGATACATTCTTGGGGAGGAGCATACAAGTGTCCTAAATTGTCACAAGTTAGAATTCGGTGGACACTATTTTGAAAAGCAGACATCAACTAAAGTTCTTCAATACGACCAATAGTAGCCAACTCTTTCTGGGGATGTAGATGATAGGCAGTACCATCATCTCCCGAGATACCATGCCTCTCATGTATATCCAAATAACATATATCTTTGATGCATGGGGTATTGACTTCATGAGCTCGTTTCTGAACTGTTACGATTTTGAATATATCTTGCTTGCTGTCGATTATGTAAGTTGATTGGTGGAGGCTATCCCTGCTCGAGCCATCGATAGTCACACTATATATCTATTTCTGAAATACAAAATCATTATGCGATTCGAGATTCTGAAGATATTGATGTCAGACAGGAGTAGCCACTTTATCAACAAAGAGGTCAAGAAGATGACCAATGAGTAATACATAAAACACTATGTCGCATCTCCTTACCACTCACAGACTAATGTCTTAGCAAAATATTCAAACAGATAAATCAAGACTATCCTACAGAAACTTGTACATCCTAATAGAAAGAATTGGTCACAACTGCTTGACTGGGTTATTTGGGCTTATCGAATAACGTACAAATCCCCTTTAGACATGTCTCCCTACCGCATAGTGTATGGCAAACGATGTCATTTGCCCATGGAACTCATCCACAAATCATTATGGGCCGTCAGCATATGCAATCTGGACAAAGAGAAAGCAGGAAAGAATAAAAAACTTGACATGAATCGTTTGTTGGAATTTAGGAACTCTGCATATGACAACAACCTCATGTACAAATAAAAAGTCAAAAGATGGCACGATAAACATATTAGAAGAAAATCTTTTGAGCCAAATCAAAAAGTGTGGTTATTCAATGCAAAGTTAAAAATTGTTTCCAGACAAGTTGAAGAGCAAGTGATTAGGACCCTTTCATCGTGAGAAATGTGCATGACAGTGGTAGCATTATAATATCAAATTTGTCATCTGATGCACAACATTTTGTAGTCAATGGAGATATGTTGAAACCGTATATTGAGCATAACAATTTCCTATCTGTGGTAGATTATATTCATGTGATATATTAAGAAGACTTCCCAGGTGCAAATAGATCAGACAACATGAAAAACCAAAAATATCATTTTTTCTTTTCTTCTTTTCATTTCCTTTTCTATTCCTTCTTCTATCATTTATTCAGTCATCCCCTTCATCACTGCTATATTCAGGATAGGCTTCAACTTAAATGGGGGGGGAGTGACTGACTCAGATGTTCATTCTATGACCCCTCGCATGTCTCCCAACTTGTTGATATTCTGTCTATACTTAGGGACATTCCACCCTAAGTATAAGGGGAGACACACTGAGTCCTTGATTTGTTCATTCTAATCCTCCATCATCCCCATTTGTATACAGTCTGCTATAATTAGGATGAGTTGATCCTAAGTATAGGGGGACAATTGACTTCTTATTCTTTGAGTCGTTGTAGTTAGGCTTTTCTATACTTAGAACGAATTATGTCTTCCTTTTTGCTCTTTGACCACTATGATGACATAGTTCCAGCTAAGTATAGGGGTGTCGTATATATATGTATATACATCTGTTAGAAATAACTCGTAATTGCGTATATTCAATAAATATGGCTAATATATTGGGTAAGGGTATTGATGAATCTCCATTTCATCACCTTTATTCTTTCATTTTGGCCTTTAAACCGTAGCAAAATGCATGCAAATAATATTATTTGGCATAAATAACATCTATTATTTAGTGTATAAATATTGTATAAAGCACTAAATTTAAATCCAAAATAAAAGAATAAAGAAAATAAAAGAAAAAGAAATGAAATACCATAGGTATCAAATGACCCTAAACCCCATGACCTAGGCATCATGATGACTTGGTCGACAAGGAATAAAGTAGGGGGAGATCGAGGCCAAAAATACAATAAAACCCTAATTTGTAAATCCTTAATACGTCCTTTTGGGACCTATTTTATTCTTTATTACTCATACCTCAAATCAATATATTTTGTACATGAAAGTTGTAGATAAAAATATATAGAAAAATACAAAATTTATTTCATGTAAAAATAGTACATACTGTGCTTTTTACACTCAGAATAAAAATCCAAAATCCAAACTTCCCAGACATGTATCTCCTTCATATGAACTCAAAATTCATCAAAATCACCTTTAATTATATATAACTATTTATTAGCTATATAATGAAGGTGGTTTCAATTAGTTTGAAGTTAATATGCAAAATTTAGGTTTTGGACCCCTATTGTACATTATACTTGAATAAAATATTTATTTTATTTACCCTCAGTCACATATGAGACCTCTAAGCGTCAGTCAACATCCCCAGAGTCGTTTGCGCCTAACCCCGAATCCTCAGACCACCAGAGCTGTGCAAGGGAGAGAATCAAAGTTCGCTCGCTCGGGCATTCTTCCCAATTCGTCCTCCCTTGCTCTCCGTCGTTAGATCAACGAGGAACTCCGTGTGTAGCAGCTACCATTGAATGCTCGTGCCTTCAACCATCAGATCGTCAGCCATTTGGTAATCCCTAGCATCCACCATTGAACCGTCATTGCATGCTTCAAGGTGGCCACGTGTCTAAGGGACGAACTCCATCTGTCGGATCACCTAGCGGGGGTATTTTTCTCATTCAACCCCCACATTTTTGTAATTTCATTTTAAAGTTTAAACTTTTATCTGCAGCGTAAAATGTCCTCGATATTTTGCATGCAACCTCTGAACCGTTCATAATTGCATTTAGGTCCAATTCACATCACCTCAAGTGCCTATGCGCGTGAGGGGACTGGGTATTTTGCACCTAAACCCTCAACCTTTGTGTATTTCATTTTAGTCCATTTTTTGAAATATTAGTGCAATATTTTCATCTAGCCCTTGAACTTCGTATTAATTGCAAAAATACCCCTCTAGGTATATATTATTAGGATTATTTGAGAAATTTACGTTTTTTACCCAAACTTATTTTGGGTGTTCGAAAACAATGCTTAAACTTTATATATTTGCAAAAATATCCCTACTAGGGTGCATTTTTTTGTAGATTTTATTTTTTTAAAAATAGTTCCAATGCCCTAAAAAATTGTATAAAATTAGGATAAATACCTTATATATTCTTCGACCACAAATATTTTAATTAAGATATTTTATTATATATTTCGATTTATTAAACAACAAAAGCAGATTTATTTTTCCTTGTCTAGCTTAGAAAATAAAAAATATAAAAGTGTTTTGAAAAATTCCAAAAATTATATTTTATTTATTACCCTATTTTGAACCTATAGACCAAAAATTGATAAAAAATAAAATGAAAATCACTAAAAATTAAAAACTCCAAAATTCTAATAAAAATGATTAAAAATTCTCAAAAAACACAAAAATATTTATTTCTAATTTTGTATTTTGCTCATTATATCTACTATAGATTAAAATTTATTTTGGAAAATTTTAAGCTATTTAACTATTTTTAAATTCCTAAATAATTTGACATAGTAAAATTAGTCACTTTTTGACTTTTTAGTTCAATTAAAAATCCAAAAATTAGTAAAAATTAAAGGAAAAAAATCAAAATAGACGAAAACCTAAAAGATAAAAACATTTTATTTCTTGAATTTTGTGTATTTATAGATATATCTAGAATTATAAAATCCCTATATATAGATATATTTACTTATATTATTATTTATAGTTATTATAATTATTATAAATCCCAAAAATACTTTTATTACCTTTAAAAATTAAAAGAGTTGTATTTCCTAGTTTTGTTTTCATTTTATATTTTTATTATCTATTATATCTATATATTATACCTATTTATATTATAATTACTTATAAAGAAATAGAAAATTAAAAATAAAAAATATAAAAAGAAATATAAAATTTATAAAATTAAAAATATATAATATATAACCAAAATATTGAAAAAAAAATAAATAATTAAAAACCCAAAAAATAAAAAATCTTCAAAAACCCAAAAACACTTGTTGTCTTTTTAACCAATTTTTCGTCTATCCCTCGTTCTCCCTGTGTTCGATATCCTATACATACTTCCGCTATCAGTTATATAAGGTTATAACAAATTTTGACACCTCATTTTGATTGATTATTTAATTACTTGGGTGGGTTGGTTGTTGATAGATCTCGGATTTTGTGAGTGTCCGCCTCAGCAACATTCTATCTTCGCTCTTTGTGAGGATACTTTAGACCCTCGCAAGATCTGTGTCATCAGGTATATGACAAATCAACTGTAAAAAAATAACACTCATATAAAACCTGAACATACCATTAATCCACTAACTCTTTTATCTTTTCAAAAATCCTATAACAATTTTGAAAAATATCAAAATACCTAAAAATTTGAAAAAGTTTTCAAAATGCCATAAAAATTTGCAAAACTTTTTGAAAATCCTAAAAAAAATTAAAACCAAAAAACATCTTCACAAAATATTCACATGCACAAGCATTTTTATAAATAATTTTGATAATTTAACAAGTCCAAGTAAAATCCAAAGATTGGAGCTTGGTCTAGACTTTAATCTACCTAATTTCAGAGGAACCTGTTAAGGACTGTAACTGAAACACTTCATGCTACTATGACTTAATTCTGTAAGTTCTATGAGACTGTGTTCATAGGTCAATTCAATGTGACTAACTAGAACGCTTCATGTCATCCATATGATTCTTGAGACATTGTTTTGACTCGAAACCTCACACTCAACACTTAGCTCAACCAAAGGTTGCTGAAAAATTTAGAAGCCTAAGTCTAGACGATACTAGGCCACTTCGTCAAGGATGGCTCGGGAACCATTCTTGCAGATTGTTGAAATTGGTACTTCAAACTACTATTTCTCTGGTAGAAGGACTTCTAACGACTGAAGATTGGATTGAAATAAAGCTTCAGATGAGGAATGGTCTGTTAACACACTTTTTCTAAGACTCCAAAACATGGGTGGAACAAAAGATTCTATATTCGTCAGGGCAAATCAAGAATGCAGTGCAATGACAAAATAAAGAAATATTCAAAATAAGTATATACCAAAAATTCCAGAAATTTTGAGCTTCAGATTAGGCCTGCTTCTTGGTGGAGACTTGGTCACACTTGTTGAGCTTCGCAAGGAGATGTGACTACACTGGTCTATTTCCACTTCTTTTCTCCTTCTTATAACTCCCCCTTAATTCGCTGTACACTAGCATGTATATGGAATTAGCAAGAAATATTCATATCCCCTAGGATGAGTTACCAGAGGAGGAGACAACTGGATAGTTCAACTATTTGTTTGGAAAGAGCTAACACATTTCACACACATGGTATCTGTCATTTCAAGGTTACAATACATCTGAAAGGAAAGTTCTGACTGAGTTGTTGGGTTGAACTGAATAGAGGAGCATAGAACCTAAGGGCTATTGAGTCATAAGTCCTAACCTGAACATAGTTCTGAACGCACCAATAATCCAAAGGTCTTAACTGAGCTCCAAACTTTGATTTTATAAATACAAGTTTAAAAGTCTTGATCATTCTACCTTCTTTATTTTTCTTTTCTTATTTCTCTTTTGCATCACTTAGTCTCCTAATAAGTGTTTGCTTGGGGTTAGCAAAGGTAAGTATACGGGGGTGATGAATATCCATTCACACACCTTTATTCCTTTATTTATCTTTAAAACCCTAGCCAAATACATGTAAATATATCTAACTTGTACAAACTAACTCACTAACCGTTGAAAATACACAGTGCTTAAATACATGTATTTAAATACACAATGAAGTAATTTAAAAAAAAGAAAAATAAAAGAAGTATTTACACAATACCGGCTAACCCTAAACCCCGATACTAAGTAAATATTGACTTGGTCGACAAGAAATAAAGTAGGGGAAGATGAGAACCAATATATACAGATAAAATAACACAAACACCTAGAAACCCTAGGTGCCCAATACACTACACATATAGCTGAAACTTACAGTAATTTATATATTCTCTTATACACTTCAAATAAATATATTTTCAACACAAAACATGTACATATAAAATATAAAAATAAGTGCACATAAAAATAACACACCATGTGATTGGGACACATAGAAGAAGAAACCATAAACAAAACTTCATAGATCAATATATTATCCATAGGATCTTAGATTTGATCAAACTCACCTTTATTGTTCTTTAAATTAAATTATGTATCTAATGAATGTGCTTTGATTAAAATTGGAGTTAATATACAAAATCTGGCTTTTTGGGTCCTGTTGTACTATATAACTACATATTTTTATTCATTTAATTCATTCTTTATATTTTCACTCCTTTTATATTTTTAAATATTTTTCAACAATATTTAAAACATATTAAAAATATGAACATAAAATAAAAGCATATAAAATTCATTAAAACCAATAGTTTTTTATTTATTTTCCTTTTCTTTCTATTTTTTACTTCTATTTCGTCTTTTAGCAGCTTATGTGGAGCAATGGGATGCGAGCTTGAGTTGTCATCGGTCAACTCCCCGATCTTCATTGGCCTGCTACTTGTCAGACGATGACCTTGGCTCTTCGTTGTATTTTAGCATTCGCTACATTGAACAGATCACCTTGCTCAATTCATGAAACTTCTTCCTCGATCCTTGCTCTTCCATGCTAGACTGAATCCTCGGTCAAATATATATCGATTTGTGCAGAAACCCTATATCTTTTGAGCCCTTCATCACCACTATAAAATGAAGCCCATGACTTCGATTTGAGGTGTAATCCCTCACGAGTATCTTTTGACCCTTTGAATTGAGCCTGGGTGCAAGCCTTGGTGACAGGAAGAGGTTCCCTTCGATCCACAACGAGGATAAGGCGAATCCAAGGTGAATCGAACCTCGCTAGAGCTCTTCCATGTGATCCTGGTTCCCAGGCCCTCTAGGTCAGGTGTGCCCTTATTTCTGTTGTTCTTTCTGCCTTTTTATTTCTAACATAGTTGTAGCCTTAGATTCCTTAGCTTTAACTTGATTAATCAAAATTTACAAAAAAAAAGTAACCTGGAAGCTTCAAGATCCAGCTCTGTTCACCATGCTTCCTCACCGTTTCGACTTTCTATCACTACCATTTCTTTTCTCCTTCGCTTCTCCACATTTCAACAATCATTTCTTTTATGATTTTGCACAAATCAGAGTGAATCAAAGCTCATCTTTCATCCTTGCTGAAGCTTCTCCGCTCCTTCACTTCACTATGCTTCCATCTTCAATATGTGGTCGAGGCTCTTCACCTCGAGCTTAGAACCTTTTTTGTGTATGTAAAGGTAAAGGACTTGAACGAGCCTTTTAGGAGGCGATTTTAAGTATCACAAAGCATTCCTGGGCCTTGATCTTCCCCGCGCTTCCAGGTCCCCGCCAATGGGACCTGGACCTTTTTGAGTTATCCATCAGCTACGAAGGAGCATCGACTCCATTTTGAGCCACCCAAGAGCGTTCCAAGTGCTCCGAGTAGAGAGTTACACCCGATCGAAGAGAGCCAAGAGCTGAGTTCTTCCCCGTTCTTCCAAAGGTGGTTTCCACCATCCGATTGAAGCCTAGCACCAGGTGCAACAACCATTGGATCATCCTCGCCTGCATTCGTCGGATCTCTTTCGAGATCTAGTATCAAGCATTCATCATTGAAGTGACATCGTTCATCTAGTGCTTGCCATGTGGATAAGTGTCTTCCTCAGTGTTGTTGGATCGCACACGTGGAGGGTATTTTGCACTTTCAAACCTTCGTATTTTTGTATTTCATTCTAGTATTTAATCTTTCATTTACATCATAAGATTTCTATAATATTTTCCTTGGAACCACTATACTTCCCTTTTATTGCATTAAGGTCCTTTGCTAGGTCACCTCACGTGCTCGTGCGTGTGTGGTGCCTGACCATTTTGCATATAAACCCCTGCAGCTTTTAGTATTGCAATTTAGTCTTGAAATTTGTAAATTAAGTGTTATATTTATGGAAATTTTGCTTGGAGGACCTTGTATTTTTATTTATTTGCATTTATATACCTACAAGGAGCATATTGAAGTCTGATTTAATTGTTGAAATTGCTTACGATCTCCTAGATTTTGTTTTGATGGTTATTAAATGCATTTAAACTTCTATTAAGTTGCAAATAGGTTCTTGTACTGCAGATTTAATTTAGAACTTGTATTTTAATCATTAAAATTATCATTTTACATCTAAAAATTATAGGAAAATTATCTTAAGCTTTTGGAACTATAATATATCACACATATTTTTCTTAAGGCAATTAACACTATTTTCTTATTTATAAAAATTCAAAAACATTGCATTTTCTCATGTTTAACATTTGAAAATCCATAAAATTAGAAAATGTTTTGAAAAAATGCAAGAAATTCCTTTTTGTTTATTTAGTTATATATTAGATCCTATTCAAATATTTTTGCAAAATATTATTGAAAACTCCTAATATTGATAACAAACTAATCTTGTAAAAATTCAAAGAAAAATCACAAAAATATGTTTTAAAGTTCCGAATTTTATTTGTATTATCTAGTATTTAGGAAAGTTGAAATTGAATAGATTAGATAGATATTTATCAAGCCCACTTAAAGTTCCTATACTTACTATTTTATTTATTTTGTGTATTTCCTTTTTTAAAATCTATTAAAAATATCAACAATTTCCCAAAAATCATCAATTATAGAGAAAAATTTATAAAATCCAAAACATTTTGTTTTTAAATGTTTGATTTTACTTGTTATATTTTAAAAATACAAAAACATCTTTTTTATTCTTTTATTTATATAGTGTGTGTATATATATTTATTATCTTATATTTTATCCTTAAATTAAATTAAAAAGTTGCAAAATTTAAAATATAAAAAATCATATAATCTAATACCCACAAAAAAATAAAAAAATATAAATACAAAAAATCCCAAGTTGTCAATTGATTTTTATTGCTCTACCTCATGTGCTCCTTTGTGGTTTGACCCCTACTCCTTGTTACTATACACATTATTGTATTATATAATAAATGTTTGCTTACCTACATTTATTGTTTAATCATTGTTGTCGATTAATGGATGAAATAATCAATTGGGATTGTATATTGAGAGCCGAGAGAGGCACCAATAGAACAATTGTTGGATCCTACCTGTCGCACACCACACTACCTTAAAAACTGAAAGTTTGGTACTCTATCCTTCGTACTTTTCAAGCCCCTATTATCGATGTTGATCCATGGTGAGATGGCCATGCCAAAACCATTCTATGGCTGTTTAAGCTATCTTGTTCGACTGACCTAATCGAGCAACGATCTGAACTCCGCTAGGATCTCAACCCAAGCCTCCGATCACCCTCTCTACCTTCTTCAATACCAGGTAAGTCGCTCATTCCCTTTTCATTATTTTCTCTAAATTAATTAAGCACACATGGTGACTTCCACCTTCAATGAGCACCTCTAGTCCTTCGTCGAACATCAACCATCCACACATACCCTTCCGATCACCTTCTTTCTCCCTCTATACCCTCCTACGCCCATGCATTCTTCTCCGACCATTTCAGAGAAGAACCCATGTAGGGAAATCCTCTTCTTCGCTCCACTGCCCTTTGTTCACCCCTATCTCACACCCACGCACGTTTCAGCAATCCATCTAACCCCTCTTATAGGTTGGATCTTCAATGGTAGAACTTTGGGAGGAGCTCCATTCTAGAGCCCTGCGTTCGGTGAGCGGATGTCGACAGCACAGTCTAGAGGGTTTCATCCTTCCACAACAACTCGAGCTTCATCGCGAGCTTCTCACAAAGCTTCTAGGATCATTAACATCAGTAGTGGAGCATGAAAGAGCTCTGGCTTCCTCACCGGAGCTCGATCTGCATTGCCCAAAAGAGGAGGAGGAGCAACCCCCATGATCTACAAGTGCCATTGGATGGTACCCCTCCAATGTCCATCCAACAGACAAGGAGACACCACATCGCTCGCCTAAAGCAAAGAGGCTTGGTGGGACCTCGCCTCGTCTCGAGCACCTCAAGCTACCCACATGGCTCGAGGCACCTACATCGAACCCAAGCCTCACCAAGAGCCCCCATCCGTGTGTCGTGGATGTGTCAACTTGGGATATTTGCAAGAATACCCCACAGAGTTCTTTAAATTGCATTTAGGTCCAGACCGCACGTGCCTTACGTAGCATGCATGGGGATTTTGCGCAAGGACCCAAGCTACTTCTGAACCCGCACCTTGGGAACAGGGAAGCCCTTTTAGATTCTCATAATTACAAAATAACCCCAAAAGGACCTATTTGCAAAGTTTTGTGTATATTTTTCTGTGTTTTTCTTTCAGTTATGCCCTTGCACTAAGTTGCTTATATCTTGAGCATCCGAACTCCTTTTTCGATGATTTCAATTTCATTTGAATTCTTATTTGATTATATTTATTGTGGCATGACTTAATTTATGATTTGACATTTGGAATAATATGTTTATATTGAAATGTGAAGTGTCATTTCATCATTCATCTACATGCCTTCTACCTTAGTTGTATGTATCAAATTAAGCATGAAATTGATGTTGTTTTTATTGCTCAATGCATTGATCATTTAAGGTATATTTGTGCATGTATATATATATGTTTGTATGTCATCTCATTCTGGTGCATTGTGTTCTTAATTTAACTTGCATGAAACCCATAAAAATGCATTCTATTTGTTCTATTTTGCATTATTTTGTATGTGCAATGTTGACCTAGATAGATAAATTAATCACTTAAATTAGGTATTAAGATCTTATTAGTCTTTAAGATAGCTCGTGTTTTTGAGTTTGATCCTGGAATTCCCAAGTTAAAAATTAATTAACTTAAATCGAGCCCCTCTTTGCAAAGATACTTTGGGCTCGGCTTTTGATGCGATGTGAAATTGGTCGCGCTACAACTCGACCATATAAGCTTAGCTGACTCTGCACTCATAAGGTATTTATCCTGAAGATCGGGTCTAATTAAAAAAGAGACTTGATTACATGACTTTTAAATTTATCTATGCGAGGTTATATCTATTGAAACACGAGTAATGTGATGATCATTGAATGTGAATGTGATCCACAAGATCATGGATTATTGATATGGTATGATACTATCACCTAGGTGAATGTTGAGAAGAACCATATGTCTGCTCAAAATCTTTGAGAAGTCATGCACCTCATGTGAATCATGATTTGTGATATGTTAAATGAATAGGCTAGAAGGAAAATATTTTATTGGTATGATAAAGTATGTTGCAGATGAGGGGCATGCATTTGAAAAGAGTCTTAACCTTACACATCACGGAAATGTGGAATATATATATATATATATATCAAATCCAAAAAAAACATGAGGCTAATCATATGAGCCATATAACAATGGTGGAAAATTTTCCATCATGATGTGAAACCATATGAATACAAAAATGATTTTCGAGTCATTTCTCAAACCACACGAGAAAGGAGATGTTACCTTTGATGTGTGTAATCCTAATAGAAGAGACCTCATGTATCGGGACTGATCGGACAATTGTCACTCATGGGAACAATGATGAATCGTGAGCCTCCTGTGAACCTGAGAGAAGGTTCTCTCCTCCTTATCCATGTCAAAAGTGATCTAGATGATCACCCTGCTCCAAATTTTACCTCACAGGATCCTCTTCTTCATCTCAAACATGAGTAATATAGAGGAAGACATCACTATGTCTAGTAGACATGCCAACACAAAGAAATAGGTAGAGAGGTGGGCGACTATGTAGGGAGGGAGGGGGAGATGTAGGGATGACCAATAGAATATAAGGAGAAGGACTCCTCCTTTCTATTTCCTTCACTAGGATTAGGACCTAACTTGAACATAAATTGCATGGGAATAATAAAAGTCATACCCTCCCTTTTCATAGGGAAAGTAGACATCTACTATGTGTGAAATTGTGGGATTTATCTCCACAACTTAATCAATCAAAATTCAAGTTTTGATAATTACCACTAATTATTAGGTTGGGATGATCAGCCAACCATCCTCCCAATTAATGAATCATATTTATTACCTCAATATTACATGCAAATTATTTCTACATTTAATTAATTAAGAATGTGATTTCAGTTCATATTAACATAAGTATAATATATGAATCATATTCACATAAAATCCAATAATAAATGCAGATCGCATTCACATCAATTATAATTATTGTGAATATATATTAAAAACAATTGAATGCCAATCATAGAAATTATATTCATAGACTCCTACTGACCAATAAATAAGAAGAAGAATTTTACAATCCTTGATATTATGAATATCCATTTCTTAGATGTATGACTTGGAGTCGAATTACGATTCGTGTGTTGCATTCTTGGATACTTTGAGACAATATCATGGAGATTGTATAGACATTTTATAGTGCCTTGATATTTATAGTATACCTACTATCAAGGTTCAAACAACTTTGAGTCATCTGATCGAGTAAAATAATAAATTAATTCTCCAATTGACTCTAAACAATTTCAGATCAATTTTCAACTCTTTGTATCTTGATTTGGTGCTAAGAACTGAGAATTATACCAATTCAATCACATCCAATTGATCTCTAAAGGGAGTTACTAAAATCCATCCAGTTTCATCATTATCTTGAAAATGGAAATGTCAAGGTATACGATCTATTACGCTCACATCGATCTTAAGCATTTCTAATACTTATGCATCATACATATTGGAAGACTTTAAATAAACCAAAGTGTATATCTTTTTTTTTCTTCAAGAGTTTATCATTAGATATTTCAATCAACCATTGGCTGACGATATTAATTATATAATTTCCAATAACATGTATTAGATTTTTCAAATTCATGTACTATTTTCTAAGTAGGATGGCCAATAGTAGAATTTATTGTGATCCCAATATCTCATGAGTAACCTCTAATCATCTCGTTCAGTAAGTATGACCATGTATGATTTCTTTGAGAGATCATTCACCTCATCTTTCCTTGTATGCACATCGGTAACACTAGGCCACCAACCTATTGTTCTACCCTATGTACACAACTGGATATACATATTTATATTTGCCTTAGATCACAGGATGCATGCATGTTTCATGACGGCATGATACATGCCTTTGTATCTCGATCTCGTCAAGTTAACTCGTTGCCTTTACTCATCCAACGCATCTGAATATCTATTCCTATGAAGAGGATTTACATCGAGTGTCTCTTGGATTATCGTTAAGGACGATTACCATCTTTTCTTAGATTGGAGATCTTCTTTGAATTTCACTTTGCGATGTCAGATGTAATCCTCGATCTAACTTTTTAGATCTACAACCCTTCATCAACCTCTTTAATCCTACTATTTAGATTAGTAGTTGTATGATATCCAATGTAAAGTCCTAAAAAACAACCTCTTCAGATTCTACCGTGTTATGGATATTAGATCCAACTTGACGAGACAAATCTAATGGAACTTGTTTTTCCTTAATTGGAGGTTGTTTCGAGTAGTTATGATTTTTGAGAGCAAACTGGTTGATGTCGGCTAAGCTATCATTAGTCTTAATCACCATCATTAGTACTAACAAATCTCAATTAAGAATATAAGTGGCATTAAGCTTATTAATCATGGTTAAGGAATGTTGATCAGGTTTTAGTAGATGTTAATCATAGTTACGAATAAATAACCACTATTAATGCTAATTAATTATGATTAGTGGAAATGAAGAGTCATTAGCGAAATCATGGGTTTTGTGATAAGCTTATGTAAAACCATCGGTTGTGAAACCATGGTATTGAGGGAAATCATGGTTTTGGGCAAAACCACGGGTGAAAACCATAGATTCTAAATCATTGTTTTCAGGGTTTGGGAGCCTATAAATACCTCCACCCCTCCATTCTATAATACATTCATTCCATCCACCACTACACACGGGGATAAGTTTGAGAGGTTGAGAGAAGGGGAAGGTGGAACAAAAGAAGCACTACTGAAGCACAATCGAGAAGAAGAGGAGAAATGGATGGGGCGCTCCTCTCCTCAACGGCTTCGAGAAGGAGGTAAGCGAGTCTATCTTGATCTTGGGTTTCAAGTTCTTTCTGCGTTCTTTTCCTTTCATATGTTAGTATCAACATATAAGGGAGGTATTTGAGCATAGCCTTGCTTGGGTGAAGGTGACTGTGCCGTCAGTGAGCATGCTTTACTTACCCATGACATGAGACTAGCCGATTCTTCATTATACACTGATAGTGTTGCTATATGATGTAGAAACTTGAGTAACACCCTACTTGGGTGCAGGTGGCTGAGCCGCCGATGAACGTATGCATCACCACCCATGATGTGAGGTGTCCATGTTAAGCATCATTTCTTCCTTTGATTCATTATTTCAAGTCCTATTTTGTTTGAGTAGTGCTTTATAAGAAGAAACTCCATCGAATTTTTCTTTGGAATATGACTTGATGTAAGGGAAAATTCTGCTGAAATTTTCCTTGAAATATCACTCGATATAAGTGAAAACTCTTACGAAAGTTTCCTTGAATATCACCTGACATAAGGGGAGACTTCATCAAAATTTTCCTTGAAATATAACCCGATATAAGTGGAAACTTTGCTAAAATTTCGAGATATCATATTATTAATGTTCTTCACTTAACCTTCGTGTTCTTTGTGTGTTCTTCGTATTCTTGATGCAAAAAATAGATTTCAATAATTTTAGGACTCGTTAATTATCTTATTTGAAAAATGAACCAAATAAGGTTGCATTGCATGTGAGAGATAACACATTAGGTAACGAATTCATGCCTCTTATTGTTGGGTTTTCAAGTTAAATTGGATAAAATCAATGTTTATTGTGTTCTTTGTTGTGAAGAAAGTTCATATGCATGTTCCTTGATTTTATCTAAAATAATTTCTAAAATAGAGTTTGTGAAATGAATCCTCCTTGAAGTTGTTATGATGATTGTGCAATATTATATCGATACTAGATGAAAATTTATATAGCATAAATGAAATACTATTAAAATTTTCATATTATCTTTTATGATAAGAATGACTTAGAATAGATACTACAATTGGCATGCAACATGTAGATTTGTTAAAAGAATATCCATGTTAGCAGGCCATACCTAGGTGGTGGTTGCCCTGATATGTTGAGTGTACAAATTAAATTATTTACAACGCATGGTACTCGACTGCCATTAGGCGGGTTGACTGACTAAAGATGTGGTCGTATCACGTGGAGGCACGGGTGGTTTAATAGCGATCGAGTCACGAAAATATGTATTTAAAGCTGCTAGTATATGTGATTAAAGGTTAGTATGTGGTTTTAATGTATCGATTCCTCGAGGACGGTGTGCTTCCTTATTTGTCAGGCTGAGGGTTTGGAACCTTGGATAATAAACAAAATGGAAATTATCAGAGTAGTATTGGAGGATTGGTTGAGGCAACATGCGTCAATATAAACTCACCAGATTAACACAATCTCCAATCCCGAATTCTCCACAACTTTGGAGTCCATGAGAGGTGAGGGAAGTCATCCGGACTAATCCCCGACGTCGAATAGAAGGAATAAGACTTAATCTAACGAGAAGAAATGAAACTTTCTGGTGTAATAAAATTTGCTAAACTACACGACTTCTTTACTTTTCTTTTCTTCGTTACTTAGCACTCGCTAATCTTTATCCTATGATTTCTAGAAACCCAGCATGTATCGGTGAGCCATCCCAAGGACCTTAATTAGTTAGTTAGCCAACCGATAATAGTAGCTTATAGTATAAGGTAACTAGTAGTTCTTTAGCGCCCTTTTCCTTCAGATTGATGTACGTGTAAAAGAATATGCAATCCTTATTTTGTGAATGGAAAAAATGTGAGATGTTTTTTCTATGTAACATTTTATTGTAGTATATTTCTGAATGTTAGATGTTATTATTGGATAAAGCTATTGCTGACCAAAACCGATAAATGGGAGGATCCGATGATTCAGAAGTAGGCTCGTGATAATTTGGTATCATAGCTCGATTACTCCAATAGATTATTTAGTAATTAATAGTTATTAGTGGTATTTAGAAACTAAGGATATGTTAAGATCCTTTGATCTAGCTGCAAAATTGTTATCATTCACAAGTTAGTGTCCCTAATGGACATCATGCTAGGTAGAATAAGAACTGATCAATTATTTGATTCATCTTAGGATCATGGCAGATTAGGAATTGGGTGGTCAAATGGTTATGATGGTGACATTGCTCCAAGAGATGGGGGCAAATGTGATGAATCTCAGACTCATCATGCTAAAATTGGTCAATTAGGCTCTGTTCCCCAAAATTTATATGCATTTAAGAATTAATATAGCAATACTAGCATTCATATATGTGTAAATAATCACATTTCATCATGCATAATTGCATAAAATAAGAAATCATAAATCCAAGTGTAAATTGGCCTAAAAAGCTACTAACTTCCCTTATTTTTAATTAATTGGTCCTAACTCCGATTGACCCAAACCACTTCCATTGTGTATATATTACTAACAAGAATAAATAAAAAATACAAAAAATTGCTAACTCAAAGAAGTGACAAATAATCCCAAATCCTAATTTCACATCTGATGGACTAAAGCGCACACATCTTTCTCATATATTGTCCAATTTTAGTCTACTCACTTTTAAAATACTCTATTTTCAAATACCTTCAAAACAAGATCAATTTCATAAAATTCGGAACTCATATGTGAAAGTTGAGGTTTGGGCCTCTTTTGCACATTTTATCTTTTTGTTATTTTTGGCCAAAGTTTTTATGTACATAATTAAACCGTCTAATTTTATTTCTTTTTCATTTGTTTTATTTGATGAAAGTTTTATCAATCAACATAAAAAATCAAATCTAGATTAAGATTAAAATCAAAGAAACTAACTGTGTCCGAGTATCCTCTATGAGTTTGTACAAAAATATCGTGTTTCGTACTTCTATTTTATTTCACTATTTTCTTATTTATTAAAAATCCAAAAAATAGTTTAATATGTAATTAATTGTCTTGTATTTTATCGTATATTTATATAATTTCTATCCTCTTTTAAGATCGCAAAAAAATTACAAATTCCCAAAAAGCAAGTTTTCTATACACATGGGACCACAAAAATATCACTTTGTACAGATGACCTCTTTTGCTCCCGAGTCCTTCAGAAAAGTTGTAGATCTCGCCGAGACAAATAACTTTTGTGAAGGAAATTTTTCGATCCGACTTCTCCTTCTATTTCCTTTCTATTTTTCTTTCCTTTTAAATTTTGAATTTTTTTGGGTGACACATGGCAGCCCCTAGGCATGCCACATGAAACCACCACTCTCTCACACCATGTCCTTCTCTCCCCAACCCCCAGGTCACGTGTCTAGCACGTGACCATCCAATCACTTCTCCGTTGGATGTGCCACGAACGTGCCATCTTCCCCACCATGTGCATGTGCGTGGTACGTGAGCCCTTCCCCCTCCCCGTCCCAACACTGTCCGCCTCCGCATCTTCCTCCTCCAGCTGTTGCGACCGAACACCGCTCGAAATGCCTCCTTCGGTCATTAACACCATCACCCCCACTTGCATGCAAACCCCTCCATCTTCAAAGCCCTCACGATCTCCACTCACCTTGATCCAGCCGTTACCTTCTCCTTCGTTTATAAAATCCAAGCTCTGCCTCCGATCGAAGCTATCCACCATTATCCTTCCAGCTTTGTCTCGGCCTAGGTGACAGCAGTGGGCCACGACTCCGATGAGCGTTACGAGAGGTCATGTGCGATCTGCGGCTCCTCCCTGGCCGTGTAGCGGCTTCCCTAAGTCGTTGAGCTCGGGTTCGTCGCCGAAACCTTCGAGCGAAGACCGAAGGAGGGTTCCTTCTACTATTCCAGATGTTCCCCTCTGATTGCCTCACATCCTCCTTCCTTGCTTCCCACTCTATCCTTCATATCCTCTTCCGCCTCCATCTTTGTAAAGGCTAGACCTCGAGCTTCCCTTCTCCCATCCGTACACGAGAACCACCTTTTTCTCCTTCGAATTCGACTAATCCCTTGCAGGTATTCTTCGATGCCCTCCACCGCACATCGGAGCTCCTTACACCTCACAGTGCCTTGGCCCACTGTCGCTACCCTCGAGCTCCCCACCGCCTCGCGTCTTCGCCTCTGCCACAGCCCACTCGCCCTCCGCTGACGGACCTCGATATGTAGTAGCCATTGGATCAAGGGCCATCCCTTGATCCTACATACCACTTCACACCACATATCCTCCTCGAGCCTCAGTCCTAGCCTCGAGGATCTGGTCGACCAAACTGCAACTAAGCCTCCACCCGCTGCCACCTGGGCTAGGAACACCGAGCCTCTGCTAGAGCACTCGAGCCTCCGCTTCGGGTCGACCGAACCGCCAGCCCTACAGTCGAGCCGCCAGATACACGTTCTTCGTGCATGCGTTGGGATAAATTGCAGACATGCTCCCCTCGGATTTCGCTATTCACGCACACGTCCCCGCCCGCCAGGAGGCATGTACGAGGCACGCGCCTCTTCGTAAATTTGTAATACCCCTCTGCCTTCCAGCATATTGCAGAAATACCCCTACCAAGGGTAAATTTCAAAAGACCAGTCGAATCTCCAATATTGCAGATAAGTCCCTTTAGGGACCAAATAGAGAAGGAAACTTTATCTTTCATTATATTTTAACCCCTGCAACTTCATTTGAGCATATCTTTCTCATACGAACTCTGTTTCTAGCACATAATATGTCATTTTGAAGCTTATTTCATGCTCTATCATTGCATAATTCATCGACAGATCTGATGTTATTTATTGATAATTATTATTTGTGGATCTATGTTAACATATGCAGGATCAATTATCGGTTCATTTGTGCAATCATATAGCGAGGAATTTGTGACTTAATTTGCAGGGACCCGAATGAGAATGTTTTGCTAGATTGATCTTCATGCATTGACTGGAAATTATTCTTTGAAGAATTTAATCTTTATAGGGGTTCATCGAAGGAAAAGAGAATTACTGCTCATATTTTTGAGGAGGAGATTTTTGCAGGATATAAATTGATTTAATAATCTTCTTGCCTACATTTTCCTACATGCATATTTGAGGAATAAATCATAGAATTTCTGGGGTGTATACTCAACCTCGAAATTATCATTGATTTAATTAGCAAAAGCACGAATTAATCTATTGATCTTCTGACCTGCAGCTTGAATTTGATTAAAAATTCATTTCTTGAATCTCTTTCGAGCTGTGATAGTTTTGAGGATTAATCGATTATATCTTTGAGGACTTAATTCATATAAAATCACAAATCTTGAGCTCCATCATCTGCTCTGTCTAGTTTTCTTCGCATAGCATCATCTTCACATTTTTTCTAGCATAGAAATTAATCGAACATTTAATTAATTAATTAATTTTATTTAAAACCATGCAACTAATAATCATCATTCTTTGTGTTTGACCTTGGTAGAATTACCAAGAAAAATTGTCCACAACATTCAAAATTTGTGGTTTTGTTGAATTGAAGATCGTCTTATATACTACAATTCTAGATAATAACAGAGGCGATTTTCAAGCTCGTCAAAATGTAGCAGGCATTAGAGCACATACTCAATGCCCAGGTTGAGAGACTTGAGGCCTCTAGACACGCGGATGCTATTGTTGAGGGTTCCATTCAATGTTCCAATGAAGAATCTAGTTGTTGTCCTTTCATTGATTCTGCTCCTATCCCAACTGAAGGAGCTATTGAGAAGGCTCTTCTTAGACACAAAAAATTACTTGACAATTATTGAAAGAGAAAGATTCCTCGATTCAAAGGCATACAAACACCTACTGAGGCAGAAATATGGCTTGATGATGTCAACAAGATGTTAAGAATAATACATGCATCAGCAAATACTTGGGTCCACTTTATTGACTACTCTCTAACATACTATGCAAGACGATAGTGGAGATCTACTTCCAAGAAATTAATAGATCCTATTCGATGGGACACCTTTAAAGAAAGGTTTCGAGCACACTTTTACCCCTCCCATTGGGAAGAATTGAAGAGGGGGGAGTTGCCTTCTTTGACCTAGGGTTCTAAGACTGTGCGAGATTATCAGATTCATTTTACCGAGCTACTACGCTACTCCCCATCTTTAGAAGCTTTACCACATGAGTGCCTTACCAAATTTTCAGTGGACTTCAAGGAGATCTTAGAGAGAAGCTTGTAGGTTTTATATTCACCACTATAGATGAAGCAATGGACATCACCTCTGATATTGAGATGGAAAGGGGTGAAAATCTCCAAAGAAGAAGCTTCCACTTTATTGATGGACCATCAAAACCCTAAGGAGGATTATAACCGCAGAGACCGTTGCTATCATCCACCTGGCTCCAGTATAAGCTCACCACAGACCTTGAGCCAGGAGCTGTCAGGAAAAGGGTCTTCCTCTAGACCTCCACTATACCCTCGTAACGCAACAATAGGATCTAGTACCTCCATGGTTGGGATTTCAGATCAGATTGGAACACATACATCTTATTATTGTCATAAATAAGGCTACTTTAAGAAATACTATCCATAATTGAGAGCATCTGTTCAAGCCAACACCAACTAACAATGTAGAATTCATCCCGAGCAATGGAGAAACACATGGAGGAAGGAAGGGTAGACGCCAAGGCTTACAAGGATCATACCCTACGCAATAACTACCATAAAGTGTTGCATGCTCTAGTTTGCCTATTCCTAATGCCGGCTTAATGCAATCACTGAAGAATAAGCTTACAATCCAAGAACGATTGTACAAGGTATCGTTTTTTATCCTTGGTCTTTATATACATGCCTTGATTGATTCTGGCGCTTCACATTCATTCGTTGCTCGACATCTATTGCCCACTTTGGGAAAGATTCCTATAGAATTACAAACGCTTATCTGATTAAGGGACCAGGAGGTCAAGTATTTATAAATCAAGAGATTTTAGATGAACATGTGGTACATATTGCAGAACATCAGTTGCCTGCCTATCTGCTACTTATTGAAATGGATGATTTTGACTTAATCCTTGGGATGGATTGGTTGGAAAGGTATCAACCATGTATTGACTATTTCCTAAAGGTAGTAACCTTCAGACTTCCTAACTCCATAGAATTTCAATTTAGAGGGAATCCTCTAATCTACTATATATAATTGGGCAATATATGGAAGTATGGATGAATCGACGTCTGAGAAAGATAATAAGGAAGTGGTATATATTTCTGCTCTGAAGGCACTACGATTGATGTTGCACGGGTGCTATGGCTATTTAGCCTACATATCTACCTGTTATCGATGTGAGCCCGAGATGAACCATTTCTAAAATAAATGTTATTGTAATCTTTGATATATCAACAAAGGTTATTGATTTATTTCACTCCCAGTCTGAGATTAAATGAATGAATGCACTTATAAGGTCCCTTAGTACAATTAGGGTTATGTACCATGGCCATCTTGACAATCTTACAACTATTGATTCAATGTTTGAATCATAGGGGTTGGTGCTTGGATGATATCTAAAGAGTTAGATTGACGACTCATCAAACACCGCCAAATTCTTGTTAAGAGATGATTTCGAGCCTAAGAAGGAGATGCCAATTCTTCTCTAAAGGCTGACATCAGATTAACCTCTTGATGCAGGTCCTCTACATAGGAATAGAGATTCAAAGGTGTCAGATAAGTTTGATCAAAGAGTTGACTTAACAAGATCGAGATAACCAAGACCTATGTCGTATACTGTCATGATATATGCATGCACCCTCTGACCAAAGACTAGGGTTGGCTATTGAGTCACGGCTCGATGATCCAGGCTCAGGCTTGACTCGATAAGGGCTCATGAGCCTGACTCATTAGGCTATTGAGACGAGCCCGAGCCCGAGCCGAGCCTCACTCAGCTCGATAACTCAATAAGGGGCTCGATAAGGAATATATATACATATACTATTTATATATAATACAAACAAAATAAAAGTAGCCCTTTTCCTCCACTAACATTGCCCCTCCCACGAGCCACAAGTCATGACCCAATTATCAAAACCATGTTCCCGCCCACACATTTTCCCCCGACCCACACATTCGAAAATTAGTAATTTTTTTCTTTTTTATAAGCAAATAGAATGTTATAATATATATTATAATTAAGATTTTGTACACAACTTGGTTAGTGGCCTACTAGTAAGGAACACAGTCTTAGATAGAGCAGGTCTCGAGTTCGAACCCGTGCAACACACTTTTCCATCAAAAAGTACCCATTTTCCTTAACGAGCTTGCCTTGGGCTCAAGCCCAAACCATGCTCGATAAGGAGCTCGGGTTCGATAAGGGGCTCGGCTCGAGCCTTATTGAGCCCAATCCAACTCGATAAGGGCTCGAGATCATCGAGCCCGAGCCCGAGCCTGACTGGGCTTATCGAGCCCGAGCCCGAGCCAGGGGCTGGCTCGCTCGTTGGGCTCGATAGCCAGCCCTACCAAAGACATATGTATTGCTATATATCTAAGTATGTTCACTTGGAGGACCTATAGGTTGATGACCTAATCAAGGTCTATACACTGACGAGCTGGTGTGCATATAAGGGCATATGAGTAATATGATCTCTCAAAGGGATCATATAGGTTCACTATTGAACTGGAAGACATGAGCTCACTCATGAGGTATTGGGATCGATCAAATGCATGCATGGTCATCTATCTTTGGAAGCATGACAAGAATTTGTAGGTATGATATATGTTTTTGGAAAGCAAATGATCGATACCAACTCCCAATGACTGAATGATAAATTTAATGATAAAAACCTAAAGAAGACCATCTAAAAGTAATCTAAAACTTCGAGTTTATTCTAGGTCTTCTAGTATGCAAGATGTACGGGTATTAGGAATACTCGAGGGTGATGTGATCATAAATGATTATACAACAATGATGCTTACAAGGGAGTGATGGAACATGTTTGGATCTTAGTGACTTCTCCTTGTACAGAAGTAAACTCACTGCGGCTCTCGTACAACCTTCTCCCTGACTTCACAGTCATCCACCAAGCTAATCTTAGTCCAAATATTGGATATTGATCTGAATACAATTCAGATATAATGAGAAGATTAGATTCACGGCTTTGATTTGATCAGGCATCTTTGAGAGGACCCTGAGATTTGAATTTGAGATATGATCTCAATATTCAAGTCACTGTACGTGGAACATACAATCACCCTGTCCTTATCTCCAAGTATCTAGGGAGAAAATACATTATTCTTGGGAGAGTTCAAGAATAATCCCATTGTTGAATAATATCTGAGCATTGGGAAATTGATAATTAATATGATTTAATTATTATGAATAATATGAATTCGATTTATATTATTTAGATACATGAGAATGTAGATCCAAGATCATTAAATATGATTTATTATCAAAGATATGAATAATGTGGATATCACAATCCATATCAATCACATATATATATATATTATAAATATGATTTATAATATATTAGAGAGAGCTAATTATAAATAGTTTTTACAAATTAAATGTTTATGCAAATTGGATTCACATTGATCAATTAATTGAAAAAACAATTTACATTTTATTTTGGATGTGTGAATATGATCCACATTTTTCCACCGAATGATTGAAATTATCACAAAGATAATTTAGAATTATTTTTGTGAATTAATTTGTAATAAAAGTTGTTACAAATAATAAAGAATTATGTAAGATATAATATCTCACGTAATTGGAAGAAGGATAACATCTTCCATAATTAGAGGGTGGATGACCATCCATTGACTAAATCAAGGGGGTCGTCCCTCCAATATTGGACGGTGGCTAGCCTCCTTCCTAATCCTTCTCTGTATATTGATTTAATTGAATTAGACTATATTGATGATAGTTTGATATATTTTATTTAATTAAATTAATTACTATTGTAATTTTATGCAACAAAATCATGGCCATTGATTAAAAGTACAAAACAATCTCAACCATTGATTTTATGTAGCACATGGATTATGATCCATGGACATATAAAATATTATAAAAGAAGAGGCAACATTAGCTCCTCTTTTACATAATTTCAAGGGAACTTTCTCTCTCTCTCTCAGTCTCATCACATGCACCCACTCTCTCTCAAGAGTGGTTGTCCAATCCCTTCACCTAGAGAGTATCATCGTCGTCACTACACCATTGTGTTGCCGCTTCAACCACTCATGAATCTCCAACTTCTTCAGTTCTCCTCACTCATGAAGAAGACGCCAGATTTCGTGTGATGAAATCAGGAGATTCATTTCTTGGATCTTTGACTTGGATTGCGAGAAGTACGTGTCTCCTCCATCGGATTGGACTTGAGACAGGAGATGTTTTCCTCTAGAGATATAGATCACAACCACGCTTCAAGAGGTATTACTATATCTTTATGGTCTTGATGAAATGATTAGAGAAGTGTTCTCAAATCATGTGGTTTCATCGCTTTTATTTTTAAATTACACTACTCCGAGCAACTAGGAAGAGTAGTCGCTCTCGATCGCATGTGATGCGATCTTCACGCTTTCGTTATGCACTAAGGCCTAAGCCCTATCCTTCAAGTCATATCAGATCCTTGGTCAAGATCTTGGATGTGATCTAAAACCACAAGTTAACAAAGTTTTGTATAGTAGGGACTTGTTGTTTTGCATGAGATGCAAGTTTTGAATTATTTTTTTGTTAAGTTAAAAATCCATATTTATGCACTGTTTGGAAGTGTTTTTGGTTAATAAAATATATTTATAATGTCTAAATATATCCTAAAAATAGTATCCAATTGTTGGTACTAAAAATGCATGAATTAAAATTTGAAAAGTTCCCGCAATGGAATTAATTTTGCATGTATATACAGATCTGTAAGAAAGTATATATTTGCTTATTGTTTTACCATCATCAAATATGAAATAAACACTTGAATTAAGTAGAGAATCAAACTAGCAAATCAATTGAATTTATTTCATGCGATTCTGACGTTGTTTGCTCTAGATATTCCATATTTAGTGGAGATGGGTCGGATGATGATTGGATCATCAAGTCTTCTTGCTTAATGTGTTTATCATTCAATGAAAATCATGGAAATTATAAATTTACCTTGATTAAAAATTGATGCTTAATATCTACGAAAATATTGATTAAACATCTATGGTCATTGAATGTACATTTGATGACAAAACCCTAGTTTATCCTACAATAGTTGTAGGACAACATTTACATGCAAAACCAAGAATATGTTTGCTTGATATGTTTAGAAATTTTAGGATCTCAATTTTTTTTAAGATACCTAATATTTTCGAGTGATTAATATATAGTGTAATACGACCATCAAAGTTGATCGATAAAGCCACAAGTACATTGCATTATTTTGTTTTGTTCTCAATCGGAATGGCGAAGGTGTCTAGTCCGGGTATGCTGGCTTGGTTTCTTAATCAACGCCTTGCATATCAAGGAAATGCTCCCTCCCATCATAGCTTGAGTGTACTGGCCGGATCAATTTTTGTGGAAAGAATAATATGAGTAAGTCAAGTTGTACTCTAATTCTTACATTACAAAATAATACGTACTTGTGAGGGTGCATACTATATAGTAATATCAAGCAAACCCAAAAATTTTGTAGGTTGAATTAAATTTGATAATTAATTTAATATGATTAAATTAATTAGATCCAATTAAAATAAACTCTCTATTATGAATAGAGTTATAGTTTCCTTGGAAGAATTAATTATGTGAATATGATTCATAATATTTAATTAAAATTTAAATGAGATATGGAGGGTCATATAAATGACAATGATGAATCCGTGATTCATCGCCTTTATTCTTCCATTTTAGCTAAAATCCTTGGTAAAATACATGTAAATATACATTAATTTCAATTAATTATCATTCTAACCACAATTGTTAATATTGCATATTTAACAATTTTTATATCCAAAATAAAAGAATAAAGAGAAAAATGAAAATAAAAGAAAAAGAAGGCTGTAAATATGAAATATATACAGACTGATCCTAACCCCGAGACCAGTTCAATATTGACTTGTTCGACAAAATAAATAAATAGGGGGAGATACAGATCATAAACTATAAAATATTAAGAAAACAAAGACCAAAAATATAAATTACCTATTTATCACATTGTAATTACGTCACCTATTTTATTTATTATCAAGACAACTTCAAACCAAAATACTTCTTTTATAAAATCTTTTCATAAAATAATTATTATTTTGTAAAAATATCAGAAAAATATATCATCATAAAAATAATTAACCACAATGAACCATAAAAGCCGCAAAAGCCACATCCAAGGTTCATAACTATTTATAGAAAACTCCAAATGGACCAAACTCACTTTTCAAATCCGTTTTATACTTAGTACTATTTATTAAAAATATCAAAAAAATATTCGAATAAAATAAGTGAGTTTTGGCGTTTCGGACCCGTTGTCTATATGTACCATATACAGAATCTTCCCAGATTTTTAACTAATTAACCGTAAACCCGATTAACTTAATTTCTTTTCTAAAAATCTTATAAAAATGTATATAAAAATATAAAAAGAAAATTAAAATTCCAATAAAACCTGAAGTCTTGAAGCCACTACCTAAATTTTCCGGACCTCATAACTCGGCCGTATGAACTCTGAATTGGACAAACTCGGTTATGAAAATCATATTATTAAATTATACACAAAATGACACTAGTTTCGCTAAAATTGGAGTTAATGTAAAAAATGCAATTTTCAGGTTCGTATTGGTATGTGGTACAATGTACCGTAAATTATATTATTATATTATTATTAAAAATTTTTTATTTATTTAATTTATTTAACTTGTTTAAATTACTTATTAATTTAATTTATTTTCTAAATTAGTTAATTATTTATTAATTTAATTAATTATTAACTTAATTATTTAATAATTTAGTTAGTTAACTTATCTAATTAATTATGCAATTATTTATATAATTATATCTTATTTATTTATCTATTTACTTTAATTAATTAACTTATTTAATTTTTTTTACTTTATCTCTTTCCTCTCTCCTCTCCCTTTCTCTATCTACCTTTCCTAATACCTCCCTGATTCTTCTTCTTCTTCCTCCGTCTCCTTCCTCCTCCCACCTCCTCTTCTCGTCTTCCCTTCCAACCGCGCCAACGGCACGGCAGTTGGCCGGTATTCCAACTCCCTGTGCTTCCCGTTACCATGGTCGGTGACAAGAGTCGACCATTCCTATAAATACCTACTACCTCCTTCCTTCGGCTTCTATCCACCATTAGTCCCACCTTCATTCCGCGAGCTCTGGAGAGAGAGAGAGAGACCAGAGGTGATAGCTCCCCGTCATCCTTCGTGGAGCCGCCTCAAGGGAGGAGATTCCGATGAGATCGCCGCCTTAGTGAGGCCTTGGTCCACCACCGCGTGCTCAGCCTCCGTGTTTCCGCCGCCGCGTAGAGGCTAATACCTAGCGGAGCTCCACCGAGTTCCTCTGTAGGTGACGAACAATTTCATCTTCCGGGTTAGATCTCTTCTATCTCACCTCATTCTCCTTCTGTTTTATCCTCAAATCCTTTACTCTATTATGTTTTCTCTCTTCGATTTTGTTCATCAAACTCCCCTTCATCCCAGTAGTCGTAGATCACATTTTAGTTTGATTTCTAAATTTAGATCAGTTACTTAGTTTTAGTCTCCGATCCATCGATCGAAGCTCCTCCACTTTCTATTTGATTCCAAAGCCAATCATTCACACCTTCAAGTTTGTGAGAGAAGTTCGGTACTTCATAGAACTTGTTTCATTCACTTTCATGTGCTGAGATCTGAATTTATATTCTAATACATTTGCTGAGAGAATAAATAAACTGAAACAAATCTGAAGTAATTGGTGTCTGTTGATTCGATCTGATCAAATGACTTAGGATTCCACACAAATGCAATTCTCTGGAGGCGTTTAACGTGCATGTTAATTCCACGTTAGAAACAATGTGGTTTAGTGGAATTTGGATTTTAAGTGTTTCCAAAATATTGAGATCTGGAAATTCAATTCAACAATTTTATAGATCTGAATGTTTTTTATTGAGCTCCGATTTATTCCGAATCGAGAGAGAAGATTTGAATTTGCAGGTACACAATTGGTGAAGCGGAGACTTTGATCCTTCCCGCGATCCCATAAACTCCATTTTGATTTGCTTGAGTACCACCTGAGCACAAAATGCCAGATCCGCGTCATCTGGAGCATCAACCATGCACCTATAGTTACATAATACGATACATGGAGAGATCAGATCTGTTGACTTTCGTCGTGAAGCAAAATCGTAGGACACGAGATACACCGCCGCCTCGAGCAGCACACTCGAGCACCGCCGAGTACTGTTTTTACACTTCTATCCTCTGCACCTCAAAGATTGCCGTCGCACCTGAAACTGCCATTGAGAGGTCATCGGTCTCGAACTATCGCTGCGCGTGAAGAACCAAGCAAAGCTCCATAGCCTACAGTCCAGAAAAAGGGAAGAACATCCCCTTTGTTCTAGATAAATCTATAACTGCAAGATCAAAGAAGCATCCGACACACGCCATTCTAACATGCGTCATCACCAATTCAAAGGCACCGCTCACTGCTTTTCTCGTGCACGTGGATATTTTTGGGCATATTGCAGATTGTCCCTCAGCAATTGTGATATTATGGGCAATTCCTCTCCAGGCTGAAAACACGTGCATACCATGTGCCATGTGGGTCATTTGTGTGTGTGCCTCTAGCTTATGTATTATTACATATGACCCCCTATTTTTCAGATAATTAAATAATACACCAATGTACTGTAGTATAATATAAACCATATACACACCTAATACATAATAAATAAAATTCTAAAATATGAAAAATATAATAAAAATACACGTATACATATCGTATTTTACACTACATACAATCTTAAATCAATTTCTGAAAATAAAAATACTTTTTAGCATTAAATAAATCATTAAAAAAACAAAAAAACAACCTTTCAAAAACTTAAAAAAATAAAAAAACACTCTTAAAAACCTAATAAAAACACCTTTAGTACTTTTCACCATAATAATAATTAAATAACAAAATCAAAAAAAAATACAAAAGTGATTAGAACTTCCAAAAAAATATAACTAAATAAATAAAAATATCCTAAAAATACACAACATATCAATTTAAAGATAATTTCACCTACATTCTAATAAAAATAAAATAAAAATACTTTCTCACTGTTTTGGATTCTAAAAATAAAAAATACATATCTGTTTTCAATACTTATATTGTTTTCAACATTAAAAACAAAATCTATAAAAATAATAAATACCTTTTAAAAAATCATAAAAAGGAAAACAAAATAAACATAAAAATAACAAAATAAAAATTAAAAAGTTGTCGAAATATTTTCTAAAATAATAAAAAAAATCACAAAATTACTTGAAAAATAAAAAATAATATAAAAATAATTAAAATTCAAATAAAAATCCAGAAAATTCCCTAAAAATAAAATAAAAATTAGGAACCCATCTACCTTAGTTTGTCTATAGTTTAACTCAAGTTTAAAACAGTTTACCTCCCTAAGTTCGGCACTCCCCTGCTTAACCTCTATACACTTATGTTTAGGAGTATAAATAAAATGAAATAAGAAGATTAATTTGAAATTAATTTTTTTATGCAAAAATTCACCCGATCGATTCAACGACTCTATTCTTCTTTTAGAGTAGTAGATTGGGTGGTTTTTCAAATGGCGCCGTTGCCGGAGAGGTAGCGCTAGGGTAGCCGTAGACCTAGATTTAGGGTTTCCTCTTTTCGCCATTTTATTTTTTTCTAACTTCACAACTATTCATTTCTGAGTTGTGCAACACAAGTTGAGCAGCGCGAGACAGAATCACAGAGCCGATTTTCTTTTGTAATTTCTTGTAAAAAATATTTTGTAGGAAGGGACCCCTTCAGGGTTTCCTGACTTGTATCTTTCTTGAGGTCTGTTTCACCAGGCTTGTCCTCCTGGTGGAGCAGGGCACCCACCGTGGTTTTTTCGCTCGTGATTTTCTTGACAGTTTTTCACGGCTTTTCGAGTTAGGTGCTTGTTAGGATTTTATGATTTTCCCCTTCCCTACGCATCGTAGATTAGTTGCTTGCTTAGGTTACGACACCTAGGTGCTTGTATCTAGGGACAAACCAAAAAAGACAAAAATATGTTAGATGATTTCTCTGAAAATATCCAAAAAAGTAAAAATCGAAAATTAAAACAAGGACTATTAATTTCTATCTGACTTCAAAATAAACATAAGGACTCCACTTGTCTTGGGGAACGTAACCCCGAAATTGCATCGCATGTACACTCTCCAGATTCAGTGAGTGAGAGATGACATATAAGGTAGAGCCAGAGTCTGGGCTTCTTTCGAAATACTACTTAGTTCACGCTTTTAATCACTTTATCTTCAGTGGGTACTCTCGGGTCGCCGAAAACAGTCCGGGTGTACTTAGCAGAGTGGGAGGTCTAGAGGACACTGCGTAAGGCTCCGTCCTCAAGTAACACGGGTAGCCGGAAACGGTCCGTACTTACACCTATACTGGCTGAGACTATGTGATTTCTGGTGAGAACTCGGGACAGTATGCCGTAGAAGTTTCGGACATCTATCTGATCTCGCTAATATGTGAGAAGATTGTTTGCCAAACAACCTTAAAATTGATAAGATAAATGACCAAACTCTTACGGTCATCACCAGGGTTGTGTTGGTGAACTTGGGGTTTGCTTTGCGTTTGATTGTGGTGTGAGTCAAATCTTTCAAGATCTTGGTCAACTTAATTCATCAAGATGATGGGAAGGAGATCACTTCAGTCAACTCTGATCAATCCTCTCTCGCGAACCTACCCATTCATCCAGATTGGTTCGGGATGACTCTCATCCCGAACCGAAATCCACTCGAATTGCTACTTCTAGGCATGACTCGTGGAAGCTCGTTGTCGATTTCTTCTCCTACTCATTCTCATTCATCATCACCTCCAGCTACAGAAGATAATCAACAGTTACATATTGATTTGGCAAAGCCTGACTTAGATTCTTTCTCCTTTCCAGAAGACATGGCTGGTAAAGGACCGCAGACCAATTCTGCAGTCATTGATCATGCTGCGATTAACAACGGTCTACTTGCTTCCCTTGAGACAATGCAGAACCAGGTTAGGGAGCAAGGAAGACTAATGAATGATGTCAGAGTCGAGCTGACTCAGCTGAGAGCCCAACGTAACAATCCTGATGCTGAGAACCTAAGAACTGATCATCCAAGACCTGAGGATCGAGAGCAACCAGATGGAGTAGAGAGACTGCCACTAGATCCGAACCGCACAATGCAACAGCTCTAGAAACCTGTAGCTACTACGACTCACTGGTGGATCCGTCTCCCTGTCATTCACGGGAACTTCGAGTTCCGTCCTCAGACAATCCAGCTGCTGTCTAAGTTTCACGGGCTTTCTACTGAGGAGCTGCATCTATACCTTCAAGAGTTTAAGCTGATTTACAGTACGGTGTACAATGCGCATGTGAACAAGAATACGATCAAGTTGATCACTTTTCCTTTCTCCCTCATTGATCGAACAACCTACTGGATGAAACACTTAGGGAGATATGTTTCGACGTGGGAGGAGCTGAGAACCGCATATCTGAACAAATATTACCCCCATGGTCGAATGAATGTTGCTAGAGCCATGATAAGTAACTTTACCATGATCGGGAACGAGCAGTTCCACAAAGTATGGGATCGTTTTAGAGAGCTCATTGATCGGTGTCCCCATCACAAACTTTCCAAGCCAACTCTAGTACAGACTTTCTGTAGTGGGTTGACACCAAAGTTACAGGGACTGGTGAACGCAGCTTGTGGTAGATCTTATTTTTCAAAGCACGAAGATCGAGTCTGGACCATTTATGAGAAAATGGCAGAGAATTATACAACAATGTCTCAGACTTGGGTTTACAACTAGACGAAGCCACCTGCTTATCACCAGCATTCCTGAGTGGCACAAATAGAAGGGAATCTGTCTTCTGCTATTTTGATTCCTCTCGAATCTCCATCAGCTGATATGGGGATAATTTGTCAGAAGCTGGATCAGATGGAAATAATCGAGAAGAAGTGTCAGAATCTAGACAAGCTCGATAAGATTGGAGAGCTTGAGAGATGTCTAAGTGAGCTGAAGACACAGATTATGTGCCTTCAAGAAATATAAGCTGATTCGAATAGGTCTTCGAGATCACATGCTGACTCAGGAAGACAAGACAGAGTCATCCTTCCCAAGCCTCCAATATAGCATACTTACCATGTGCATTCTGAGCCGAATCATCAGCCCTCAGCATACCCGCAACTCCAACAGATGCCATCATCTAACACTCAGATGGTGGTGTATCAGAGCAATCAACCTTTGACATCTATGCCCCCAGCATATTCTGAGATGCCCGAGCCATTGACTGAGGTCAATGGGATATGGTACAACCAGCAACAACAACTAGAGATCTATTGTGATCACCCTGGTTTCCGTTGGTCTACAAGAGGTGCCTCATCCTAGCAGCCACCACAGGCACCGATGGGGCAGAGTAGAGAGCAACAACATTCTGATCCTCGTCATTTTCAGCAACCTCAGTGGAGGCAAAGCACATACCAGACTCAATATCAACAACATTACCCTCCACAACAGCAGTCAGCTCAGCCGCAGCCTCAGTATCACCGAGGTTACTCATCCGGGTCTCATGGACCTTTCTATGACAACCCATCATTAGAATATCTCGCCAACCTGATCACCGACCAGCAGACATCTTTTAGGCGAGAAATGGATGAGTTCAAAACCTATGTCACGGACCTGGTCAAAGGGAAGTCCGTCTTGCCTGCCCAGATAGATCCTAATCCGAATAATCTGAAGCAAAAATCAGAGCGGATAGATTTGACCGAGCCCACCCTCCAATCATAGGTATTTTCTGATGACTATCTTTACTGTGATTATACTGATTTCATTTCTCTTAGGAACGGTAGGATGTCAGTAGGCGGAGACTCTACTAGGCTCGAGGAGGATACTCTAGATAACACAAGCGAGCCTGTAGAAGACATTGATGGCGGTACTGAAGCCGCACCCTTTGACGATGGAGATGGTGGTGCTGAAGCCACCAAGTCTGAAGAGCAGCCAGAGCCGAATACCGACGTAGTTGCTTTACCTTTCTTTGTATCCAATGATGATGAGAGAAAAACCCAAAAAAGTACAAAAGAGAAGAATTCAAAAAAGAAAAAAAATAGTTGATCAAATTTCCTCTCTTTCAAATGATTCGCAGAAAGCAAGTCCCCATTTTTCAAAAAACATGTCCTGCTTCTTCTTTTGATCCTTTGCTTGTACAGACACAGGAGGATGTACATATTCCTTTTCCCAAAGCACTCTGCTTAGGAAAAGATGCTAAAAAAGAAAACACTAAAAAGATCCAAATGAATGATCTAACGAAAGAGATGATCAACAAGTTCACGATCCAACTCACTCTTTCAGAAGCCTTGGCACACATCCCTCTTCTGCAGAAAGGCTTAAAAGAACGAACTACAGTCTGCAGGAAGAAGAGGCAGCACAATCACTATTCTGATATCCATGTACTGACCAAGGATATATGCCATGCTATTCATAATCGACTCCCAGCCAAGAGGTCAGATTCAGGAGCACCGTATGTCAGATGCGAGATCCTCGATTAGACTTTTGATCGGACTCTATTAGATAGTGGATCTTCGATTAATCTACTTCCTTCTTCCTTACTCGACAAGTTCGAGTTCAAGCCTCTTCGACCATGCCGAACGGTCTTGCAGTTTGCTGATAGATCAGTCAAGAGGCCTAAGGGTTTAATTGAAGATGTTATCGTCACTATTCAGGGTTTGCAATTCCCCGTGGACTTCGTCGTGTTGGACATGGCGGTCCCTGAATGCGTGACTGATACCCCAATCATACTAGGATGACCTTTTCCGGCGACAACAAAGGCTGTTTCCGATTATGGGACCGTGAATGTGTACTTTCATGTCTAGGGTGAAAGTATACATATAGAGATGATCCAAGACCAGAATTTGAGAGCAGTTGAATCAGAGCGAGCATCTGATGATGAATCTGACAGTCGTCAATATTGTGACTTTGTACAAACCAATGATGAAGCCGTCTGGGCCGAACCAAGCAACCAATCTTTCATCACACCTTCAGTCGAAGCCGAAATTCAGATATCCGAGGATGGGAGATTGGAGAGCACAATCCTAGATCTGAATAGCGAAAATCTTGATGGAGACGAGTCTGGTACCTTTTCAGATCATTCCTATATTCCTTATCCATCCGAGTCAGAAGTGAATTATCTGAACTGTCAGCCACCCGCAGATTATCCAGATTCCGACAATGCTGATTGGCAGTGCTTCGCTGAATTTCTATTACTTCAGACTCCATATCAGAGCCTACAAACAGTTTAGAGACCGAATCAAAATAGAATATCCAACAATATCCAGTTCTTTCCGAGTCAGAGCAGGCAAAGCTCACGTATATCGATCTAGCAACCTATACCCTGACTCTAATCAAACCCTTTCTCCCTGTTCCTTCTCCCCCTAAGCTTAAACCGTTGCTTCAGAGCATGAAATACTGATTCCTTGCGGGTGAATCTAAAATGTTTCCAGTCATCATCTCTTCCAATCTGACCGAAGATCATGAATTCTGTCTGATGGCGATTCTTGAAAAGAACTGTAAGGCGATCAGGTAGTCAGTAGCTGATCTCCATGGGAATAGTCCGGCCTTGTGCTCCTACCACATCTTTCTCGAGGATGACTCCAAGCCATCTCATGAGTTTCAGCGCAGGCTGAACCCGAATAATTGAGAGGTGATTATGAAGGGAATATCCAAGTGGTGGAGTGCCGATTTTATCTATCCCATCTCCTACTCGAAATGGGTTAGTCCTTTGCATGTGGTACCCAAGAAGACGGGTATCCCTATAGTGATCAATGTGGATGGAGAGGAGATCGCTACCAGAGTACTGACTTCTTGGCACGTCTTTGTGGACTACAGATGTTTGAATTAGGTGACCAAGAAGGATCACTTCCCGCTACCGTTCATTGATCAGATCATCGAACGGTTAGCCATGAAGAGCCATTATTGCTTTCTCGATGAGTACTCGAGATATAATCAAGTGGCCATTGCTCCAGAAGACTAAGAAAAGATGACATTCACATGTCCGTTCGGAACATATGCTTTCAAACGGATGCCCTTTGGACTATTTAATGCTCCATCTACATTCCGGAGGTACATCCTTTCGATATTCACAGTCATGGTGGGAGATATCTTGGAGGTCTTCATGGATGATTTCTCGATCTACGACGATGATTTTGATTCCTTCCTTTCTAGCATAGACTGCGTACTTCAGAGGTGCACGGAGGTTAACCTCGTACTTTCTTGGGAGAAGAGTCATTTTATGATGACTGAGGGGACGGTCCTTGGTTACATCATCTCCAACCGGGGCATGGAGGTAGACCCAGCCATGGTGGATATCATAAAGAAACTCAATCCACCATCCAATTTAAAGCATCTATGATCTTTCCTCGGGCATGTCGGTTTCTACTGATGTTTCATACGAGACTTCAACATAATTGCCTGACTGTTGTCTGATCTTCTCGCGAAAGACACCGAGTTTATTATCGATGATATGTGTCTTTCGACGTTTGAAAATCTCAAGAATATGGTTATAGAGGCTCCCGTCCTTCAACCACCCGATTGGTCTCTCCCATTCGAGATCATGACGGACGCCTCCAATTTTGCAATTGGGGCTATGTTGGGACAGAGGAGGGATGGCCTTCTACTTGCCATACACTACGCTAGCAAGACTTTGAATTCCATGCAGTGGAATTACATTGTTACAGAGAAAGAGATGCTAGCCGTAGTATTTGCCTTAGATAAATTTAGATCCCATATCATAGGATTGAAGGTCACGATCTTCACTGATCACACCGCCATCATGTATCTAATGGACAAGAAGGATTCGAAGCCACGTCTGACCAGATAGATCCTTCTACTCCAGGAGTTCGACATCAAAATCAAGGATAAGCTTGGAGTCAAGAATGTGGTGGCAGATCACCTCTTCTGGTTAGAAATACCCGAGACTTCTTAGTTTAATGCACCAATCACCGAGACCTTCCCCGATGAGGCGATTCTTGTTGTCACCTCATTGTCATGGTATGCCGACATTGTGAACTTTCTTGTTGCTAAGAAAGTCTCACAAGGTTGGTCCAGACAGAGGCTTGAGACTTTCCTCACGAAAGCCAAGTCTTATCATTGGGAGGATCCGGTCCTTTTATCATGAAGGAGCTGATTTCGTCTGGCATCGGTGTATTCCTCAAGAGGAATACCAGAGTGTCCTCATGTATTGTCATCGATTAGAAGCTGGAGGACACCATTTAGGGAAGAGGACAGCAGAAAAGGTGCTCCAATATGGCCTTTGATGGTTTACGCTCGTTGCGGATGTCCATGCATTCGTAAAGAGATGTACTGACTTCCAAAAAATGGGCACATGTGGACATAGAGACATGATGCCAATGTAGCCGATTCACTTCTATGAAGTGTTTGATGCATGGGGTATCGACATTATGGGCTTGTTTCCTCAAAGTCAGGAGTTCAAGTATATCCTTTTAACTGTGGATTATGTGAGTAGTTGGGTAGACACTATTCCTTTCCGAGCCGATGATGCGAACACAATTTGCAAGTTCGTAAGAAATCATATTATTATGTGGTTCGGGGTCCATCGTGTTCTGATATCGGACGAGGGTATCCACTTCATCAACGACAAGGTAAGAGCACTTGCTAACGAGTTCGGTAGACCATCGGGTTGCTACTCCATATCATCCCCAGATGAATGTCTAGCTGAGGTCTCAAATAGGGAAATCAAGATGATCTTGTAGAAGGTTGTTCGCCCAGACTGAAAGGATTGGTCGTAGCTTTTGGACTCGGTTCTTTGGGCCTATAGAACATCTCTCAAAACTCCATTGGGTACATCTCTCTTTTGACTCGTTTATGGCAAGCTATGCCACTTACCTGTGGAAATCAAGCACAAATCTTTGTGGGTAGTGAAAGAAGTGATCTTTCATTTGGACGATCCGGGAGATCAGAGGCAGACCGAGCTGGCAGTCCTGGAAGAGTTACGTGATGAAGCCTTCACGAGTAGACTTCATTACAAAGAGCGGATGAAAGTGTGGCATGATTCTCACATCAGCCACAAGCAATTTGAACTGAATTAGAAAGTATGGCTATTCGATGCGAGATTAAAGATATTTCCAGGGAAACTCCAGAGCAAGTGTAAAGGCCCATATCTTGTGCGAAAGGTGTACAACAACGGTAGCATCGCTATATCTGAGTTGTCGTCTGATTCTACCTTTCGGGTCAACGGACAATGGTTGAAACTCTTTCTCGATCATGAACCGCAGACCGTTGAAGTTGCCCCCATCTATTTTGTATGAGATGATCTTTTCAATTCTCACTCTGAATCTCATACCTGATTTTCAAAGATCACTTGTGTATACTTTTCGACATTATTCTTTCCATCTTCTATTTGTCTTACACCCTTAGGTTGATCTATAATTTGCTATACTTAGGATGTGCTTTATCCTAAGTATAGGGGGTGTAGGCACTATTGTTGTTCATTCATCCTGTTCAATTACTCATGTCATTGCTTATACTTAGGTGTGCTTTACCCTAAGTATAAGGGGGTAATCTTGCTCATGCACCTTTTCATCGTCGTCGGTGTTTGTATCGTCTGTTCCTCGCTTGTCCCTCAACTTTTGATTTTCTTCTCTATACTTACGGATATTTTACCCTAAGTATAGGGGGATAAGACAAGCCGTTGAGTTTTTACATTCTCTTGACCTCGATCATATTTGGTTTTGAGTATGCTATTCTTAGGATTACTTGATCCTAAGTATAGAGGAGATGATCGACTTATATTCATTCATTCTTATTCTTTTGAATCATTGTAATATAAATTCTTTTCCCTGATTTATACTTAGCCCGAGTTATGTCTTCCTTTGCTACTTCTTTGGTCACTATGAGAACATAGTTCATGCTAAGTATAGGGGGTGTCGTATATATATGCTATATATACTGTACAAGCCATAACTCACACTTTATTGTATTTTAATAATATTTCTCTTTTAAAGTATGGTGCATATTTTGGATTTTTAAAAGCCGCAAGGAAATTGTAAATATGACTTATTAAAAATGGCTTTAAAAAAACTTGTATTAAAAAATATTGTAAAATTCTTTAATAAAATCCTTAAAAACTTGAAAAATAAAATTCTTATAAAATCTATATAAAAGCCGTATAATCTTGTGTATATAAAATGTGTATAAATTTTTTTGTAAAAATACAAATCTGTGTAAAATTTGTGTAAATCGAATTAATCAACTAACTCCTTCAAAAAGACCCCTAAAAATTGAAAAGTTTTAAAATTCAATAAAATTTTGCAAAAGTCTTTAAAATCACTTAAAAAGCTTAATCCGAAAATGTAGCTCATAAAAAAACTGTCACATTCATTAGCATTTTTCAGAACAAGTCTGATTCTTGAACTGAAGGGATCTAAGTCCGAGAGATGGAGCTTGGTTTAGGCCTTGATCCACTCAATTCTAAAAGAACTTTATTAGGAACTGGAATTTAAATTTGTCGGGTCATTTAAACTTAATTCTTTGGGTTCCATGAGATCATGTTCGGAATTCAACTTGAAAGTGCCTAAGTAGGACACCTTGTGTCATTTGTTTAACTCTTCTCCATTTGAACCATTTTTGAACTCATGCACTCTACACTTAGCTCGACTTGCATGGGGCTGCGAAGAGAAATTCATTTCAGTGGTGCATTTCCATCCTTGTCTGACAGTAATGATGTCTAAAGACGGGAGAGATTGGGTATGAAATAAAGCTTTGGATGAGGAAAGGATCTATTGGCACAATTTTTTCTAAGACCCCAAAAAATAGGCGGAATGAAAATATTCTATATCCGCCGAAGCATTAAAAACCTATGCAGTGCAACAATCATCTCTACCAAAAAGAAGCCGAATACATTAAATACCAAAAATGACCATAATGGTCCGAGCTTCAGAAAAGCCTGCATGTCTTCGTGGAGACTTGGCTAAACTAGCCAGGCTTCACAGGAGATGTGATTACACTAATCGTACTCCAGTTCTCTTCCCCTTCTTCTATCTTCTCCCTTATTTGATTGTGGACACAACACGACATGACCTCAAAAGGAAATACCTCCCTCCTCGAGGATTGAGTTGCTGGACAAAGGCCCAATGGGAGTGTATAACCGGATGGGCAGTTTCTTCGCTTCTCTAAAGCAGGAAGAGGTAAAACCTTGCACACACAGTACAAATTGCTTTCAAAGATGAAAAGTTTGCGTGATGAATAGGTGGATATGAGCTGGCTGTTAAGGTGAACCTAAATAAGGGTTTGTAGAACTTGAGGGCTGTCGAGGCTTAAATCCTAATTCTAATAGAGTCCCGACACACTATTAATTCACACTATTAATCCAGAGGTCTGAATCCAAGCTCCAGATTTTGGGAAAAGTGAAATTCGGTTTAAAGAAACATGCATGTTCTAAGTTTTTCATTTTCCTTTTTCTTTTTCTTTTTGCTTGCACTTATTTATAAAATAAGTGTTTGCTAAGGGAATAACAAATAAAGTATAGGGGAATGATGAATCTGTGATTCATCGTCTTTATTCTTTCATTTTGGCTAAAATACTTGATAAAATACATATAAATATCCATTATTTGCAACTAATTATTATTCTAACCACAATTGTTAATATTGTATATTTAGCACTTTTTATATCCAAAACAAAAGAATAAAGAGAAAAATAAAAGAAAAAGAAAAAGAAGGCTATAAATATGAAATATATACAGTCTGATCCTAACCCTAAGACCAGGTCAATATTGACTTAGTCGACAAAATAAATAAGTAGGGGGAGATAAGGATCATAAACTACAAAAATATTAAGAAAACAAAGACCAAAATATAAATTACTTATTTATCACAATATAATTACTTCGCCTATTTTATTTATTATCAAGACATCCTCAAACAAAAACACTTCTTTTATAAAAGTTGTTCATAAAAATATATACTATTTTATAAAAATATCAGAAAAATATTTCATCATAAAATTAATTAACTGCAATGAACCATAAAAGCCGCAAAACCGACTTCCAAGATTCATAACTATTTATAGAAAACTCCAAATGAACCAAACTCACTACTAAAATCTATTTTATACTTAGTAATATTTATTAAAAATATCAAAAAAAATATACCGGTGAGTTTTGACATTTGGGACCGGTTATCTATATGTACTATACGTAGAATCTTCCCAGATTTTTAATTAATTAACTGTAAACCTGATTAACTTAATTTTTTTCAAAAAATCTTATAAAAATGTATATAAAAATATAAAAATAAAATTAAGTTAACATACTAAAAAAATCAAAAGTCTTGAAGCTGCTACCTAAAGTTTCTGGACCTCATAACTCGACCATATGAACTCCGAATTGGGCAAACTCAATTCCAAAAATCATGTTATTAAATTATCTACAAAATGACACCAGTTTCGCTAAAATCATAATTAATGCGAAAAACATGATTTTCAGGTCCGCATTGGTATATGGTACAATGTACCGTAACTTATATTATTATATTATTATTAAAAATTTATTTTTTTATTTATTTTATTTCACTTATTTATTGATTTAATTATTTCTAATAATAATTATTTAATTAATTATTACTTTATTTATTTATTAACTTAATTATTTAATAATTTAGTTAGTTAATTTTCTAATTAATTACGTAATTATTTATATAATTATATCTTATTTATTTATCTATTTACTTTAAATAATTAACTTATTTAATTTAATTTTTTTACTTTCTTTCCTCTCTCATCTCCCTTTCTCTCTCTTCCTTTCCCAATTTCTCCCCGATTCTTCTTCTTCTTCTTCCTCCGTCTTCTTCCTCCTCCCACCTCCTCTTATCCTCTTCCCTTCCAACCGCGCCAACCCTAAACCCTAAACCCTAATTTCATCTTCCGGGTTAGATCTCTTCTATCTCACCTCATTATCCTTATGTTTTCTCCTCACATCCTCTACTCTATTCTATTTTCTGTCTTCGATTTTGATCATCAAACTCCTCTTCATCCCAGTAGTCGTAGATCACATTTTAGTTTGATTTCTAAATTTAGATCAATGACTTAGTTTTGGTCTCTGATCCGTCGATCGGAGCTCCTCCATTTTTTTGTTTGAATCCAAAGCCAATCATTCACACTTTCGAGCTTGTGAGAGAAGTTCGGTACTTTATAGAACTTGTTTCATTCATTATTCTAATACATTTGCTGAGAGAATAAACAAACTGAAACAAATCCAAAGTAATTGGTGTCTGTTGATTCGGTCTAATACATTCACTTTCATGCAATTCTCTGAAGGAGTTTAACGTGCATGTTAATTCCACATTAGAAACAAAGTAGTTTAGTGGAATTTGGATTATAATTGTTTCCAAAATATTGAGATCTGGAAATTTAATTCAACAATTTTATAGATATGAATGTATTTTATTGAGCTTCGATTTATTCCGAATCGAGAGAGAAGTTTCAAATTTGCTGGTACACAATTGGTGAAGCGGAGTTTTTGATCCTTCCCCTAATCCCATAAACTCCATTTTGATTTGCTTGAAGACCACCTGAGCACAAAATGCCAGGTTCGCATCATCTGGAGCATCAACGCATGCACCTACAGTTACATAATACGATACTTGGATAGATCAGATCTGTTGACTTTCACCGTGAAGCAAAATCGTAGGACACGAGATACACCGCTGCCTCGAGCAGCACGCTCGAGCACCGCCGGGCACCATTTTCACACTTCTATCCTCTGCACCTCAAAGACTTTTGTTGTCGCACCTGAAGCTACCATTGAGGTCATCAACCTTGAACTGTGGATGTGCATGAAGAACCAAGTAAAGCTCCGTAGCCTATAGTCCAGAAAAAGGGAAGAACATCCCCTTTGTTCTAGATTAATCCATAACCGCCAGATCAAAGAGCATCCGACGCACGTCATTCTGATACGTGTTGTCACCAATTCAAAGGCACCGCTCACTGCTTTTCTCGTGCACGTGAATATTTTTGGGCATATTGCATATTGGCCCTCGGCAATTGTGATATTACGGGCAATTCCTCTGCAGGCTGAAAACACGTGCATGCCATGTGCCTTGTGAGACATTTGTGTGTGTGTGTGCTTCTAGCTTATGTATTATTACATTTGACCCCCTACTTTTCAGATAATTAAATAATACACCACTGTACTGCAGTATAATATAAACCATATACACACCTAATACATAATAAATAAAATTCCAAAATATAATAAATATAATAAAAATACACATGTATATATCGTATTTTACAATATATACACTATTAAATCAATTTCTGAAAATAAAAATACTTTGTAGCATTAAATAAATCATTAAAAAAATAAAAAATAACAAACTTTCAAAAACTTAAAAAATATAAAAAAACCGCTCTTAAAAACCTAATAAAAACAGCTTTAGTAAGTTTTTTTCACCATATTTTACATAATAAATAAAAAATAAAATAAAAATGAAATAATAAAATCAATAAAAATAGAAAAGTTATTAGAACTTCGAAAAAACACAACTAAATAAATAAAAATCCCCTAAAAACGCACAACATATCAATTTAAAGATAATTTCACCTATATTCTAATAAAAATAAAATAAAAATATTTGCTCACTGTTTTGGTTTCTAAAAATAAAAAATACGAATCTGTTTTCAATACTTATATTGCTTTCAGCATAAAAAATACAACAAAATCTACAAAAATAATAAATTCTCTTTAAAAATTCATAAAAAGGTAAAAAATAAACATAAAAATAACAAAAATAAAAAAAGGTAACGAAATATTTTCTAAAATAGAAAAATCACAAAATTACTTGAAAAATCACAAAAATAATATAAAATTCTTTAAAAATCAAATAAAAACCCAAAAAATTCCCTAAAAATAAAATTAGGAACCCATCTACCTTAGTTTATCTATAGTTTAACCCAAGTTTAAAACAGTTTGCCTCCCTGAGTTCGACACTCCCCTGCTTAACCGCTATACACTTAAGTTTAGGAGTATAAATAAAATAAAATAAAATAAGAAGATTAATTCGAAATTAATCTTTTCTTCGAAAATTCACCCGATCGATTCAGCAACACTATTCTTCTTTTAGAGTAGTAGATTGTGTGATTTTTCAGACATCCATAGTCTCCCGTTAAGGCGAAGGTTTTCGTCGCCATGGATTGTGATGAATCCATGAATCGTCTACTCTATATGTATATCTTAGCAAAATCTCCTTAATAAATCACTAATTAAACCCCTTAAATTTAATCAATTAGCGTTCATTAATTGTACTAACATTAAAATCTGTAAATAAATAACTCTTGTTTTTAACCTTAATTGATCCTATTATTTTATGTATAAAAATCACTATATCTAACCTATATCTTCTCTAAATTTTTCTTTAATTAATTAAATAACTTGGTTTAAAGAACTAAAATCCATAAAAATCAGAAAACCAGAAGAAAACACAAAAATCTGACTTTGTATACTTTGTACATATTTTCTCTTTATTGTTTTTAATTTACCTTTTTCTAACCTATAAAAAATCCATAAAAACAGATTAATTATTTATATTATATATATTAATCTACTAATTAAAATCAAACTAAAAATACAAAAAAATCACAAAATACAAAAAATGTGGTATTTTATTATTTATTAAGTACCTCTAAGAAATAATTTTTGTACAGTTGATCCCTTTTGATTTTGGATCCTTCACGAATATTGTAGATCTGATTGAGACGATCAACTTTTGGATTGACCACTTTTCGATTTAACTTCATTTACCATTTTTTTATTTTTATATTAATTTTAGTTATTTTTATTTTTTATTTTATATTGTTTAATTTTTTTTTATATTTATTATTTCTATTTCTTTAATTTAAATTTACTTTATTTTTTATTTTGTTTATCTTCCTCACTCCTTTCCTCTCTTCTCCTTTTCTCTTTCTTTCCTTTTCCCTCCTTTCTCTATCTTCCTTTCTCCCTCCTACTTCATTCCCCTCTCCAAGTCACATGCTCTGCATGCGACCCACTCTTCAACTCTCTGCCACATTGGCCATTACCTCCACCGCCTCACTTCCCTCCTTTAGCCGTTACGAAACCTCTTCATCGCCTTGTGTAACTTCTCGAGCGTCGCCACCTACAAGACCCATTACCTGCTCCTTGCCGACAGCATCCGCCCTTTGTTGACCTAATCAAGCTAGAGAGAGAAAGTAGAGATCTGGGGTGGTGACTGCGGCCCAGATCTCAGGAGAAAACCTCTTGGTGGCACGATCCGAGGTGCTCCCAGAGCACCTTGTTGCTGATCCACTTTGCGAGCTGTTGAGCTCTTCGCTCCCTTCACCGAAGTGAATCGAGCGACAATCGAGGGCACACTCCATTGAGCTGCTCAACTCATCTAGTGAATCGCCCCCACTCCTCCTTTGCACAATTAGGTCACTTCATCTTCGTTCACCAACCATCTACGATTCCTCACCGACCCTCGCACCTCTATATCACCTTCGCACCGATGCCACATTTTCCAGCAACTCCATCGGCCTACATCACCTCCACCTTCATCGACCGCACCACCCTTCCACCGCCTCCATCAATCGCTGCCACCATCGCTTTGCTTCAACTTTGACCGTCCTCGACAACCGTTGGTCCACTATCCGCGTCACCTTTTCCTCGTACCTTCAACTCCAGAAGCTCTACTCTCCGCCTCGCCACTGCGGAGACTCCCTCTGCCTTCCTCAACAGGTGCATCGCATGCTCAACCTCCCGTCATGTGTCGACGTAGGTTGAGACTGAGCCTCCAGCCGCTCCTCAGTCACGCTTCGCCTCACTACCAAACTCCTCCGACCGGAGCCAACTCTGCCTTGCACGACCAGCCTAGGCGCAGCCCTGGCTCCGCCCACTCCGTCATCCTTTCCCGGTGCGTCGTATGCCTTCGCCCCTATAGGAATCGCACCTCCTCCATCCACTGTCATTAGCTCAACACCATTGGATCAAGGGCAATCCCTTCATCCAACGACCACAAGGCCACTACGTCTCCCTCCCCGAGCCTCCCTCTATTCCTGGAGTCTCGGTCAGCCGAAGTGCCTGCAAGTCACTATGTAGGCTCGATCTCTTGAGCCTATACCTTCATCCCGAGCCTCCTGCATCACTTGCGATATACGTGCATTGTTGGGTAAATTGCGTCCCTACCACCGCAAGCTCTAGAGATTTCAAAAGGACCCCTCCAACATAGTCACGTGCCCCATGCGTGTACAGGTGGGAAAACTACATCAGGACCCTCCAACTTTTGATAATTGTCGATAAATCCCTCCAGGGACCTCTTTGACATAAAAACTTTATTTTCATTGCATATTATCCCTAGAACATCATTTCATCATATCTTTTGCATTTGAACTCTGATTTTAACGCACAATATGTCATTTTAAAGCTTGTACCATGCTCTATTATCTTATAAGTTGTGAACATATCAGACTTGAATTTTAATTAAATATTATTTGAGGAATAATTTGATATGTGCATGCTTGATTTTTGACATCTTGTGTTATTTCACATCGAGAAAATTGTTAATCTATTTTGCAGGGAGTCGATTGTAAAGATTCAAACTTGATTAATTCTCTTTGATAATTGATTATGCTCTCTGAGTATTTAGTTTTTGCAGGATCTCATTTGAGATGAAATTAAATATTTTCCCTGACATTTGATGTGATAAAGTTTTATTACAATTGAAGATAAAATTACAGGGAAATCATGATAGAATATTTTATTGATCTCTGATCTTATTAGATTAATCATTATTGGTCGAATAACCAACAATTTGGATTCAAGTGAATATCTTTCTTTAATTTTATCTTTTTTGATCTGTGATAATATTTACGGATATTGATTAGTATTGTTGGGATTAAAAATATACATAATCATAGATCATGGGCTCTGCTCTTTTGCTTGCATTTGCATCATCGTATTCATTTTATTTTATTTTCTTTTCATTTTATTTCCTGATACAAAAATTAACATTGTGATTAATTAATTATTTAAATTAATCTAAAACTGCACAACTATAAATCATTGTTCCCTATGTTCAACCTTTGTAGACTTACCAAATAAAAATTCTCCACAACATTCAAAGATTGTAGTTTTTGATAGATCATTTTTTCCTTCCTATACTACAATATATCATTCTTAAGTGAGGTAGAAAATGATTCATTGATATGCCGGGGACGCCTGTCCGAAGTGACAGCTCATGCATACAAGCTCACATGGATTGTGTTCTTTGCTTCTCGAAAGTGTAAGCCTGTATGCGTAGTGACCCTAATATTGGTTCCTCATATTATTGGGAAGATATTGGTTTGCACATAGTGAGTTATATTCCTATCAACAGTTGATTCAATTAACAACAAGTCAACATCACCTTAGGGGTGGTGGGCCTGGGTGTTAAAGACCGAATTGGGAAATACAAGTTGGACTTGCAAGGCGGAATGAGTTCCTGTTTCTTTTTATCCGAGTTATAGTTTCTCATATTATTGGGATGTAACAATAGATCTTGCTATAGATATAGTGGTAAGAATATATGTTGCTTTGAAAGTTTAATAAGGGAATAGTCTTTCAAAGTTGAAAATGAAAGACTAATTTGATTAAAAAATCCTTAATCAAATAATTTAATTTTGAATATATAATTATATATATATTATAGTGCATTCTTAATTTCAGACACTAAAATCCATGAACTCGCTCAATAGGCTTCTGGAGGTTAACCAATTGACCGGACCAAATTATTCGAATTGGATCTAAAATTTGGATCTTGTTCTTTTAGCAGATCACATTTCTTATGTGCTTTCAAAGAACAAACATACAAACCCTCATATACCAGAAGAAATAAAGTTAAATGAAAAATATGATGAAGACCATGCATTGATTAGGTGTTATATTCTGGATCATTATCCAATGTGCTTCAGAAGCAACATATGGAAATGGATTGTTGCCAAGATATAATGCTGAAGCTGAAAGAGATGTGTGGTGATGTTCTCGATGTTATCATGTTATGAAAGAGATTATTAGTAGCAAAATGTAGGAAGGGACTTCCGTTAGAGAGCACATAATAAAAAATGTTTGGGTTTCTCTCTGAACTAGAGATTCTCGGGGTAGAGATGAAATGCAGTCCGACTTCATTCTGTTGTCTCTCCCAAGATATTCAATAACTATGTGGTATCGTACCACATAAACAAGTTAAGCTTGACTAATGCTGAGTTAATGGTTTCATTGAAGTCTGCAGAAGGCGTAATTGAGAAAGAAAATACCATTGGCAGTGCAATGGTTGCACAAGTCAAGGGGAAGCACGATCGAAAGTATGGGACTCGAAAGGGTCCGACCTAGAAGAGGAAGAAGAAGAGTCAAGATGTTGGCTCATCTTCTAATGCTTCTACACTGATAGCATCAAAGAAGACTGATGTCTGTCATCAATGCAAGAAGTTGAGGCACTAGAAGTGTAATTGCCTAGAGTACCTTAAAATTGCAAGGAAAGGTAAAGCCCCATTAGATATAAAATCTACTTCTATCATCGAAACCAATTTTCTCGTAGGATGAGAAGGTAGTTAGATCATTAATTCTGGTGCTTCTATTCATGTATGAAATTTGTTGCATCTATTTCAAGAAACTAGGAATCTTGATGAAGGGGAGATAGTCATCCAGATGGGATCTGACGCAACTATTGCAACAGTCGCCGTCGAGACTTGCAAACTACCGTTATCTAATGGGAGAGTCCTTGTACTTAATGAGTGTCTTTATGTTCCAGATGTTATAAGTAACCTTATATATGTATCTAAGCTATTTAGAAATGTGTATTCATTCTTATTATGTAATAAGCTTGTCATAAGTCGTTATGATAAATATATTGCAGATGGTATTCTAAGTTCTGGTGAACTCTATGAATTGTGCATTGATGAATTTGTCATGAATGTTACTACCACTAATAAAAATCCTAAAATAATCAGAGAGGATGGAAATCATTGTAACATGATTTGGCATCAAAGGCTTGGTCAATTATCTGTTGGTAGGATCAATAGATTAATAAAGGATGGAACCTTAGATTTTCTATAGGTCCAAACTTTTCCTAAGATTGTATACAAGGTAAAATGACTAGGACGCCTTTCCATAACAAGGTTATACGATGCAAGGGTATTCTTGACTTAATACATACTGATGTATGTGGTCTCTTAAGTACTATGACCTGAAATGGGTATCAATATTATTTGACATTTATTGATGATCATTCATGCTACGGGTTTATCTTCCTATTACGTCATAAATATGAAACTATTGAAAAGTTCAACGAGTTCATGTCTTTGGTTGAGAACAAACCGATAAGAAGATTAAACGGATTCGATCTCATCGAGATGGAGAGTACATCTCAGATGAATTTAAGGAATACCTCAAAGAGAGAGGAATTGTCTCCAATCTCTCTCCTCCTCCCCAACATAATGATGTTGCTGAAAGATGCAATATGACCATCATGGACACGATCCACTAAATGATGAGTAAAGCACATTTGCCCCTTAGTTTCTTAGGATATGTAGTAGAGACTGCAATATATATCTTGAACAAGATTCCTAACAAATCTGTACCCAAAACCCCTCATGAGCTTTTGTATGGTACAAAACATGGTGTTGAACACTTGAGGATTTGGGGTTGCTTGATCCATGCAAATAACGTGGATGCAAGTAAGTTAGAATCTTGCATTCGAGAGTGCTACTTCTGTAAAGAACAATATCGGATACCAACTTTACGACCTTGAGAATCAAAACATCTTCGTCTCTTGAGATGTTAAAATTGTAGAGGATGACTTCCTTAAGAGTCAAAACAAAAATGAAGTAAAGGAACTCATTAAATCCCTTGAGGATACTAAGCTTCCTGAACTAGAAACTAAAGGTGTAAATGAAAATGAAACACTCGTACCTCTTCGAAGGAGTTCAAGGGTGGTTGCACCACCTCAAAGGTATGGATTCCATGTATCAGGTAAATGCGATAGCGATCCAACTTCATTTGATGAAGCACTTGCGGATCATGATATGGATAGATGATAGTAGCAATAAAGTCTGAAATAGACTCCATGTATAAGAACGGTGTATGGATCCTAGATGATCCACCTAGAGGGTAAATAGATCATCAAGAGAAAAAAGGGGACCTAATGGGAAGGTAGATACCTTCAAGGCACGGCTCGTAGCCAAGGGCTACACACAGAGAGAAGGCATCGACTATGATGAGACATTCTCTCTTGTGGCTATGCTTAAATCCATCATGGTATTGTTAGCTATAGCTGCATATATTGACTATGACATCTAGCAAATGAACGTCAAGACGACATTCCTCAATGGATATCTCAAGGAGGATATCTATATGGAGCAGCCCCAGGGCTTCATAACTGAGGAAGGCAAAGTATGCAAGCTGAAGAAATCCATCTATGGGCTCAAGCAAGCTTCTCATTGCTGGAACATCAGATTTGACGAAACCATAAAGAGTTATGATTTTGTTTAGAATCTTGATGAACCATGTATGTACAAGATGCTTAGTGGGAGCACCATTGTGTTCATTGTGCTTTACGTAGATGACATCCTTATCATTGGGAATGATACATGGATGGTGAATAGTGTCAGAATTTAGCTTTTCTATACCTTCGAGATGAAAGATATTGGAGAAGCCTCTTATATCTTGGGTCTGAAGCTGTTCAGAAACAAAAAAAAAGGATTTTAGGATTGTCACAACATGGATACATTAAGAAGATCTTGGAATGTTTCCATATAGAGAATTCCAAGAAAGACTTCCTTCTCTTAAGGTATAGTATCCACTTATCTAAAGGGATGGCTCCTTCAAGTGTTGAGGATAAGAAAGCCACGGCCAGATGCCCCCACACATCAGCTGTGGGAAGCCTAACATTATGCCATGATGTGCACAAGGCCAGATATCTGCCATGTAGCGGGAATGGTATGCTGTTACCAATGCTGTTATGGAGAACAACAATGGAATGCAGTGAATAACATCTTTAAGTATCTAAGACGGACGCAAGATTACATCTTAGTATATGGAGATGGTGATCTCCAAGTCTTAGGATATACAGACTCAGACTTACAATCTGATATTGATGACCGCAAGTCAACATCAGGATTTATGTTCATGTTGAATGGTGGTGCTGTGAGCTGGAGAAGCAAGAAGCAGGACACTATAATCGATTCAAGAACAGAAGTCGAATACATTACCGCATCAGATGCTGCAAAGTAGGCCTTGTGGTTGCGCAAGTTCATCTTGGAACTTAGCTTAGTTTCCTCTGATACTCCCATCCCACTACTCTACGATAACACGGGAGCCATAACTCAGGCGAAGAAACCCAGATGTGCATCAAAAGATAAATCACGTGAAAAATGAAATACCACATCATTCGGAAGATTCAAAAGCATGGTGACATCGTCATCACCAAGATAACCTCTACCGATAACGTTTCTTATCCCCTTACCAAACCTTTGACTCAAAAGGTTTTCGACCAACATGCAATGAGCACATGTTTGAAGATTGTACCTGAATGGTTCTTAGGGCTATTGGTAGATTGTTAGCCATGTGAGCCCGAGCCAACCATTTCTACAATAAATGTTATTGTAATATTGGATATATCAATAAAACTTATTGATTTATTTCACTCCTTGTCTGAGATTAAATGAATGAATGTACTTATAAAGTCCCTTAGTACAATTAGAGTTATGTACCTTGACCATCTTGATAATCTTACAACTGTTGATTCAATTATTGAATCATAGAGGCCGGTGTTTGTATGATATCTAAAGAGTTAGATTGAGTACTCATTAAGCATTGTCAAATGATTGTTATGAGATGATTTCCATCCTGAGAAGGAGATGGCAATCCTTCTATAAAAGATGATATTTGACCGATCACTTGATGCATGTACTCTGCATATGAATAGAGAATTGGGAATGTCTGGTAAGTTAGGTCAAAAAGTTGACTTAACGAGATCAAGATAACCAAGATCTATGTCGTATACCATCACGATATAGACATGCATCCTCTGACCAAAGACAGATGTATTGTTATATGTCTAAGCATGTTCACTTGATATACTGATAGGTTGATGACCTAATCAAGGTATATATACCGACAAGCTGGTGCGTATATGAGGGTGTATGAGCAATACAATCTCTCAAAGGAATCATACATGTTCACTATTGAACTGAAAGACATGAGATCACTCATGAGGTATTAGGATCGATCAAATTCCATGCATGATCATCTTGCTTTGGAAGCATGAAGAGAATTTGTAGGTATGATATATGTTTTTAGAAAGCATATGATCGATACCAACTCCCAATGATTGAATGAGCAACTTAATAATAAAACTCTGAAGAAGATAATATGAAAGTGATCTAAAACTTCAGGTTTATTCTAGGTCTTCCAGTACGCAGGATGTACGGGTATTAGGAATACTCGAGGGTGATTTGTTCATAAACGATTGTATAACCATGGTAGTTCCATTCCGAGGGAGTGGTGAAACATGTTTTGATTTTAGTGACTCATCCAGTTGAGAAGTAATCTAATCTTAATCCAAATGGTGGACATGATCTGAATACAATTCAGATATAATAAGAAGATTAGATTCATGACCTTGATTTAATCAATCATCTTTGAGAGGTCCCCAAGATCTGGATTTGAAATATGATTTCAATACCCAAGTCACTATAGGTGGAACACACAATCACCCTGTCCTTATCTCCAAGTATCCACGGAGAAATCGTATTATTCTTGAAAGAGTTCTAGAATAATTCCATTGTTGATTAATATCTGAGCATTGGGAAATCGATAATTAGTATGATTTAATTATCATCAATAATATGAATGTGATTCGTATTATTTAGATACATGATAAAGGAGATCCAAGATAATTAAATATGATTTTATTACCAAGGATATAAATAATGCGTATATTACTATCCATATTAATCATATGCAATATATATATGATTTATAATATAATAGAGAGAGAGAGAGCTAATTGTAAATAGTAGTTACTAAATGTTGATGTGAATTAGATCCACATTGAACAATTAATTGAAAATACAATATAGATTTTATTTTGGATGTGTGAATATGATTCACATTTTTCAATAGCATGATTGAAATTGTTACAACGATAATTTAGAATTATTTTTGTGAATTAATTTGCAATAAAAGTTATTGCAAATAATAAAGGATTATGTGAGATATAATATCTAACATAATTGAAGAAGGATAACACCTTCCATAATTGGATGGTGGACGGCTAACCTTTGACTAAATCAAGGAGGTTGTCCCCTCTAATATTGGAGGGTGGCTAGCCTCCTTCCTAATCCTTCTATGTATATTGATTTAATTGAATTAAATCATTTTAATGATTCAATATATTTAATTTAAAAATTAATTGTTGTTGCAATTTTATGCAACAGAATCATGACAATTGATTAAAAGGACAAAACAATCTCAACCATTGATTTTGTGTAGCACATGGATTGTGATCCATGGACATCCAAAATATCATAAACGAAGAGGCAACCTTACCTCTTTTTTTTACAACACAATTGCAAGAGAAATCTCTCTCTCATTCTCATCACATGCCCCCCTTCTCTCTCAAGAGTGGCCGCCCACCCCCTTGACCTATAGAGTATCACCGTAGTCGCTACACCATTGTGCCACAGCTTCGACTGCTCGCGAATCTTCATCTTCTTTGGTGCTCCTCACTCATGAAAAAGACTTCAGATTTCATGTGAAGAAATCAGGAGATTCATTTCTTGGATCTTCGACTTGGATTACGAGAAGCACAAATCTCGTCAACGTGCTCGCAAGCGTCTCCTCCCTCGGATCGAACTTGAGACATGAGGTCTCTTCCTTTAGAGACAATGATCGCAATCACGGTTCAAGAAGTATTCCTATATCTTCTTTGTGGTCTTGATAAAATGATTCAAGAAGTATTCTCGAATCATGTGGTTTCATCTCTTTAACTTTTCTGCTACCCTAAGCAACTAGTATGACTAGTCGCTCTCGATCGCATATAACATGATATTCACGCTTCTGTGATGCGCTAAGGCCTACACCCTAGCCTTCATACCACCACATAAACGAAGTGAATGATAGAAGATGTGCCTATAGTATAAAAAAAAGTGAATTCACTGATGTTTTTCCGTATGAACTTCCTGGATTATCACCTGAATGAGAGATTAAATTTGAAATCTCTCTTGTACCTGATACTCAGCCATTGTCTATTCCACCATATCGTATGGCACCAACCAAGTTATGTGAATTAAATGTACAACTACATGAACTCCTGGATATAGGGTTCATTCTCCCTAGTACTTTACCATGTGGTGCATCAGTGCTTTTTCTATGAAAGAAAGATGGTTCATTGTGACTATGCATTGACTATCAACAGTTAGATAAAAAATAATAAAGAACTACTATCTATTGCCATGAATAGATGACCTCTTTAATCGGTTACAAGGTTCCACAGTATACTCGAAGATTGGTTTAGGATCTGTATACCAACAATTAAGAACTAGAGACTCAGGTATCCCTAAAACAACCTTAATACTAGATACATATGTTATGAGTTCTTAATCATGCCTTTTGGCTGACAAATGCACCAGCAGCCTGTATGAATCTTATGAATAGAGTATTCCGTCAGTTCTTAGATCAGTTTGTGGTAGTATTTATTGATGATGTACTCATCTATTCTAAGAATAAGCAACAATATGAACAACATATCAGATAAGCATCGGAGAAACTAAGGATGAATAATTTATATGTCACGTATAACAAGTGTGACTTTTGTTAACTAAAGTATCCTTTCTTGGCCATGTCATTTCTGGGAAGGTATCTCTATTGATCTTGCAAAGATTAGTGCGGTAATGAGTTGGGAACATCCAAAGACCATCATATAAATACGATCTTTTCTAGGGATTGCCGGATATTATAGAAGGTTTGTGAAAGACTTTTCATGAATATCTTTGTCTTTAACTAGGTTAACCAGAAAGAGGCACCATTTGTGTGGTCTGATGTTTATGGAACATCTTTCAAACACTAAAGGAACGTTTAACCACAATACATATCCTTGCCTACCCTCCTGCATTGAGGGCTTCACTGTATACATTGATGCATCTAAGGAAGGACTTGGGGCAGTGCTTGTGCAACATGGAAGTGTAGTATTATATGCATCACAAAAGTTAAAGATACATATGCATAACTATCCAACTCATGACCTTGAACTTGTTGCAGTTATCTTTGCTTTGAAAATATGGAGGCACTACCTTTATAGCATCACTTTTGAGATCTTCATTAAGAGTTCAAAATATTTATTTGACTAAAAAGATCTAAACATGAGACAGAGATGATGGCATAGTTTCACAATCTCTTACAACCTAGGTAAGGGAATCGTGGTAGTAGATGCTCTTAGTAGAAGAACTTATTCCCAAGGCATGGTGACAAGAATCCAATTTCGGGGTGTACTAGCTGCATTAAGTGAATGGCAACCTTTTGACAGTGATACAGATACAATAACCATCCCTATTCAGTATAGGTTGGTGATTTGGGATAAAATACATAAAGGTCAGGAAGATGATCCACTTTTAAAAGACTCAAGAGAAAAAGCATAAAGACACAAAATCGATGGATTTATAATATATGGTGGTTTATTGTATAACCATCATAGAGTTTGTGTACTGGATACTCTCGAGTAAAGAAGATACATCATGCAAGAAACACACTGTTCAAGATTATCAATTCATCCTAGAATTGCAAAGATGTGGCGAAGGATGTTGTCGAGTTTGTGAACTCTTCCTTTACATATCAACAGATAAAGGTTTCTCATTAACGACAACCAGGATCAATGTAGCCCCCTCCTATCCCTGCACAAAATGGGAAAGTATTTCCATGGACTTCATCATCGGTTTACCACCAACCACATGTGATAAAGATAATATTTGGGTAATAATAGATCGATTGACCAATGTGGCACATTTTATTTCAATAAGCTTAACCGCTACTCTAGATCAACTTGCTGAATTATACATTACACATGTGATTCATCTTCATGGTATTCCAAAGGAGGTAGTTTCTGACCGAGATTCACGATTCATCTATCATTATTGGGATAATTTATGAAAGCACTAGGCACAGAACTTTCTTTGCGTAAAACATATCACCCTCAAATAGAGATCAATCAGAATGTATCATTAAAACCTTAGAAGATATGTTGTAGGCATGTGCCTTAGAATGGAAAGGATCATGGACCAAGCATTTGTTGCTTGCAGAATTTACCAATAATAATAGTTATCATGTCACTATTAGCATGACACCCTTTGAGGCACTATATGGGCGTAGGTATGCTATTCCTTTGTGCTGGTAAGAGGTCAGAATAAAGAACCAGTATAACTCAGACAGAATCAAGTCAAGGAGACATGAGAAGTTTTGGATCTTGCTCGAAAAAAATTAATAACTGCCTAGAGCCGCCATAAGAGTTATAGTGATACTATATGCAAAGACCTTGAGTTTGATGTGAGTGATTTCATCTTCTTAAAGGTCTCTCCTATTAAAGGGGTACAAACTGTCTCCTTTGAAATTATCCAGCGAGTCGATAAAGTTGCATATAGACTTGCACTTCCTCATCATCTTTTCGGAATATAGGATGTCTTTTATGTGTCAAATATAAGGAAGTATGCTAGGGATCCAGAGCATGTTATATTAGACATAGATGTCAATTTGAGACAGACTTAACCTACCCAGAATTACCAATGCAAATATTAGAGAAATATGTCAAGAAGTTGAGAAATAAAGAGATGCCTCTTGTCAAAGTGTTGTGGCGAAGTGATGAATACATGATTCATTAACATTTCTGGCGCATTTTGTCTCAAAATGCTTAACAAATACATGTTAATATGCATTAATTTTCACATCTAGTAAAAATGTCATTCATAAATAAAAATGTATTTTTATGCATTAAAAACATGTAAATAAATAAAAGAATAAAAAGAAAGAAAAGAAGGCAAACTATAAATATGTATATATGTAAAATATGACTACTAAATTATAAATATAGTTGTAAGATATATTTAAATAACCTAAATCTCAATAACAAGTCAACGTGGATTGGTTGACAAACAATAAAGTAGGGGGAGGTAAGGAAGAAAATACCAAAAATAGCTAACATTGTACATCAAACACTAATTCTTATTATTCATTATTTATAAAATCTTAAAATAATTTTATTTAATTCATTTGTACATATTTTCCACCAAAATCTTTTCCCATGTATTCATAAAAATGTATATAAAAATATACAACCTGTTTATATGTCAAGAAATCTGATTTTCAAATTGTCAATTTCCCAACTTCTGAACCTCATAACTTCTTCATACGAACTCCAATTTCACTCTACTCACCTTTAAAGTTCATAAAATAATATTTTAATGAAGTGATCTCACTAAAATCAGAGTCCATTTGCAAGAAAAATCAGCTTTGGGACCTAATGGCAACTAGGTTTCTAGGCTATTTATTTTATTATGTACATAATATTTAGAGAACAATTGATTTTATAGTTTTTATCATTTCCTTGATCTTGTAGTTGATGTATATAAAAAAAATTAAACCCTTTATTTAATATTTAAAATAAATCAAAAACACAAAAATATAGATGAATTTGAAATGCATATTCTACACATATATTTATTAATATATATAAATTAATTTATTGAAATCCATAAAAATTAACACAACTCCTATTTATTATTATATTAATTAATAAAATATAAAATTGATAACTTATTTATTAAAATATTGAATTAAAAATATATATGCTATTTAACAAGTGTATTATATATTTATTAATATTATATTTATAAATCATAACATATATTATTATAAAAATAAATTATAGCATAATTTAGGGAATTTAATTATGTACATTTTTATTTTTGTAACTATTTAAAATAATAATATTTATTATTTAGTATTTAATTTATAAAGGAATACGTTTAAGGATTAATGTGGTCCTGGCACGTGTCAACACTACATATCTTCTTCCCCCAAGATTCCGGTAGGATGCTTGTTCTAACAGCCCATCTTCAACAATTTTTTCGTCTTCGATTCATCTCCATTATTCAATCTACTCCATCCAATATCTTCTCCTAACATCATAGATTCACACTAACCTTTGGATCAGCCTCCAACCTTCGGTCGCTAACCTATTTAATTCCATGAACATCGACCATTCAAACTAACTTCTCCAGAACTTCCAGTTTTAGAACAAACCTGCATGATCGATCCAACTTCTCCACATCTCTCCATCCAACTTCGGTGGTGACATCACCCACGGGCGAGTCGGTGTGAAAGAAGGTTCATCGAAGGATATGTTCCAAGGCCACCATCACCCTGAATCGCTACCGTTGTGGCATGAAGCTCCGGCTAACTACCGGTCATCGAATGATAATCCGAGGATCATACATCCTCTTCTTCCTAGGTATTCCTCCATCCCTTTTCTTTTTTCTCTATTCTCGCATTTAATTAGCAAATGTAATCACATACTTAGGTTGTTTAAGAATCACACTCTCATCCATAGTTGAAAATACTCCTTCAATTCAATCTCAAATTACGTCCAATTTAATCCCCATATCCCATCATCCGGAACCCATTATTTGTGCTTCTGCAAGAATCATAATCCTCGATTGATTCCAAGTGAACGAGTCCAAATAGTCCTTTGCAGGTAGCCACAGCATCTGGAGCAAGCTAACACCATTGATCAGGGCGTTATACAACCAATATTAAGAAGTTGAGGATGTAGTATTCCCTTCCCACAAAATCCTAGCCGGTGCGAGTTACTTCCTTCAAGTCATCTCCATCAATCCTTTCACCATAGGGGAGACTGAAGGGGGAGGTGCCCCCTTCTGGCCCTACAAGAGCTCCAACATCCTCGCCGACCTCATCATTAGCCGTCGGAGAAGTCCTATCAGCAAAATCATCGTCGCTACTAAGAATGGGGAAGAATGCGTGAAGAACTTAAACCACAGTTTAACAACATGTGTCTCCATCGGACGCTCAAGATCCAACAACACCATCTTATCGCATCTGTTAATTGTGAAAGGGTGGAAAAAATGCAAAGACATCCATCGAAGTTCCATAATTTCAACCACTCTAGAAAGTTCTTCATTTTTACATTTAGGTCACCGTGCGACAACCTAAGTGTAAAGCCAGAGAACATTTTATAGTCCCTGACCAAGGACCTAATTGAGAACCTTCTTATTTTTTCTTGTATTTCTTTTCACATTGATACCCCTGGACTGTAGGACTCTTTTGGATCGTATCGAGACATTATTTTGTGTTCTTTTTCTTGGGTTAAATATACAATTACCCTAGTTTTATTCTGATCAATTTTTGAAGGAATTTTATCACATTTTCTTCTAGATTTACATCTTCGATTTTCGACTTCATTTTGGTTTTGTTTTGAGTGTTCTTGATCCCCTTGCTCAAGTCTTTTTCGAGGATCTACTATATAGTGTCTCCTTCTATTTTCTACCATATTTACTATATTGTAGATCATTGATTGAAAAATTATCGCTTTTGAAAAATTAAATAAAAATTGGAGAATTAAATCAAATAAAAATACAAAAACTAAAACCGACAAAAAGATGTTACTTAGAGAAAAAAAATAAAAAAGCACAAAATAGTTTTCATCTAAAAAATCCGAATGTAATTTTCTATCTCCTTGTGTTTGACCTAGGAACACTTGCTTGGATAAATAAATAGTGAAACAACAATTTAGGAGAGAGTCACTTATTCACTTTCTCTTTCTCTCTCTCTCTCATATTCTGTTACCTTTTGTTTGATTAATTATGTTTCTCTCTGTAGTTTACTACATCCGACACTTTCTTAACTGCGAGGCAGACCTACTTATCATGAAGCCAAGACTTTGAAGAAGCTACATGGGAACTTGAGGCATATATGAGAGAGGTATCTATTTGTGTATAATATCATATATTGATTAGTATACACTTTGCTTTAAATGAAAATGAGTTCATTCTCTTTAAGGTTTTTATGGTTTGCATCATTTTTAAGGTTTTTTTATACCTCCACGAGACTTCCCTCAGTCCTAAAAATCAACCTATTTGGCTACTACCATATATATGGATATTATATCTAACTCGATGAGATGAATCCAATCGAACTTGTTCCGTCTTAATTGGAGGTTGTTTCAAATAATTACAAAATTTGAGAGCAAATAGGCTGATGTCAGTTAAGTCATCATTAGTGTTAATCATCATCAGTACTAACAAATCTTAATTAAGAATAGAAATGGTCATTAAGCTTACTAATCACAGGTAAGGAATATTGATTAGATTTCAATAGATGTTAATCACAACTACGAATAATTAATCATGATCAGAGCTAGTTAATCATGATTAGCGATAATAAAGAGCATTAGTGAGACCATAGGTTTTTGATAAGCTTGGGTAAAATCATGGGCTGCAAAACCATGGTATTGAGGGAAATCGTGATTTTGGGCAAAACCATGGGCGAAAACCACGGATTCTAAACCATGGTTTTCAGGGTTTGTGAGCCTATAAATACCATCACCTCTCCATTCTCTACGACATTCATTCCATCCACCTCCACCCCTGAGGTTAGGATAGAGAGGTTGAGAGAAGGGGATGGAGGAATAGAAGAAGCATTAGCGAAGCACTGTCGAGAAGAAGAGGAGAAAGAGGATGGTGCGCTCCTCTCCTCGATGGCTTTGAGTAGGAGGTAAGTATGCCTATTTTGATATAGAGTTTCAGGTTCTTTTAATGTTTTTTTCCTTTCCTAAGTTAGTATAAACATATAAGAGAGGTATCCGAGCATAGACTTGCTTGGGTGCGGGCGGTTGTACCATTAGTGAACATGCTCCACTCACCCATGACATGAAAGTAGTCAATTCTTTGTTGTATGCTGATAATGTTGCTATATGATGTAGAAACCTTAGTAACGCCATACTTGGGTGTGGGCGGCTGGGCCATCGGTGAACTTATGCATAACCCATCCATGATGTGAGGTGTACCGGTTATGCATTATTTCTTCTTTTGATTCGTTATTCCAAGTATCATTTTATTTGAGTAACGTTTTATAAGAAGAAACTATGTCAAATTTTTCTTTGGAATATGGCCCGATGTAAGGGGAACTTCTGCTGAAATTTCTCTGAAATATCACACGATATAAGGGGAAACTCTACCAAAATGTTCCTTGAAACATCACCCAATAGAAGGGGAAACTCTGCCAAATATTTCCTTGAAATATCACCCGATATAAGTGTAAACTCTACCGAAATTTTGAGAGATCATGTTCTTCATGTTTTTCACTCGTTCTGCATGTTCTTCGTGTGTTCTTCATGTTATTAATGTAAAAATGGATTTCAATCATTTCATGAGCCGTTAATCATCTTAATTGAAAAAAGAACCAAAGTAGGTTGCAACGTATGCGAGAGCTAACACGTTAGGTAACGAAATCCAAGCTCTTACGGTTGGATTTTCAAGTTGAAATAGATAAAAGTATTGTTTATTATGTTCTTATTTTGAAGAACATTCACATGCTTGTTGCTTGATTTACTCTAAAATAATTACTAAAATAAAGTTGCAGAAATGAATCATCCTTGAAGTTGATGTAATAATTATGCATTGTTATACTAATACTAGATGAAATTTATTATGGCATAAATGAGATCTAGTTACAATTTTCACATTATATTTTACAGAAAGGATGAATTGGAGTAGATACTACAAATCGAGCATGCAACCTGTAGGTTTGTCAGAAGAACATCCGTATTGGCAGACCATTTCTAGGTGATATATGGTTGCCCTGATATGTTGAGCATGTGAAATAAATTATTTCCAACATGTGGTACTCGACTACCATTAGGTAGGTTGCCTGATTGAAGATGTGGTCGTGTCATGTGGATGTACAGGTGGTTTAATAGCGGTCTGGTCATAATAACATGTATTTAAAGTCTCTAGTATATGTGATTAAAGATTAGCATGTGGTTTTAAGCTACTCAGTCCTCAAGTACAGTGTGCTTTCGTGTTTGTCAAGCTGAGGGTTTGGAACACTAGATAATAATAAAAAAGGAAATTGTCAAGGTAGTATTGGAGGATTGGTTGAGGCAATGTGTGGTAGCATAAGATTAACAGATCAATACAATCTCCAATCTCGAATTGTCCACAACTTCATAGTCCATGAGAGGTGAGGGAAGTCACCTGGATTAATCCTTGACATGAAATAGAAGGAATAGGACTTATTATAATGAGAAGAAATGAAACTTTTTGGTATAATAAAATTTGATAAAGTACACTACTTTACTTTTCTCTTCTTCATTACTTAGCACTCGCTAATCTTTATACTATGATTTCTAGAAACTCAATAGATATTGGTGAGCCATCACAAGGACTTTAGTCAACTAGTTAGCTAGCCAATAGTAGTAGCTTATAGTATAAGGTAGTAAGTAGTTCTTCAGTACCCTTTTATTTCACTTGATGTACGTGTAAAAGAATATGACAGGACATGTTTTCTATGTAATCATTATGTCGTGAATGGAAAACTGTAAGATGATTTCTCTATGTAGTACTGTATTGTAGTCTATTTTTGAATGCTAGTTGTTACTATTGGATAATGTTATTGCTGAATAACCAGATCCAGAAAATGGGAGGATTAGATGATCCAGATTGGGGGACATAATATGCAAGGTGATAATTGTACATGTCTATATTCGTACTGAGAAACCTTAATGATAATGCAAATCAAAAGAACATTATTTCATAAATGTAATGGCATAACATACAATCAGTTTTATTGCATAATGGCTCATTGTGGGCCTTAACATCTAACAACATTATTGTAGTATGTATGGATCTTAGTAGAAAACTTCTCATGGAACTTTGGTAAGTGGTTGTCCTTATATTTTTAGTGCTTTCATCATAGTAGATTGACAATTAAGGTTGGATCGCCATCGGTTGTGTCATGGACTCCCCTCCAGGCAATATGTAGTGCGAGACACATGCTTGAAAGTTGAGGTTGTCGTGCTATCTTACTGACTGATGAATCCACAATAATCCAACTTATTCACTAATCTTAGCTCATTTCCAAGACAATTCAATCAATAATTCTTTCTAAACACGTAAATAAATAATTTATATGTTGTCTATAAAAAGAGTTAATTGTTTTATATTAAATTTCTAGTAAAAGCCACATTTTGATTTTGTATATATTCACATATATATTGACCCAACTTCACTTATTTTCAATTAATTTATACTAATTCAAAATTAAATAAACTCAACTCCATTGTGTACATATCACCAATATTAATAAAGAAAAAAATAATAGAAAAATACTAACTTATATATATGTGAAAAACCAAATCCTAATTCGAAGACAAAAAACCTTAAATGCAAATATCTCTCAATACAATCTCATATGAACCCATACTTACTTTTGTATTAATGTACATTCAATTATCTACAAATCAAGACCAAATTCAAAAGAATTGGAGTTCATATGTTAAATTTAAGTTTTAAGAACCTAATTATATATTGTAATTATTTATTAAAATTGACTTAACATTTCATGTACATAATATTTTTTCTCTATTTATTTCTTTTTCAATTAAAACGAGTTTTTATAAATTCCCTAAAAATCAAAACTAAAAAAATATAAAAATCAAAGAAAACAATGCGTGTCTTATATACAATTTGTGCATATCTTTTTATTTTATTTCTTTATTTCTTAATTAATAAAAATCCTAAAAACATATAAAGTGTAAATATATCCCTTTTATTTTATTTTATTTTATTTTGAATTTATCTTTAATTAAAAATCGTAAAAATGCAAAAAATCAAAATCCATGTATGTTATGTGCATAGAATACCACAAAAAACATCATTTATTCAAATGACATTGTTGATTTTGGTCCCTTCACAATAGTTGTAAAAGTCATCAAGACGAATAACTTTCATGAAGGAACCTTTTTATTTGAGGTTTTTTATTATTTTATTTATTTATTTATTTTATTGTCTGATTTTCCTGGAGGTGAAGCATGGCTGCTCTAGGAATCCCCACATGCTCTCCCTTCTCTCTTAGGTTGCCCTCTTATGTAAAGGCTAGGGATTAGGCCTTAGCGCATCACAGAAGGGTGTAGATCGCATCGAATACGATCTAGGTAACTAGTCATACTAGTTGAGAGGAGCAACAGAATTGAAATTTTTTAAATTGATGAAACCTCTTGAAGCGTGTTTGCAATCATGTCTCTAAATGAAGAGACCTCTTGCCTCATGTCCGACCCGATGAAGAAGGCGCTTACAAGTGTGTTGATGAGACACATGCTTCTCGTAATCTAAGTTGAAGATCCGAGCATGGAGTCCCCTGATTTCGTTACATGAAATCGATCCTTCCTCATGAGCAAGATGCACCGAAGAAGGAGAATATCCACGAGCAATCGATCCGACAGCACAACGACGTCGCGATGATGTCGACGCTCTCAACAACCATAAAGTGGACGACCACTAGGGTTTGAGAGAGGGAGTCTCTTGGTCATGTATGAGAGAGAGATTATTGCTCTTGCAATTGTATGTACGTGTTGTAAAAAGTAAAGATTGGCCTTTCTTTTATACTAAATTGGATGGTGGAGACACACTCCTAATTCAAATCGTTGGTTCAGATTCTATTACAAAAAATGTACAACAACAATTAATTAAATTTAAAAGAAAATAAATATGTTGTAAATAATCCTAACATATTTAGTTTCAATTAAATCTATTGCAAAAATGTGTAACAACAATTAATTTAATTTAAAAGAAAATAAATATGTTATAAATAATCTTAACATATTTAGTTTCAATTAAATCAATATTCTCATGAATGGGATACTAGTTCTAAGCCTCCATCTTCCATTAAAAGGGAAAGGAGAAAACCTCATTCCCTTTTAATCAAGGTGGACGACCACCCTTAGATTGGAGAGAGAGAAATCTCTCCAATCCTAATGTAATCTTGTTACATTAATTCTTATTTCATGGCATCTTCAGTCAACAAAATATCACCAAATAATTATTATAAATTATTTGTGATAATTACAAACAAAACCATTGATAATTATCAATCAAATTAAACCATCCAATAAAATGCAAATTACATTTACAATTAATTATATAATGTGAATCCAATTCACATCGACATTTAATTCGTAAATCCTATTTACAATTAAACTCTCTCTAAAATATTATAAATCATAATTATAATATTTATTATTATGGACAGTAATATCCGCATTAATCACATCTTTGATTATTAAATCATGATAAACTATCTTAAATGTTAATTCTCATTTTTCCAAATAATATGATTCATATTCACATTATTTATTATAATTAAATCATATTTAATCATATTAGGCAGCTATTCTCAAGTGTCCAAATATGAATCATATTCATAATATTCATGATAATTGAATCATATTTAATTATCCATTATCTATAATTGAATTATTCTTGAACTCTTTCAAGAATAATGTGCTTTCTCTGCGGATACTTGGAGATAAGGACATGACGATTCTACATTCCATGTATAGTGGCTTGGATTGAGATCATATCTCAAATGCAGATATCTGGAACCTCTCATAGATGTTTGATTAAAAAGTGAATCTAATCTTCTTATTGCAACCGAATCATATTCAGATCAATGCCCAACATTTGGACCACGATTAGTTTACCGATCTATAGAAAGGAGTCACTAAAATCCCAACCTATTTCATCACTCCCTCGGAATGGAAGTGTCACAATTATATAATCATTTACGATCACATTACCCTGAAGTATTCCTACTATCCGTACATCCTGCATACTAGAAGACCTAGATTAAAAGCGAAGCATTAGATCATATTTGAACTGTATTCTTCAGGATTTTATCGTTAAGTTTCTCATCAGATCATTGAGAGTTTGTATTGATTATATACTTTTGAAAAGTGTATATCATATATATAAATTATGTCAAGCTTCCAAAGTGAGACAACCATGCATGGAATTTGATCCTGATATCTTATGAGCGAGCTCATGTCTTCTGGTTCAGTAATGAACTTGTATGATCCCTTTGAAAGATCATATTACTCATATGACCTCGTATGCACACCAGCTCATCGATTTATAGACCTTGATTAGGTCACCAACCTATCGGTTTGTCAAATATACATACTCAGACATATACTAACAAATATATCACTGTTCAGAGGATGCACGCCTATATCATTATAGTATACGACATAGGTCTTGGTTATCATTATAGTATACTCAGACATATCGTTGTATTGACGTTGTCAGGCACCAGGGTCCGGCGGTCCCATGGGCTTCGGTGGTGTGGTGCAAGGGTGTCGTCCCTAAGCACTCTTGCACCCTTTATCGAGCGGTTACTAACAAGCTCCCTACCTTGGACAGGCTTGAGCGGTTTGGGTTAGCTACTTTGGGTCTCTGCTACCTCTGCGGCTCCTCCAACGACAATCACGACCAAATCTTCTTCCACTGTAGCTTAGCGGAGGCAACCTGATGCCAGGTGCTTATGGATTTGGACCTTCCGCGCCCCTCCTCCCTATCACTCCTACGCATTATCGAATGGATTATCTCAGCTCAAATTGGCAACCACACGTGGTTCTGGTGCGCGGTCCTCTCCTCTACTGTTTGGGAAATCTGAAGGGAGAGAAATCTCAGATGGGCTTCTTCGCGCTCTTCTCCTCCCTCCACGCTTGCTGCTTCCATCATTGCTAACGTCAACACATCATACTTTTTGAAGAAGTTTTGAACCCCCTAATCGCTAGTGGATTCAAATTCATTTTTGCTTTGTAAACGTAGTGCCCTGTTTTTCACTGCTCTTTTTGGTTTCTTTTTTGTGGCATACTTTGCCCCCAATCTTGTATATCCAACTTTTTTGTGAATGAAATACAGATGATACCTTTAATCATAAAAAAAGGTCTTGGTTATCTCGATATCGTTAAGTCAACTCTTTGATCTAACTTATCTAACACCTCTGAATCTCTATTCCAATGCAGAAAGACATGCATCAAGAGGTTAGTAATATATCAACCTTTAGAGAAGGATTGCCATCTCCTTCTTAGTCTGGAGATCCTTTCTTAACAATCATTTAACAGTGCTTGACAAGTCCTCAATCTAACTCTTTAGATGTCATCCAAGCACCACCCTCTGTGATTCAACATTTGAATCAACAACTGTATGATCATTAAGATCACCATGGTACATAACCCTAGTTGTATAGAGGGACCTATTAAGCAAATTAGTTATTCTTTATTTCAGATTGGGAAATGATTTGCAATAACATTTATTGCATAATAACTCGTCGTAGGCTCACATGTCCACCAATCTGCCACTATCCCAAAGTGTGATTAATGGGCTAATCTTTAAACCCACACTCATGTGCTAGGAAAAAGATATTTAGAAAAATAGTTTGGTAAGCTGACCAGTCACTCTGAACCTGAGGGACTTCGCCAATTCCTTTTACGGTACTTGCATATCTCCTAGTAACAGTGCTCACATCCAATGCAAATGTTGCATCTTATGTAACCAATACTTAATCTTGTTAAAGTAGTTACAATGCCTTTGTCACTATACCTCAATAATTATTATAACCAGTAAGTGATATCCTTATGCCTGGAGATCTCTATCTCAGTAGACTAAGACATGGTCTCAAGTCTTATAAGGCATCTGTAGGTAAGAACTTTTAGATCGCTATCTATAAAGTCTTAAGTTTTTAAAGATAAGACTTTTACATCATTTCTCAAAAGTCTAGTTATCTTTGAAGGGATTGTTGTTACTGTAATTAAGTGTCTTATCTCCACAGTAAAATTAGTAACAATTTACTACTCCTACTCTATGGCAGACATATGGTTTTTGTACACATCCAGCACACACCAGGCTTCCGATAACTGGTGTACAAGGGCAAGCATCTTTAGCATCCGCCTCATCAAACACTTTGATATGTTATCCCCTCGGATAGGTCAGTACCATATCTTAAGGGAAAGAAGCCTTCCTCGGGTTTTTTCCAAAATAGAATATGTCCAAGTTGTACTACTATTGTGATAATCCCAATGCGCTCTTCTCTTTGCTTCTAAACAACTTTAGACCTAAGATCTAAGTGGTATCCTTGAGATCTTTCATCTCAAGATATGGAACAAATAGATTATAAAACACTTATTATTATCACCCTTATATCATTTCAAATGATTAAGATTTTTATCTACATTTAACATGATGAATACAATTGCACTCCCACTAAGCTTCATGATGAATACCCATTCATCACTCTTTATTCTTCTATTTTAGCTACAAAAACCTTTGCAAATACATGTAGATATGTGTAAATACAAATAATTACTAAAAGCATGCATTGTGTAAAAACCTATAATTAGCATGTTTTTGTGCACAAAATAAAAGAATAAAGAGCAAAAAGAAAAAGAGGGAAATATTTAGAATAAATATTGAGCAACCTAACCCAAGGGAGGGCTCAGCATGGGCCTGACCGCATAAAAGCCAAAGTAGAGGGAGATAGGAGCTCATGTGTATATACTTCTGTAAATAAAACTATATATTTTCCTCACCCAAAAATATGTTGTAAGTATTTATTTTATTAAAAACAAAATAAAAATCTAAAATTCAAAAATTCAAAAATGCCCTTTCACCATGTGCATAAACCACACCATTGTATTTATTTAACCCTGTAGATAAATGTATTTATTTTCAAAACTTTTTGTAAATAATCTATGTTACATATTGTAAATATATTAAATAACAAGAAACAAAACAAAAATCAAATAAAAATTACAAAATTGAAAAATACAAAAATACATTGTATAAATACCATGTATATAAATGTATTCATTTATTTATTTCACCCTTGTATATAAGTGATAAAAATAAAATAAAAATATTCTTTTATTCCTTATTTTATCTTGTAAATAAATAAAATACAAAATGAGCATAAAAATACATAAAAATAACAAATAAAAAAATCAAAAATAAAAATCCATATAGTGTACATATACCTATATATAGAGCTACCCTATTTTTATTTCCAAAAATTAAATAAAAATCACCAAAAAATAGAAAAAAATAAAAGAAAAATATTTCATGTTTTGAGTTTTCTTTAATTCGGCCTATTTCTACCCTAAAATAAATAAACAAAATCGCGCACACGTGGCAGCTTCTAAGTGGTCCACGGGGGAATGTTGACCCCGGTCAACTCCCCCGCGGACTCCTTCCTTTTCTGGAAGAGGCGCGCCACCCCGCCTTCTCCGAATTTCCCACGCGTCTCCAGGCTGTCTCCCACGCATATCCCACGCTCGGATTCTTCGCCGTTCATCCCTCTCCCTCGCCGGATCTTCCGCCATCAAATCCACGCTTTCCATCGCCGTCAGCCCTCAACCCTAATCGACGCTGTCACCTTATATATTCGCACCTCCGCCGCCTCTGCGCCCCATCTTTGGATCGCCATCCTTGTTCCCGTGACCTCCAGAGCATAGCCCGAGGTGACAGCTCGAGGTTGACCCTGTTGCAGTGAGGTGAGGGTATCCCTATCATCGATCCGGCGTATTTCGCCGCCGCTGCTCCGCCACCGGCGTCGAGCATCGAGCCTCAGGCCTTGACGCCCTTCGAGGCTACGACCAGGAGCAAGATCAGCTCCAGCATAGTCTACTGCAGCCACCAGGTAGTCGATTAGATCTTTTATTCCGTTCAATTTCCGATTTCGCCCAAATCGACCCATCGTCGCATTTCTCCGATTCCGACCATCTCGCGTTACATCTCGACCATCCGACCCGATCATCATCTCCGCCATCTCCCTGCGCACCTTCTACGCCCGCTCACTCAACCCAGATCGCACAGGATCTGGGAGTCGAGCTCCACCGTCTCCGCCTCGCCGGAGCTCGTTCGCCACACCGCACAGACCACCTTCACCCCGTTCTCTTGGGTCGAGGCATTTTGCCCTCGACCCGCGAAGCTTCTTGTCCACTTTGCAGGTCCAAAGGAGGTGTCTGAGCCTCCAGTCCAGTTCAGACCGGAGCTTCGTGCCGATAGGCCTCGCCGGAGCCCCTCCAGGGCTTGGCTGGGGCATCGGCCACCACCAGCAGCTGCGGGACAGTCCAGCGGAGCCTCTCCGATCATTTGCAGCAGCTGAGGAGGACCGGAGTCCACGCACGAGGCCGGCGAAGTTCGCCGGCCATCAGTTCTTCCTCTACCTTCCAGAGCCGTCCGATGAAGCCCTCGCTCCAGTTCTAATCCCAGCCGTCGATCTGTAGAGGAGCAGCAGCCGTCGATCCATCTAAGGATCTCATCTGGACCGTCGCAGCCGAGGAGAGAGGCACCCGAGCCCAGCACCGCTTGATCTTCCACGTGGCCTCCCTCGGACCGTCGATCGAGCCGAAGAGGAGAAGAGAGGAGTAGCGCCCGCACATCCAACCGTCAGATCATACACGTGGCGCCTATCCGACCGTCGGCTAATAAAGGGGTAAATATCGTAGGCCCCCCTCGTAGTTTATCATTTCCTTTTTAGTACTGTAATTATTTTTAGAAACTTTTTCACTTAGGGTTATTTGCATTTGGAACCTTGTGCTTTATTTTAATTGCATGTATGCCCCTGTGTGTGTGTGAACACGTGCGTCGTCACGTGCATTTTGGGCTTTTTACATATTCTGTCCTGTAGATCTGGAATATCAATGAATGCATGAATATTTTTGAGTAATTGCAAATATGCCCCTGTGAGTGTTGTTTATTGTGCATGTGCGTTATTTCTTGGGCTTTTTGCAACCTTGCCCCTGGGGTTTTGATACGTGTTATCAAAAACCCCTAGGACTTGGTTTTTGTTACAAATCAGTCCCTGTGTGCCTCAGCCACGCGCGAAGCGCGTGACTTGCTGGGTATTTTGCACCAAGGCCCCCAGATCTTTGGGTATTTGCACTTAGGTCCCTGTGCACAGTGCCCCACCTTTATTTTTGAATAAAATATCAAACGACCTCCAAATCCAATGAGATTTTGACACATGGCTCCTGCCATGGTGTAGGAATTTCTATGATTTTTGGGGACATTTTTGATTTCATTTATTATTTTTAAAAATTCAAAAACCCCTATTTTTGCTACTGTTTGACTTTAAAAATACCAAAAAAATATAAAAACTCCACCAAAAATTCTAAAAAAATTAGGTACTGTTTCGTGCTTGTTGATTGATTTTCTAGCCAATTTTGGCTATTGTTCATCACTTAAAAACCCTAAAAATTGAAAAACCCCTAAAAACTCATAAAAATTGTAATAAATTAATTAAAAATCCAAAAACAATAATTAGGGTGCCTAAATTTTCCTTATTCTTTTTAGATTATAGGAAAATTACCTTCAGGGCTTTTTGAGATCCAAAATTATTTTATTTTTGGGTCTTAAGCCTTGCTGGACAGTACCCTCTGTTTTTCGCATTGTTTAATTTTTAATAAATAATTTACCCATTAGAAAAATTCCAAAAATTCACCAAAAACAGTAAAAAACTTAAAAAACATAAAAACCATTTTTCCTTAATTTTTGCATTATTTTTGGAGTGTTTTATAAATTGTTGAAGTTGCCTTGTCTTTACTTTCTTTCACTTTCTCATCATTTAAAAAATCTAAAAAAAATACAAAAACAAATAAAAAACACTAAAAAAGAAGACTCCCTTGGATTTCTGACTACATCGTAGGCCGTAAGGCCAATCTGTGCTCCTTGTGTTCGACCCTGGGAGCTATACCAGGTTAATCCTATAGCGAGACCGCTCTATTTTGTGTTTTGATTGATTGATCTCTTTGAGTGGTTCATTTTTCTTGATATTCTCCGTTTTTGTGATTGAGGTCGCAACGACCATTTTCCGACCTTTACCTCGATCGTATTTTCGGGTTATCAGAATGGCGCCGTTGCCGGGGATGAATAATGTTTGTGAGGATCCGGTCATCAAACCGTCTAGGCCTATTCCTAGTCCTTCATCTGAGAAGGACCCTGTGATTCCCTTTCCTAGAGCCCTTGAGTTGGGGAAAGGGAAGAAAAAAGAAAAAGACCCAAAAAGAAGAGAGCAGGAAGAGTTCAGCCAGGGCATGATAGACCGTTTTCACATCCAGCTGACCCTCAATGAGGCTTTACAGCACATCCCTCTTCTTCAGCGGTCCTTGAGAGACAGGACCACCGTCAGGAGGAAGAAGAGGAGTAAAACCGCAGAGATCCATGTGCTGACCAAAGCCACGTGTTACGCGATCCAGAACCATCTGCCAACTAAGAGGCCAGATTTAGGGGCCCCGTATGTCAGATGCCAGATTAGTGAGCAGAGGTTCGACCGTACTCTATTAGATAGCGGATCGTCGATCAACCTTCTTCCGGCAGCCCTTCTCGACCACTTAGAGTTGGGCACTCTTAGACAGAGCAGGACATACCTTCAGTTTGCTGATCGGTCTGTCAAGAGGCCAAAGGGGTTGTTGCGAGACGTTGTCGTCACGATTCAGGGTTTGCAATTCCCCGTGGACTTTGTCGTACTGGACATGGAGACCCCTGACTCGTTGACCGATTCCCCCATTATCCTCGGTCGCCCGTTCTTGGCCACAGCCAAAGCGGTGACTGACCATGACAGTGGGAAGGTATTCTTTCACGTCCAGGGCGAGAGTATACAAATAGAGACGGTTAAGGACCACAGAGCCAGAGATAGATCCCGCTCAGAGGACAGTACAGATTCAGAGCAGCTGACAGACGCAGAGCCAGACATCCACCAGGACTGTGATTTTGTGATCACAGATGATGAGGCAGTTTGGGCAGATCCTGCAGCACAGACCATCCTCTCATATTCAGATACAGTTGATGCAGAATTGATAGCAGAGGATAGTCTGGAGAGCACAACCTTGGTTCAGGATACTATTGAGTCAGCAGAGTCGGACCTTGATCGCGACACGATTTTCAGTGATGGTGGTACTGAGGCCACCCTGCTTTATGGTGGTACTGATGCCACCGCAGTTGATACAGATCCCTCGGATTCAGAATCTGATTGGGCCGATTGTGATGATCAGATGCCAGATCTAGATCCACCTGAGCCTATAGATGAGGAGGAGGTAGAGGCAGAACAGATCAGAGACAATGTAGAGGACCCGCCTTCTCCCGATCCAGTTTGTGAGAGTTCTTTATCATTTTCCCAGGCAAATTTGGCAGAATTGTCCGCATACACACATCTTCTTCAGAAGCCAGATCTGCCAGCACCCAGCTGTCCAGAGCTGAAGCCGCTCCCTACTTCGCTGAAGTATAGATTCCTTGCGGGAGAGTCTGAGATGTACCCAGTCATCATCTCTGCTGATCTGACTGAAGAGCAAGAATCCCGTCTGATGGAGGTTCTTGAAAAGAACTGCAAGGCAATTGGATGGAGCGTAGCAGATCTCCATGGGATTAGTCCCTCATTGTGCTCCCACCATATCTATCTCGAGGAAGGGGCGAAGCCGTCGCGTGAGTTCCAGCGGCGACTGAACCCCAACCTAAGAGAGGTTGTCATGAAGGAAATATCAAAATGGTGGAGTGTAGATTTTATTTATCCCATTTCCGACTCCAAGTGGGTGAGCCCCTTGCATGTGGTGCCCAAGAAGACGGGCATCACGACTGTGATCAGTGAGTCGGGAGAGGAGATCGCTACACGAGTACCCACCTCTTGGCGGGTCTGCGTTGACTACAGGAGACTCAACCAGGCCACCAAGAAGGACCATTTCCCCCTGCCCTTTATAGATCAGATCATTGAGAGACTGGCAGGGAAAAGCCATTACTGCTTCCTGGATGGGTACTCGGGCTACAACCAGGTGGCCATCGCTCCTGAGGATCAGGAGAAGACCACCTTTACCTGTCCCTTCGGTACCTACGCCTTTCGACGCATGCCATTTGGGCTATGTAACGCCCCTGCCACTTTTCAGAGATGCATGCTGTCAATATTTTCGGACATGGTAGGGGAGTGTTTAGAGGTCTTCATGGACGACTTCTCGGTTTACGGCGACGGATTCGATTCCTGTCTTGACTGCCTAGACCGAGTGCTTCAGCGATGTATTGCTACCCGGTTGGTTCTATCTTGGGAGAAGAGTCACTTCATGGTGACTCAAGGGACGGTGCTTGGCCACATCATCTCCAACAGAGGCATGGAGGTTGATCCGGCCAAGGTCGATGTCATTAGAAAACTCACACCGCCGTCCAATTTGAAGCAGCTACGGTCATTTTTAGGGCACGTTGGTTTTTACAGGAGATTCATTCATGATTTCAGCAAGATTGCCCGACCGTTGACTGATCTCTTGACGAAAGACAACCGAGTTCCTTGTTGATGACAAGTGTCTTTCGTCCTTTGAGACTCTCCAGCAGTGTGTTATTGAGGCTCCTGTCCTTCAGCCACCCGATTGGTCTCTCCCATTCGAGATCATGACGGACGCCTCTGATTTTTGCCGTAGGGGCCGTGCTAGGACAGAGGAGGGATGGAGTGCCATTTGCCATACACTATGCTAGCCGCACATTGGATTCCGCCCAGCGGAATTACACGGTCACAGAGAAGGAATGCTAGCAGTAGTGTTTGCCCTAGATAAGTTCAGATCGTATATCATTGGATCTAGAGTGACTTTGTATACCGACCACACCGCCATCAGGTACCTCATGTCAAAGAAGGATGCCAAGGCCAGACTTACTAGATGGATCCTTCTACTCCAGGAGTTCGACATTGAGATCAAGGATAAGCCTGGAGTCAAGAATGTGGTGGCGGATCATCTTTCCCGACTAGAGCAGCCTGAGGATTCTGAGCAGATTGATCCCATTTGTGATACCTTCCCAGATGAGGCGATCCTTGCTATCGCCTCACTCCCGTGGTATGCCGATATTGTGAACTTTCTCGTTGCTGGGAAAGTCCCACAAGATTGGCCCAGGCAGAAGCTTGAGACCTTCTTTGCGAAGGCCAAGTCCTACCACTGGGAGGATCCCATCCTTTACCACGAAGGAGGGGATAGCATCTGGCGTCGGTGTATTCCTCAGGAGGAGCATCATAGTGTCCTCACTTACTGCCACAAGCTTGAGGCAGGAGGACATCATTCTGGGAGGAGAACGGCACAGAAAGTGCTCCAATCCGGCTTGTGGTGGCCTACACTCTTCAAGGACTCTGATGAGTTCGTGAAGAGATGTACTGACTGTCAGAGGATGGGCACTTGTGGACAACGTGATATGATGCCGATGCAGCCCATTCACTTCTGTGAGGTTTTTGACGCATGGGGCATCGATTTTCATGGGTCCATTCCCTAAAAGTCAGGGATTTGAGTACATTCTGTTGGCCGTAGATTATGTTAGTCGTTGGGTTGAGGCTATCCCCGCCCGAGCCGCAGATGCGAAGACAGTTTGCAGATTTTTGAAGAAGCACATCATCATGCGGTTTGGGGTTCCACGAGTTCTGATTTCTGTTGGGGGATCTCATTTTGTCAACGACCAGGTGAAGGCACTTGCTAGCGAGTTCAGTATAGACCATCGTGTTGCCACACCTTACCATCCACAGACGAATGGTCTAGCTGAGGTGTCGAATAGGGAGATCAAGAATATTTTGCAGAAAGTCGTCCGCCCTGACCGAAAGAATTGGTCACAGCTTTTGGACTCGGTCTTGTGGGCATATCGGACGTCTTTCAAGACTCCATTGGGTACATCTCCCTTTCACCTCGTTTATGGCAAGCCATGCCATCTACCAGTTGAGCTGAGGCACAAGTCACTCTGGGCAGTTACAGACATATTGATGGATCCAGATGGTATAGGAGACCAGAGGAGGGCAGAGTTAGCCGCCTTGGAAGAGCTTAGAGATGCAGCTTTCTCAAACAGCCTACATTATAAGGAGAAAGTCAAAGAGTGGCATGATTCTCATATCAGCCACAAGCATTTTGAGATTGGACAGAAAGTATGGCTGTTTGATGCGAGGCTTAGATTATTTCCAGGGAAGCTACAGAGCAAATGGAAAGGACCCTATTTGGTCAGAAAGGTACACGATAACGGTAGCATTGATATATCTGAGTTATCTTCTGAGAGTACCTTCCGAGTGAACGGCCAGCGGCTCAAACCATTTCTAGATCATGAGCCGCGGGACGTTATTATTGCCGCTATTCATTTTGCGTGAGAGGTGGTCTTTTGACTCACATCTTTTACATCTCACGCCTGATTTTCACTGTTCCTCCGCCTGTATAGATCCAGTTGTCCATATCATTCTATTCTTTAGTCCCACATCCCGTCTCTCATCTTATGATTATGCTATACTTAGGGTGTACTTTACCCTAAGTATAGGGGGGATGTCGGACCTGTGAGAATTCTTTTCATTCTTTCTGCTCTTGTTTTTGCTGCCTATACTTAGGGATATTTTACCCTAAAGTATAGGGGGGGCAGATTCTGTATCTTCTTCACTCGGCTTTCCTTCATGTACAGCTTTCTATACTTAGGATTAGTTAATCCTAAGTATAGGGGGAGACCACCGAGTTCCTCTCATTCTATTCATTTATTCGTTCCTGTACTTAGCCATTCCTTTTCACTTCCCTTTTACTAAGCACGAGTTATGTCTTCTTCATCGCTCTTGATCACTCTGAGGACATCGTTCGAGCTAAGTATAGGGGGGTGTGTATATATTTCATATATACTTTAGCCATAACTCGTACTTTGTGTGAGTGTGTTAATAAATAAAATGGCTAAAAATCACAAAATTAAAATTTTTTTTTTCATAAACATAAACCTCTTTTATTCTTGCACATACATAGCTAGTGTACAAAGTATTTTTGTAAAAATGATTTCAAAAATCTTTTGTGTAAAGCTTGTGTAAATATTTTGTATCAAAATTATGTATATAGTACAAAATTCTTTCAAAATGTTTTGAAAATCAAAAGTTTGCAAAAATCTTGTGTAAATGTGTGTAAATATCATTTTGCAAAACTTGCACCTCATGCATCATTCATGATTTCAAAACATTTTTCAAAAATTTTTGCATGATTGTAAAATATTTGTAAATAGCATCTTGTGTACATATATGTATATAGTTTTTCCTGGTGAGAGTTGACATTTAAACTAAGCCTGGAATTAAATTGAGAAATGGAGCTTGAATAAGATCTTAATTCACTTAACTTCAAGAGGAACCTTATAGGACTTAGGGTTAAGGCTTTTCAGGTCCATAAGGACTTAATTCTTTGAGTCCACTAGGCTATGAGCATATGTCATCTTGATGAGCCTAAGTAGAGCACTTAACAACACACGCATGACTCTCAGAGACAATGGCTTAACTTGCACCTGCACTTTACACATGGCTCTCCACGGATGAGGTGGTGAGGAGGCAGTTTCCTTTGGCTTGGGGTAGCATATGAGGGTAGTACTTCTAGGCGGAACCTCTCTTCTTCTTATAGTGAAGGAAGTGCACCTCAACTTGGTCTAGTGGTGTTGAAAGCTAAAGACAGAAGCTGTGGGTTGCAATAAAGCTTCAAAAGAGGGATAGTCTACTGGCTCAAGGGGAAATTTCTTATATGCTGCACCATGTAGATATGTTGTACAGAAGTTCTTGAAAAAAAAAATGCAAAAAGAACTCCAAAAAAGTGGTGGGTCGGATTGAAAATTTAATAACCCCACCGGAGTATAAAGCAAAAGCTTATGGTATCCATGTTACATCTCATGAAGCTTGCAGCGGGAGACTTAGCTACACTGGCTAAGCTTCCAAAACTCTATACTTCTACCCCCTCTTCTTGAGCCGGTTGCACTTGAACTTAGAAGGGAATACCCCGCTTCTCGAGGAAAGAGTTGCTAGACTGAGGCATTAGAGTTACCAGGTTAAGGGAGGTTGTTTCTGTGCTACTTCTGAGGTGGGGAGCCACATATCACTTACACCGCAAGGAAAAGATTCATGGTCATTAGAGTTTGTGTATGTAGACTTGTTCTGATCTGGTTTATTGAGGAGTCTTGCCCATAGATTGGTGGAACTTGGAGGCTGTTGAGTTTTAGGCTTAAGTCCAAATAAGGTTCCGACACATTAATAATCCAAAGATCTGATCGAGCTCCATATTTCAATTTAATGAAGGAAAATTTAATAAGTCAACCTTGATCCATGTACATCCCCTTTTTCTTTTTCTTTTTCTTTCTTTTTCACTTCTTTTTCAAATAAGTGTTTGCTAAGGGGCTAGCAAAGTTAAGCATAGGGGGGTGATGAATACCCATTCATCACTCTTTATTCTTCTATTTTAGCTACAAAAACCTTTGCAAATACATGTAGATATGTGTAAATACAAATAATTACTAAAAGCATGCATTGTGTAAAAACCTATAATTAGCATGTTTTTGTGCACAAAATAAAAGAATAAAGAGCAAAAAGAAAAAGAGGGAAATATTTAGAATAAATATTGAGCAACCTAACCCAAGGGAGGGCTCAGCATGGGCCTGACCGCATAAAAGCCAAAGTAGAGGGAGATAGGAGCTCATGTGTATATACTTCTGTAAATAAAACTATATATTTTCCTCACCCAAAAATATGTTGTAAGTATTTATTTTATTAAAAACAAAATAAAAATCTAAAATTCAAAAATTCAAAAATGCCCTTTCACCATGTGCATAAACCACACCATTGTATTTATTTAACCCTGTAGATAAATGTATTTATTTTCAAAACTTTTTGTAAATAATCTATGTTACATATTGTAAATATATTAAATAACAAGAAACAAAACAAAAATCAAATAAAAATTACAAAATTGAAAAATACAAAAATACATTGTATAAATACCATGTATATAAATGTATTCATTTATTTATTTCACCCTTGTATATAAGTGATAAAAATAAAATAAAAATATTCTTTTATTCCTTATTTTATCTTGTAAATAAATAAAATACAAAATGAGCATAAAAATACATAAAAATAACAAATAAAAAAATCAAAAATAAAAATCCATATAGTGTACATATACCTATATATAGAGCTACCCTATTTTTATTTCCAAAAATTAAATAAAAATCACCAAAAAATAGAAAAAAATAAAAGAAAAATATTTCATGTTTTGAGTTTTCTTTAATTCGGCCTATTTCTACCCTAAAATAAATAAACAAAATCGCGCACACGTGGCAGCTTCTAAGTGGTCCACGGGGGAATGTTGACCCCGGTCAACTCCCCCGCGGACTCCTTCCTTTTCTGGAAGAGGCGCGCCACCCCGCCTTCTCCGAATTTCCCACGCGTCTCCAGGCTGTCTCCCACGCATATCCCACGCTCGGATTCTTCGCCGTTCATCCCTCTCCCTCGCCGGATCTTCCGCCATCAAATCCACGCTTTCCATCGCCGTCAGCCCTCAACCCTAATCGACGCTGTCACCTTATATATTCGCACCTCCGCCGCCTCCGCGCCCCATCTTTGGATCGCCATCCTTGTTCCCGTGACCTCCAGAGCATAGCCCGAGGTGACAGCTCGAGGTTGACCCTGTTGCAGTGAGGTGAGGGTGTCCCTATCATCGATCCGGCGTATTTCGCCGCCGCTGCTCCGCCACCGGCGTCGAGCATCGAGCCTCAGGCCTTGACGCCCTTCGAGGCTACGACCAGGAGCAAGATCAGCTCCAGCATAGTCTACTGCAGCCACCAGGTAGTCGATTAGATCTTTTATTCCGTTCAATTTCCGATTTCGCCCAAATCGACCCATCGTCGCATTTCTCCGATTCCGACCATCTCGCGTTACATCTCGACCATCCGACCCGATCATCATCTCCGCCATCTCCCTGCGCACCTTCTACGCCCGCTCACTCAACCCAGATCGCACAGGATCTGGGAGTCGAGCTCCACCGTCTCCGCCTCGCCGGAGCTCGTTCGCCACACCGCACAGACCACCTTCACCCCGTTCTCTTGGGTCGAGGCATTTTGCCCTCGACCCGCGAAGCTTCTTGTCCACTTTGCAGGTCCAAAGGAGGTGTCTGAGCCTCCAGTCCAGTTCAGACCGGAGCTTCGTGCCGATAGGCCTCGCCGGAGCCCCTCCAGGGCTTGGCTGGGGCATCGGCCACCACCAGCAGCTGCGGGACAGTCCAGCGGAGCCTCTCCGATCATTTGCAGCAGCTGAGGAGGACCGGAGTCCACGCACGAGGCCGGCGAAGTTCGCCGGCCATCAGTTCTTCCTCTACCTTCCAGAGCCGTCCGATGAAGCCCTCGCTCCAGTTCTAATCCCAGCCGTCGATCTGTAGAGGAGCAGCAGCCGTCGATCCATCTGAGGATCTCATCTGGACCGTCGCAGCCGAGGAGAGAGGCACCCGAGCCCAGCACCGCTTGATCTTCCACGTGGCCTCCCTCGGACCGTCGATCGAGCCGAAGAGGAGAAGAGAGGAGTAGCGCCCGCACATCCAACCGTCAGATCATACACGTGGCGCCTATCCGACCGTCGGCTAATAAAGGGGTAAATATCGTAGGCCCCCCTCGTAGTTTATCATTTCCTTTTTAGTACTGTAATTATTTTTAGAAACTTTTTCACTTAGGGTTATTTGCATTTGGAACCTTGTGCTTTATTTTAATTGCATGTATGCCCCTGTGTGTGTGTGAACACGTGCGTCGTCACGTGCATTTTGGGCTTTTTACATATTCTGTCCTGTAGATCTGGAATATCAATGAATGCATGAATATTTTTGAGTAATTGCAAATATGCCCCTGTGAGTGTTGTTTATTGTGCATGTGCGTTATTTCTTGGGCTTTTTGCAACCTTGCCCCTGGGGTTTTGATACGTGTTATCAAAAACCCCTAGGACTTGGTTTTTGTTACAAATCAGTCCCTGTGTGCCTCAGCCACGCGCGAAGCGCGTGACTTGCTGGGTATTTTGCACCAAGGCCCCCAGATCTTTGGGTATTTGCACTTAGGTCCCTGTGCACAGTGCCCCACCTTTATTTTTGAATAAAATATCAAACGACCTCCAAATCCAATGAGATTTTGACACATGGCTCCTGCCATGGTGTAGGAATTTCTATGATTTTTGGGGACATTTTTGATTTCATTTATTATTTTTAAAAATTCAAAAACCCCTATTTTTGCTACTGTTTGACTTTAAAAATACCAAAAAAATATAAAAACTCCACCAAAAATTCTAAAAAAATTAGGTACTGTTTCGTGCTTGTTGATTGATTTTCTAGCCAATTTTGGCTATTGTTCATCACTTAAAAACCCTAAAAATTGAAAAACCCCTAAAAACTCATAAAAATTGTAATAAATTAATTAAAAATCCAAAAACAATAATTAGGGTGCCTAAATTTTCCTTATTCTTTTTAGATTATAGGAAAATTACCTTCAGGGCTTTTTGAGATCCAAAATTATTTTATTTTTGGGTCTTAAGCCTTGCTGGACAGTACCCTCTGTTTTTCGCATTGTTTAATTTTTAATAAATAATTTACCCATTAGAAAAATTCCAAAAATTCACCAAAAACAGTAAAAAACTTAAAAAACATAAAAACCATTTTTCCTTAATTTTTGCATTATTTTTGGAGTGTTTTATAAATTGTTGAAGTTGCCTTGTCTTTACTTTCTTTCACTTTCTCATCATTTAAAAAATCTAAAAAAAATACAAAAACAAATAAAAAACACTAAAAAAGAAGACTCCCTTGGATTTCTGACTACATCGTAGGCCGTAAGGCCAATCTGTGCTCCTTGTGTTCGACCCTGGGAGCTATACCAGGTTAATCCTATAGCGAGACCGCTCTATTTTGTGTTTTGATTGATTGATCTCTTTGAGTGGTTCATTTTTCTTGATATTCTCCGTTTTTGTGATTGAGGTCGCAACGACCATTTTCCGACCTTTACCTCGATCGTATTTTCGGGTTATCACTTCATACGGTTCATCAAGATTCTGTAGGAAATTATAACCTTTATAACTTCAACAAATATGATGTTTTAATTATAAGAAGCTTATGTGAGCCCATAGATGGAGTTCTTCAGCTTGCACACCTTGCCTTCCTCAACCATGAAGCCCTGTGGCTACTTCAAATGAATATCCTCGTTGATGTATTCATTTGAGGAATGCAATCTTGACTTCCATCTTGTAGATGTCATAGTCAAGTTGTGTAGCTTTAGTCAGCAATTATCTAATGGGATTAATCATGGACACTAGAGAGAAAGTCTCATCACAAGCGATGTCTTCTCTCTGTGTGTAGCTCTAGGCTATGAGTCGTGCTTTGAAGGGTTCTAACTTCTAATCAGGTTCCCTCTTTTTCGTGAAGATCCATTTGCACCTAATGGGTCTAACCCCTAAAGGTGGATCATTGATTTACACGAAATTCAAGGGGTCTAAAATAGTGTCTCACACAAGGCGGAGACAGCAGTGTCGCTGCGGCGACCCTCAAATGAATCTCGTATAAAATCAACAATTAACCCACACTAAGAATATCAATAAATGACAAGCAAATGGTGGAGCTAAAAATTTATTTTTAACTCTACAAACCAGGTGTATAGAAGCAAGTATGCAGAGAGTTCGAACACAGGGAGCAAGGCAGGGTAGATCCACAAATGTGTGCGTATGTGAAAGTGATGTGTTGCCTACACTATGCAATGCAAATATTTTTGTGGGTTTTTAATTTTTATTTATTTTATTTTTTTAATTTTGTATTTTGATTTTTAATTTTCTAATTTTTATATTTTCTTTTTATATTTTATATTTTTTCTTTATTTTCTTTTTTTAATATTGGAATATATAAGCTATATAATAAAAGAGAGGATAGAATATTTATAAAAATATGAAAAAATTCTCAAAATTTCAGAAATAAAATCTTTTTGGTCTTTTTTATCTATTTTTGTGATTTTTGGGGGGTTTTTCAAAATATTTTTGAAATTTTTAAAAGGCAAAATAAAGAAAATAGTGAATTAATGTTCTGGCTGAAACTAAAATGGGAAGGAAAAATATCAAACGATCTCAAATTTTTTCTAAATTAGTTTTAAAATAAAGATAATGAAATAGGGAACTTACAGAAGTTGAGTTTGCATTTTTTTGAGTTTTCTATATTTTTTTAGTTTTTTTTGAAGTTTCTGGGTATTTTCGAATTTTTAGGGATTAGGTTTTGAATTTTTTAGTGGTTTTTAGACTGACACTAGAATAGGATGAAATAAACTGTAGGTAATTTTTTTGGAATTTTTCTAGGTGTTTTAATATTTTTTTGGTATTTTCTAAACTAGACAGTAGCTAAATTGCATGTTTTTATTTTTAATAAATATGAAAATGCAATAAAAATGGAAACTAAAAATATGGCATGAAAGTGCAAGTGGACAGGAGCCTATGTTAAATTTTTGGGATTTTTTCGAATTAAACTGATGCCTTAAATAAATGGAACAAGCTCACAAAAAATAATCAGCCTAGCAGGGGTATATATGCAAATATTAAAACATCCATGGGCATACATGTAATTTTCCACAAAATAATACATTGAATATTTAATTTAAAGGACCAATCCCAAATACCCGAACCCGGGAGGGCACATGCGCAAAATGTCCCCCAGGGCGCATGACTTGCACACGCCTAGGAAGGTCTCAAATGTAATTTCCAAAATGCCCGAGGGCTCACATGCAAAATATCCAAAATTTTTACACTTAAGCTAAATGTTCTAGTACTGAAACGAAATAAACAAAATGTCGGGGGCCTCTTTGCAAAAAGCCCACACCTACGTGAATAGGTCACGTGGGGTGACGTGACCGAGGACCTAAGTGTAATATTGGGAAACACAGGGGCCTAATTATAAAATTTACAAAATTTTCAAACTACCAAGGAAAGTTTATAGACTAAAATAAAAATACAGAAGTGCAGGGGAAATACTTGCAAAATTCCCACGCAAAGGAGATCTTACGGCGGGGGCTCTTCACTTGGACATGTGGCGTGATCTCCTCGCATGATACCGGTTCAGTCTGGACGCCAGAGATTAAATGATCTTTGCGCGATGGACGACCCTGGACATCTGAGATCGAATGGTGGCTGTAGCATCTGGGACTCCTCCTCGATCCGACGGCTGCGAAGGTGGGAGCAAGAACCGCGGAAGAACGCCGACGAGGCGAGGTTCCCCGAGGTCCTGCTCCTACTCCGGTGGACCTCCAGTCTTCAAAATGGGGCAGGAGCCTCCTGACAGCCAGGGCTAACTCCTGGGGACTTCAAAATGCCTCGACAAAGGCCGAAGCTCGCTGTGGAGAGCGGCAGAGCTATGGAGCTCAGCTGGGCTCCGGCGAGGCTCAAAATCGCCCCTAGGCTCGAGTCAAAGAGCATGGACCTGCAAAACAAAGTGAGAGGGTCCAGGGCAAATTTCCTGGACCCCGTGGTGGCGAAAAGATGGCGTGACGCAGTGGCAGGGAGCACGGCCGGAGGTGCGCTCCGGCGAGGGGGTCTGATGCGATGATTCGATCGATGAACGTACTATTTTTTTGAGGGTTTTTGATTTAAGGCTATCGCGAATGAAATGCAACAAAAATCAGAGAGGAAGGTGGCTGCCTCAACGGTCAATGACCGGAGGGAGGGTACCTCGACCGCCGGAGTTGGGGGAGGTGGTGGAGACGCCTCCGACCTCCTTCGCCTTGGCTGATTGCACAGACCTAGAGCTGTCACCTCCAGGTATACGTGGAGCACGAAAGGAGCGAGGAGGGGTGGACCGAAGGGACTCGAAATTCAAATCGAAGGTTGGGGTCCATATATGTTGTTTGACCTGATGATTGAGGTGGTCCAAAGACCAAGGAAGAACGGGCGACACGATGCCCCAATCCTCGAGCTAATCTCTGGGCGTGAAAGACCAAAGATCAAGGGTCAAAAGCTCTGAAGATTGCGACAAAAAATGCAAGAATCGGCCTGGAAAAATCGACAAAAATGTCGAGAACCGAGGTCTGACAGAAGCTACATGACCTAGGGCAGACAGTTGACCGAGGTCAACTGCGACTGCCCCGAAAAAGGTCCTAAAAAATATTTGAAAATTCATTTAAAAATCAAAAATGATTTTATTAATTTTTAATTATAAAATGAAAAATGTTTATTTTTTATAAAGTATTTTATAGTGAGTTTTATTTATTTTTATGAGGTGTATTTTTACAAGTTGTCTTTTTAGCCCTATATAGGTACATATACCTATGTATTTTATTACTTTATTTTTATATTGTGCTTTTAATTTATTTATTTTTTATCTATTATTTTATAAAATCATATAATACTTTTATACACAAATATATTTTTGTTTTATTTTTCTGAAGTATTTTATGTACTTAATAAAATAAAAGTATAATTTATATAGGTATAAGTATAGGTATGATACCTATGTATTATATATACATATATTTTATTTTATGTTTTATTTAGGTTTTTAATCTGATTTTAGTGTACATAATTATTATAAATAATATTCACAAGATTATAAAAATATACAAATAATGAATAAATAATAAATTGAATATTTTATTCAGTACAATTGTACAATGTGGGTCCAAAACTCAACTTTCAAACCGGAGCTCCTCCAAATGTGAAACCATCGTCATTAAATAGCTTATTTTATACTATATACAATTAAAGGTGAGTTTGCTGCATTTGGAGCTTTCATTTGTGAGATACGGGTCTGGGAAGTTGGGATTCTGGATTTTTATTCAGACCATAACTTTTTATTTGTACATTATTTTTCAGTGAAATCAATTTTGTATTTTTCTTTATTTAATTATCTACAACTTTCATGTACAAAGTTTCTTTATTTGAGGTATAAAAAGTGGAACCAAAAATAGGCCCCAAAATGAATAAAGAATGAATAAAAAAGTATAGGTATTTGACTGTGTTTTGACTCTTATCTCCCCCTACTTTATTCCCGGTCGACCTATTCATCAAGATGCCTAGGTCTCGGGGTTTTGGGTCATAAAATATTTACAATATTTTATTCTTTTTCTTTTCTTTTATTTATTCTATAATTTTGGCTTTAATTACAATGTTTTATACATTATTTACATGCACATGCATGAATGCTAAGATGATGGTTTTAATGCTATTTACAGGCATTTGCCAGGGTTTTTGAGGCCAAAATGATAAAATAAAGATGATGAAATGTGGATTCATCATCCCCCTATACTTTACCTTTGCTAGTCCCTAGCAAACACTTATGCAATAAGTGCAAAAAGAAAAAGAAAGAAAAGAAAAAGAAGAAGGTGGATTAATTTTGATTATCAAACTTGTCTTCACAAAATCAAAGTTTGGAGCTTAAGTCGGACCTTTGGAATTTTAGTGCGGGCAGAACCTTAGTGAGAATCGAATGTGAAATCAAACAATCCCTGAGAATCCCGAAACTCTGTCCAAGTCTCCTCAATAGCCAGGTCAGAAATACTTCAACTCATACGCAAACTCTTACGACTATGAGTCTGACTCGTACAGTGTAAGTGATGGTGGCTCTCCCCAACTAGAATGACAAAGAAACTGACTTCTCCAGTACGACAACCCAATGATTCCCCAATCCAATAACTCCATCCTCGAGGAGCGGGGTATTCCCTTCTAAGTTCAAGTGGCAACCAACTCAAGAGGAGGGGGTGAAGAGAAGAATGGACGGTAGCCAGTGTAGCTACCTATCCCGGGATGCAAGACTAGTGTAGTCAAGTCATCCAGCTGCAGGCTCACGTATTTGACTTTGGAACTCAAGCTTGCTTATTGGCTTTACACATTTGTACATACTTTGCAGGCTTTTTATTTTTGTACATGCCTAAACATTTTTTTGAATACTATTCACAACAGCATTTACATAAGGAGTTTTTCCTCTTGAGCCAGTAGACTATCCCTCTTTTGAAGCTTTATTGCAACCCACAGCCTCCTGTCTTTAGACTTCCTAATCACTGGACGGGTTGGGGTGCACTTCCCTCCCTAGAGGAGGACAAATGTTTCCACTTGTGTGCGTCTCATATCGGCAAATCCAATCCCATCACCACTCCAACTGAGTTGAGCCATGTGAAAGGTGCAGGTGTCCAAGTTAGGTCATTATCACCAAGAGTCATGCGTGTGCTCCGAAATACTCTACTTAGGCAGTCAAGAATCCATTGAACCTAGTCCCGTGATCCTCAAAGAATTAAGTCAACTAAATCTGAAGTACCTCAAACCCAATTCCTATAAGGTTCCTGTTATTGGGTAGATTTTAAGGTCAAATCAAGCTCCAATCTCCGGATTTTACTTAGACTTGTTCAACTATCAAACTCAATCCGAAAAATGCTCATGCTATGCAGATGATATGCAGAAAATATTTTTGTGATGCAATTTTCAAAGTTTTGAACTTTTTATAAATTTTTTTGAAAAGATGATAGTGATGCATATGCAGATTTTTTTTTTCAAAAAGATTTTTCAAATGTTTTTGGATTTTTGTTTTGCAAATGTTTTTGGGAATTTTGAAAACAAAAAGATTTTGGCTGAAAACTAGGTGAAAAATATGTACACGGGAGTGCTTCTTATATATACAAGAAGTGGATTTTAAGGATTTACAGGGTAAGTGCTCAATTTTATAAGTATATATAGTGGATTTTTGATGTGATGTAAATATTCCTCTAACTTATTTGACACCAGTTTTTCAAACAATTTTGAAAACTATAGTCCAAAATAATTTTTACAAACATTTTACAAACATATACACACATTTGAAAATCATTTTGCAAAGGTTTTCCAAACAGTGTATATAGATTTTTCAAATATTTTTGCAAACATTTTTCAAACCATTTGCAAATCATTTTTCAAACATTTTATTTCACACAAAGAAAATAAAATTTTACAAATCACACACTTTTACACAGGTTGAAAACATGTAACAAAATATTTTCAAAATAGTTTTCAATAGATGTTCACAAAGATTTTCAAACTATTTTTCAAACATTTTGCAAAAAACATTTTCACCTGATTTATTAATTAGAATATACAAAAAGAATTTGAGGAACAAAACACCTTTTTTATTAAGGTTTTTAATGAATTTTAAAGAATTATTAGCCATATTATTAAGAAAATACGAAAGTACGAGTTATGGCTAAAGTATATACACAGTATATACGACCCCCTATACTTAGCTTGAGCTATGTCCTCATAGATCGGAGAGAAAAGAGAAGACATAACTCGTACTAAGTATAGACAAGTCTAAAGAATAAATGAATGAAGAAATGAGAAGTTGATCGTCCCCCTATACTTAGGATCAAATAATCCTAAGTATAGCAGACTGTACACAACGTAGGGAGGGTCAAGGGTGGGAATGAACAGATCGTGCTCGGGTTGTCTCCCCCTATACTTAGGGTAAGATATCCCTAAGTATATACAAGAAGAGGAGACAATGGAGAGGATCGAAAAATAATTGGAGAAGCTCGGGGTGCACACCCCCCCTATACTTTGGACAAAGTACGTCCTAAGTATGGAAAACTATCTACAAGGGCGGCACCTTTTTGATAGATAAAGAAAATAGAAAAGGAAAAGAAGAAAAGAAGAAAAGAAATCAACAGATGAAAAAGTGATATGGACAGATGGATCTGTACAGCGGAAGATGGAATTGATCACCATGTATGAGATGAATATGGTATGAGTCAAAGAACACACCTCATACCAGAAGAATGGGGGCAACGTCAATGGTCGGCAGATCATGATCTAGATATAGCTTTAGGCGTTGACCATTGACACGGAAGGTAGAGGAAGATGACGGTTCAGATATGTCAATACTGCCATTGTCATGTACCTTCCTGACCACATAAGGACCTTTCCACTTGCTATGTAATTTCCCTGGAAATAATTTCAGCCTGGAATCAAATAACCATACTCTCTGATCTGGCTCAAACTATTTATGGCTGATGTAGGAATCGTGCCATGTCTTCACTTTCTCTTTGTACTGTAGGCTGCTAAAAAAGGATGTATCTCTCAGTTCTTCCAGGGCTGCCAACTCTGCTCCTCTCTGTTCTCCTACACTCTCAGGATCTAACAGTAACTCAGTGACTGCCCAAAAGGATTTATGCTTGATTTCCACTGGCAAATGGCACGGCTTGCCATAGACGAGACGAAAGGGAGATGTCCCCAATGGATTCTTGAAGGAAGTTCGATAGGCTCACAAGACCGAGTCCAAAAGTTGTGACCAATCCTTTCGGTCTGGGCGGACAACCTTCTGCAAGATAGTTTTTATCTCCCGGTTTGATACTTCGATAAGACCATTGGCCTGAGTGTGATACGGTGTGGCAATACGATGGTCAATGCCGAACTCGTCTGCAAGGACCCTAACCTTGTCATAGACAGACCCCCCTTCTGAAATCAAGACTCTAGGTACCCCGAACCGTGAAATAATATTTTTCTTCAAAAATTTGCACACGATTTTAGCATCTGCGGCTCAGGCGGGGATGGCCTCAACCCATCGGCTGACATAATCTACATCGAGCAAAATATGCTCGAATCCCTGACTCTTAGGAAATGGGCCCATGAAATCAATCCCCCATGCATCAAAAACCTCATAAAAGTGAATGGGTTGCATGGGCATCATGTCTCTCTGTCCGCAGGTTCCCATTTTCTGACAGTCAGTACATCTCTTCACGAACTCATCAGAATCTTTGAAGAGAGTAGGCCACCATAGGTCGGATTGAAGCACCTTCTGTGCTGTCCTTTTTCCAGAATAATGTCCTCCTGCCTCAAGCTTGTGGCAGTATGTGAGGACGCTATGCTGCTCTTCTTGAGGAATGCACCTCCTCCAGATACTGTCCCCTCCTTCATGATAAAGGACGGGATCCTCCCAATGGTAAAGCTTGGCCTTCGCCAATAAGGTCTCGAGCTTCTTCCTGGGCCAACCTTGTGGGACCATCTTGGCGACAAGATAGTTCACAATATCGGTGTACCATGGGAGCGAAGTGATAGCCAAGATCGCCTCATCTGGAAATGTTTCTGTGATAGGTGCGCTGGGCTCAGATTCCTGAAGATTCTCCAATCAGGAGAGATGATCCGCCACCACATTCTTGACTCCAGGCTTATCCTTAATCTCAATATCAAACTCCTGGAGCAGAAGGATCCATCTGGTAAGGCATGCTTTAACATCCTTCTTGGCCATTAAGTACCGGATGGCGGTGTGATCGGTGTAAATTGTCACTCGAGATCCGAGAATATAAGATATATACTTATCCAAAGCAAAGACTACGGCCAACATCTCTTTCTCTGTCACAGTATAATTCCACTGAGCGGCATCCAAAGTCCGGCTGGCGTAGTGAATGGTAAATGGCAATCCATCCCTCCTCTGTCCAAGCACAGCCCCAACGGCAAAATCTGAAGCATCCGTCATGATCTTGAATGGGAGAGACCAATCAGGTGGCTGAAGGATAGGAGCCGAAACAACCATACCTTTGAGAGTCTCAAAAGATGCAAGACACTTATCATTGACAATGAACTCGGTGTCTTTCATCAGCAAATCAGTAAGCGGTCGGGCAATACGACTGAAGTCCTGAATGAACCATCGGTAGAAACCGACATGCCCCAAAAAAGACCGCAATTGACGCAAATTGGACGGTGGATTGAAATTTCTAATGATATCCACCTTGGTCGGGTCGACCTCCATGCCCCTGTTGGAGATGATATGACCAAGGACCGTCCCTTGAGTCACCATGAAGTGACTCTTCTCCCAAGACAATACCAGGTTGACCTCAATGCAACGCTGAGGCACATGGTCTAGGCAGTCAAGACAAGCATCGAACCCATCACCATAGACCGAGAAGTCATCCATGAAGACCTCTAAATAGTCACCCACCATGTCCGAGAAAATGGACAACATGCACCTTTGGAATGTCGCTGGAGCGTTACATAGACCAAAGGGCATCCGTCTGAAAGCATAAGTCCCAAACGGACAGGTGAATGTCATTTTCTCCTGGTCTTCGAGCGTAATGGCCACTTGATTATATCCAGAGTACCCGTCAAGAAAGCAGTAACGACTCTTCCCAGCTAGCCGCTTGATAATCTGATCAATGAATGGCAGCGGGAAATGATCCTTCTTGGCGGCCTCATTCAATCGTCTGTAGTCCACACAGACCCTCCAAGAAGTGGGTACTCGGGTAGCGATCTCCTATCCAGACTCATTCACAACTATAGTGATACCCGTCTTCTTTGGTACCACATGCAACGGACTAACCCACTTGGAGTCGGAGATGGGGTAGATACAATCGACGCTCCACCACTTCGATATTTCTTTCATGACCACATCTCAAAGATTCGGATTCAGCCGTCGTTGGAACTCACGTGACGGCCTAGCGTCATCCTCAAGATTGATGTGGTGGGAGCACAGATCCGGACTAATCCCCTGGAGATTAGCTATACTCCATCCTATTGCCTTACGGTTTCTTTCAAGAACCTCCATCAGACGAGATTCTTGCTCTCCAGTCAAACCTGCTGAGATAATGACTGGGTGCATATCAGGCTCACCCGCAAGGAATCTATACTTCAGTGACTGCGGCAAAGGCTTCAATTCTGGACAACTGGGAGGTGGCAGATCTGGCTTCTGATATGTCTGTGTGAAGGCTACCAGGTCTGCATGTGATAACTCCCACTCTGCATGAATCTCTAACGAAGGGCGGCCTGCTGAATCATCAATAAACTGCACTGGCTCACACTCTGTCATGGCTGTTGGCTCAAAAGGAATCAGACAAGGCAAATAGTCATCGAAATCATCCCAATCAATGTCTGAATCCGAGGGATCAGAAGAAGATGAACAAGATTGAAAATCATCAGCACCACTCGTCCCAACACTGTCAGCCTCAAGTGTATCCTCGTCCAGGGGTGCGCTCTCCAGGCTCTCGACTGCCATAAGCTTTAGATATAGTGAATCTGTAGGTAAGGCGAGGGTCTGTGCTACAGGATTTGTCCAGTTGGATTCATCATCTGTCATCACAAAATCACACTCCTGGTGGATGTCTAGCTCTTCCTCTGTCATCTGTGCGGCTTCGCTGGACTGCTCTGAGCATTCTAGTTCTCTTGCTCTTGTTTCTTCGATCGTCTCTATTTGTATGGTTTCGCCCTCTACGCGAAAACATACCTTCTCACTATCATGATCGGTCACCGCCTTGGCTGTGGCCAAGAATGGATGCCCGAGTATGATGGGGGCATCGATTACCGACTCAGGGATCTCCATGTCCAACACAATGAAGTCCATAGGGAATTTCAGGCCCTGAATGGTAATGACCACGTTTTTCAATAACCTCTTCGACCTCTTAGTCGACCTATCAGCAAACTGAAGGATTGTCCTGCTCCTAAGAAGAGGACCAAACTCGAATCGGTCGAGTAAGGCTGCCGGAAGAAGGTTAATTGAAGAGCTGCTGTCTAACAGAGTACGATCAAACTGCTGCTCTTGAATCTCGCATCTGACATAGGGAGCTCCTGCATCTGGTCGCTTCGCTGGCAGTTTGTTCTGAATAGTGCAGCAAGTGGAATGAGTGAGCACATGGATCTGATCTCTGTGATTCCTCCTCTTCCTGTGGACTGTAGTCTTCTCTTTCAAGTTCTTTTTGAAGAGGGGGTTGTGCTCAAGTGCTTCTTGTAGAGTCAGCTGAATATGGAATCGATCAATCATCTGGTGGCTGAACTCTACATGTTGGTCTTTTTTGGGATTTTCTCTTTTATTCCCCTTCGCTCGGCGGAGTGCTTCTAGAAAGGGGATGGTAGGGGCCTCCTCAGATGGAGGACTAGGAATAGATCCCTGTGCCTGTGAAGGAATAAAATCCATACAATCATCATCATTCAACACATATGGATCCGCAATTTGAACAGAAACCTTTCCTTTGTTCATATTTTTGTTCTTTTTGTTGTTACCACAGTCCATAGATACAAAAGATGGTAACACCACAGAAGGACGCTCAGCAAAAGTGGATGTGGTGGCCTTAGTACCACCACCGGCACCAGTCTTCGTGGCATCAGCACCGCGCTCTGGTTCTGGATCCAAAATGGTGGCATCAGCACCACCGTCTGCATCTAGAATCACGACGGCCTCAGTACCGTCGTCTGGCTCTCCATTATTGGTGGCATCAGCACCACCGTCTTCATCAACAGCGGCATAAGCACCGCTACTCTACTCCTCTGGCGCTCCTGGTTCTGCATGAGGTTGTCGCTCAGAAGAGGTGCTGCCGGCTGGCATCCTACTGCTCCTAGTAGTCATAAAATCAGCATCATACAAAGAAAGAGACATGTCACTCAAATAGTCACTAGGAGAGGTATCCTCTGTAAACTCTACCTGCTCAGACTTCCTTTTCAGATTGTTCGGATTCGGTTCAATCTGAGCTGGTATGGCGGCCTTGCCTTTGATGATCTCCCTCATCTCCTGCCGGAACTCATCCATTTCCTGCCGGAAGGACGCTCGCTGTTCGGACGGGCAAGGTCATCTAAAGCTGGGTTCTCGAAAGCGGGGTTCTGAGAACCGAATAGGTTCCCTTGCGCGAAATGAGGCTGCTGCTGCTGGTGGTGGTACTGGGGAGGATGGGGATATGACTGATGAGGTTGCTGACGCTGCCTCCACTGTTGTCCCTGATAGGCGGGATGAGGACTTTGCTGGTACTGCTGCTGGGCATATTGGGGATGCTGCTGCTGCTGTGGCTGGCTGTTCTGCTGTCCTTGAGCATGAGGATGCTGCTGAGATGAGGAGCCACCGTTGCCCCAACAGAATCCGGGGTGATCACGACGAATCCCGGGCTGAGGGTACCGGTCGTACAAAATCCCATTGACTTCCATCAATGGCTCCTGCTCAAAGGATGGTGGAGGAAGAACTGCGAGTGGCTGCTCCGGCTGATAGACCACCATCTGAGTGTCCTGAGATGGCGGCTGCGCTAGGTAGTATTGTAGCAACGGGACCGGCTCTGTCTGGATGTGGTTAACCTGGCGGTACAAGGCAAAGGGTTGGGATGAGTTGCTACTGCTCGGATTAACATGTGACCTGGGAGGCTGCAGGGAAGAAGTTTGTGCCTCCTGGACGCAAAGGATCTGCATCTTCAGGTCACTCATCGTCTTGGCAATCTGGTCCATCTGGGCCATGCCTTGCATCTGTTTCTTCTCGAGGATCTCGAGATGGTCCAGTTTCTCACTGATAATTCCCATGTCAGCTGCAGCTGATTCGGCTTGGGCTGCGGCTGCCGACGAAGTGTTAGGACCGGCAACAATACGGGCGATCCTCTGGAATGATCCCGCTCCTTGCGAGGGCTTCTGCTGCGTGTAGACGCGGGCTTGGGCCATGACGGTTGAATTCTCTGCCATACCTTCGTAGATGGCCCAAATGTCGTCTTCACCCTTGGAAAAGTAGGATCCACCGCAAGAGGCGTTCACAAGCCCCTGCAGCTCCGGTGTCAGCCCACAAAAGAAGCTCTGAACTAGATTGGGCTTGGATATGTCATGATGTGGACACCGGTCGATGAGCTCTCTGAATCGATCCCAGGCTTCATGGAATTGTTCATTAGGGATCATGACGAAGTTGCTGATCATTGCTCGTGCTGCATTTGTCCGGCCGAGAGGATAATACTTCTTCAAGTACGCGGTCCGGAGATCTGCCCAAGTGTCGATGAATCGCCCCAAATGTTTTAGCCAATATGCGGCTCTGTCAACCAAGGACAAGAAGGCGATCATCTTGATAGTGTCCTCGGTCATCAGCCTATCATGGATTGTGCTGCAGATCATTTCAAATTCTTGGAGGTGGAGGTGTGGCTCTTCGGTCGGCAACCCATGGAGTTTGGGCAGAAGCTGAATGGTGTGGGGCCAAAGCTCGAAATCTCCATGGATAGGAGGGAGTCAGATCCAACGATGAGTGATGGATGCTGCAGGATTGTGCAATTCCCTCATGATAGTCTGTGGCGGTCTCTCAGCGTTGGGATCACCTCCCTGGTTCTCTACAACTGGAATATCTGCTCCTCCGCCACCGCCACCACCCCCAGGTCGGTTCTCTCGCATCTGTGCTATTTCTCTCATGAGATCGCCCATAAAGACTCCCTGGTCTCGGATCTACCTCTGCATGGTCTCAAGGGATGCTAGAAGTGAATTGTTGATGGCGGCTTGATCAATGAAGAATGGCGGGTGCTCATGATCATCAGGATGCTCTCCTCTGTCAGCCATGTCTGGGTTCTCTGAAAAAGCAAAAGAACCCATCTCAGGTTCCGTCAAATGTTCTGAGCTCTGCGATGCACTAAATTCTGAGACTCTTGGACTGATGGAAGGGGAATGAGAAGGGTGGTCGAGGGGGAACAGGGTGGAAGTGAACTCAGGCTCGGAGAGCGGACTCTCCGAGGTCGTCCTAGATGAATGCGGAGGAGTGCTGGATAGCGGCGCCGACAGAGTCGGCCTATGAGACCTCTGTCCCATCATCTTGATTATTGGAAAGAGCAAGGTGAATGCAGAAGAAGAAGGAAGAAAGGAGAAGAAAAATTACGTACAATTGTGCTGTGTTTTTGATCTTGACCTAAAATCGACTAGCAATCAAATACAAAACATGGTGAGTTCACGAACTCAACACATGAAGCCGTGAAGGTTCGACTTTTACCTTGTCACTTTTAGCTTGAATTCAGGAATTTATCTTATCACGAGTCCTTAGAGCTCTACGCTTAAAGGAGAGAGAGAACTGCTGGAAAAGTGTTCCCGTACTTGTCCTCCTCTTGTGTAACCTGTAGCTTGCGCTTTTTAAGGTCCTTGTAACCCTTCCTGGATCCCTACTCAGCCAAAGAAGAAGAGGGAGGAAGCCGATAGGCGAAACCGATAGATCTCGCTCGCAACGGAATCATTTGTGAGCGTGCAAGACCCTACTCAGACGCAGACGGTGAGACAGACACACCCGTGAAGGCGTAGCCTATGCTCGGTACTTTGGACGAGGTCGATGCTCACACAATAGTGAGTAACCACTGGCGACCAAGCCCTACTCGCCTACGTACAATAGTAGCGCCAATAGATCAGAAATCCAGGCGATACACAAGGCAGCCACAAGCTGGGATTTTGGCTCTAATCCTTACGAAGCATTCTGCTCACTTGGAAGGAGACCTTCCCATGCTACCTGAAAACAAGTGAGGGTATTACTCTCCCCAATCAATGAGTCCAATTACCAATTTTATTTAGGTCAAAGTTTTCTTAGTAGTCCCTTTTTTAAATTTTTTTGTGTTATCGCTTCTTTTGAGTGGATTCAAATAAGCACCTAACGATTTTTGTATTTTCTTGATTCCTACTTTGTCCAAAAACAGAGGGAGAAAATAGTCGGAAAAGCCAAAGCAAGTCGGCACCAAGATGGAAATCTCACCTTTGTGCCTAAATGATGGATGCAAAGATAGAGGACTTACAGTGAATCCCAGCTCTCTCCATGTGGGATGCAAAGCAGAAATTTATAAACCTAAACTACATGCCGGTATGCAAGCAGAAATCGTCCTAAGCAAGCAATTGCTAGCGTTAAGAACCACAAGTTAACCACCAATCTCCAATCCTAATGTCCGGTCTAGGCTCACCCCTCCTTCTCTCGACACATCGAGTTTAGGAGAAGCGCTTGGCGAGATGACCTCGCGGCGCGCGAATCAAAGACTAATAACTAACTGTTTAATTAGACTAAGTCCAAATACGATCTATAGGAACATGCAAAGGCTATTAGGGTGTTTGGACCTAATCTACTCGATCAAGCAAAGCCTATAACCAAGGGCTCAATCCACAAAAGAAATGAAAAATGAAAACAAAACCAGAAAATGACTGCGGAAAACACGACAAAATCCGCGGTGAGCCCCCGGGTGAACAAACACCCGGAAATTAGGCCCAGAAGTTCAAGTGTCCAAGTCCTGTATTATTACAAATTAATAATCACTCTCTCACCAAATGAAATGCAAACTAATCTAATCACTCTCTCAATACTCCTGCTCTCTCCTGTCGGCTTGGCTTAAGAAAAGCCGGCTCCGCCTCCCAAGGTTGCTTTGGATCCCCTAGGCGATTCACCTCGCTGCGTGATCCCTCGCAAGAAGGCAAAGAGATGGCCAAAAAAGCTCAACAATGTCTATCAAAAATAAGAGAGATAAAACTAGCAATGGTAGACAAATAAACACACTCAAACAAAGATGATGATCTACTCGCTATTCCTCCCCGGCAATGGCACCATTTGATTTACACGAAATTCAAGGGGTCTAAAATAGTGTCTCACACAAGGCAGAGACAGCAGTGTCGCTGCGGCGACCCTCAAATGAATCTCGTATAAAATCAACAATTAACCCACACTAAGAATATCAATAAATGACAAGCAAAGGGTATAGCTAAAATTTATTTTTAATTCTACAAACCAGGTGTGTAGAAGCAAGTATGCAGAGAGTTCGAACACAGGGAGCAAGGCAGGGTAGATCCACAAATGTTTGCGTATGTGAAAATGATGTGTTGCCTACACTATGCAATGCAAATATTTTTGTGGGTTTTAATTTTTATTTTTTTTATTTTTTTTAATTTTGTATTTTGATTTTTAATTTTCTGATTTTTATATTTTCTTTTTATATTTTATATTTTTCTTTATTTTCTTTTTTATATTGGAATATATAAACTATATAATAAAAGAGGGGATAGAATATTTATAAAAATATGCAAAAATGCTCAAAATCCAGAAATAAAATCTTTTTAGTCTTTTTATATATTTTTACTATTTTTGTGATTTTTGGGGGTTTTTTAAAATAATTTGAAATATCTAAAAGGCAAAATAAAGAAAACAGTGAATTAATGTTCTGGCCGAAACTAAAATGGGAAGGAAAAATATCAAATGATCTCAAAATTTTCCCAAATTAATTTTAAAATAAAGATAATGAAATAGGGAACCTACAGAAGTTGAGTTTGCATTTTTTTTAGTTTTCTATAATTTTTTAGATTTTTTTGAAGTTTTTGGGTATTTTCGAATTTTTAGGGATTTGGTTTTGAATTTTTTAGTGGTTTTTGAACTAACACTAGAATAGGATAAAATATACAGTAGGTAATTTTTTTTGGAATTTTTCTAGGCGTTTTAATATTTTTTTGGTATTTTCTAAACTAGATAGTAGCTACAATACATGTTTTTTATTTTTAATAAATATGAAAATGCAATAAAAATGGAAACTAAAAATATGACTTGAAAGTGCATGTGGACAGGAGCCTATGTTAAATTTTTGGGAATTTTTCGAACTAAAATGATGCCTTAAATAAATGGAACAAGCTCACAAAAATAATCAGCCTGACAGGGGTATATATGCAAATATTAAAACATCTAGGGGCATACATGTAATTTTCCACAAAATAATACACTGAATATTTAATTTAAAGGACCAATCCCAAATACCCGAACCCGAGAGGGCACATGCGCAAAATGTCCCCCAGGGCACGTGACTTGCACGCGCCTGGGAAGGACTCAAATGTAATTTCCAAAATGCACGAGGGCTCACATGCAAAATATCCAAAATTTTTACACTTAAGCTAAATGTTCGAGTACTGAAATGAAATAAACAAAATGTCGGGGGCCTCTTTGCAAAAAGCCCACACCTCACGTGAATAGGTCACGTGAGGTGACGTGGTCGAGGACCTAAGTGTAATATTGGGAAACACAGGGGCCTAATTATAAAATTTACAAAAGTTTTAAACTACCAAGGAATTTTTATGGGATAAAATAAAATTACAAAAGTGCAGGGGATATACTTGCAAAATTCCCACACAAAGGAGATCTGACGGTGGGGGCTCTTCACTTGGACACGTGGCGTGATCTCCTCACACGATACCGGTTCGGTCTGGACGCCTCAGATTAAATGATCTTTGCGCGATGGACGGCCCTGGACATCCAAGATCGAACGGTGGCTATAGCGTCTGGGACTCCTCCTCGATACGACAGCTGCGAAGGTGGGAGCAAGAACCACGGAGGAACGCCGGCGAGGCGAGGTTCCCCGAGGTCCTGCTCCTACTCCGGTGGACCTCCGGTCTTCAAAATGGGGCAGGAGCCTCCTGATGGCCAGGGCTAACTCCTGGGGACTTCAAAGTGCCTCGGCGAAGGCCGAAGCTCGATGTGGAGAGCGGCGGAGCTATGGAGCTCAGCTGGGCTCCAGCGAGGCTCAAAATCGCCCCCAGGCTCGAGTCAAAGAGCGTGGACCTACAAAACAAAGTGAGAGGGTCCAGGGCAATTTGCCTGGACCCCGTGGTGGCGAAAAGATGGCGTGACGCGGTGGCAGGGAGCACGACCGGAGGTGCGCTCCGGCGAGGGGGTCTGATGCGATGATTCGATCGATGAACGTACTATTTTTTTGAGGGTTTTCGATCCTAAGGCTATGGTGAATTAAATGCAACAAAAATCAGAGAGGAAGGTGGCTTCCTCAACGGTCAATGACCGGAGGGAGGGTACCTCGACCGCCGGAGTTGGGGGAGGTGGTGGAGACGCCTCCGACCTCCTTCGCCTTGGCTGATTGCACGGAGCTAGAGATGTCACCTCCAGGTATGCGTGGAGCACGAAAGGAGCGAGGAGGGGTGGACCGAAGGGACTCGAAATTCAAATCGAAAGGTCGGGGTCCATATATGTTGTTTGACCCGATGACTGAGGTGATCCAAAGATCAAGGAAGAACGGGTGACACGATTCCCCAATCCTCGAGCTAATCTCTGGGCGTGAAAGACCAAAGATCGAGGGTCAAAAGCTCTGAAGATTGCAACACGAAAAAATGCAAGAATCGGCCTGGAAAAATCCACAAAAATGTCGAGAACCGAGGTCTGACGGAAGCTACAGGACCTAGGGCAGACAGTTGACCGAGGTCAACTGCGACTGCCCCCTGGTTGGTCCACGTGGACCAACCAGGAAAAAGGTCCTAAAAAAGATTTGAAAATTCATTTAAAAATCGAAAATGATTTTATTAATTTTTAATTATAAAATGAAAAATGTTTATTTTTTTATGAAGTATTTTATAGTGAAATTTATTTATTTTTATGAGGTGTATTTTTACAAGTTGTCTTTTTAGACCTATATAGGTACATATACCTATGTATTTTATTACTTTATTTTTATTTTGTGCTTTTTATTTATTTATTTTATTATTTATTATTTTATAAAATCATATAATACTTTTATACACACAAATATATTTTTGTTTTATTTTTCTGAAGTATTTTATGTACTTAATAAAATAAAAGTATAATTTATATAGGTATAAATATAGGTATGATACCTATGTATTATATATACATATATTTTATTTTATGTTTTATTTAGGTTTTTAATCTGATTTTAATGTACATAATTATTATAAATAATATTTATAAAATTATAAAAATATACAAATAATGAATAAATAATAAATTGAATATTTTATTTAGTACAATTGTACAATGTGGGTCCAAAACTCAACTTTCAAACCGTAGCTCCGCCAAATGCGAAACCATCGCCATTAAATAGCTTATTTTATACTATATACAATTAAAGGTGAGTTTGCTGCATTTGGAGTTTTCATTTGTGAGATACGGGTCTGGGAAGTTGGGATTCTGGATTTTTATTCAGACCAACTTTTTATCTGTACATTATTTTTTAGTGAAATCAATTTTGTATTTTTCTTTATTTAATTATCTACAACTTTCATGTACAAAGTTTCTTTATTTGAGGTATAAAAAGTGGAACCAAAAATAGGCCCCAAAATGAATAAAGAATGAATTAAAAAGTATAGGTATTTGACTGTGTTTTGACCCTTATCTCCCCCTACTTTATTCCTGGTCGACCTATTCATCAAGATGCCTAGATCTCGGGGTTTTGGGTCACAAAATATTTACAATATTTTATTCTTTTTCTTTTCTTTTATTTATTCTATAATTTTGGCTTTAATTACAGTGTTTTATACATTATTTACATGCACATGCATGAATGCTAAGATGATGGTTTTAATGCTATTTACAAGCATTTGCCAAGGTTTTTGAGGCCAAAATGATAGAATAAAGATGATGAAATGTGGATTCATCAATCGTCAAGGTCCCATACACAACAATTGTATATGAAGTCTACTTTAGACTTTATTGCTAACATCTATCTTTCCATGTCATGATCTTCAGAAGCTTCATCATATGAAGTTCGATCATTGTCAGATTTCTTTAATATGGAATCCATACCCTCTAGGTGCTCTTACCACTACCAAATTGATTTGAAGAGGTATGAGCGTTTCATCATTACTTGTTCTTTTAGTTTTTGATTTTTTAGGAACATCATTATCTTCTTAGGATTCAACGAGTCCCTTTAGTTCATTCGTATCTTGATTCTCAAGAAAGTCATCTTTTAATAATCATATTTATAAAGATGAATATCTTAAGAATCTAAAGGTCATAAAGTAGGTATCTAATACATCCTTTATATTCCTAATGAAGCAGTACTCTAAGGTGCCAGATTCCATCTTACTTGCATCCATGTTATGGTCATGGACCAAGCAACCCTAAATCCTTAAGTGTCCAACACTGGACTTGGTTCCAAACCATAGCTTATGAGGGTTTTTCGATTCAGATTTGCATGGAATCTTATTATGGATATACACTAAAGTCTCCATTGCATATACCCGGAAACCAATAGGTAATTATGCTAAGATTCATCATTGATCAAATCATGTCACACATGATCTAATTGCATCTCTCTACAACTCTATTGAGTTGAGGTATATAAGGAGGAGTTAGATAGAAACAACATTCCTTTCTCCATAAGGTATTCTTTAGAATTTATCTAATAGATACTTTCTACCTAGATTAGATCAAATTCTTTTCATCTTCCTTCTAAATTTGGTTCTTAACCAAAATCATGAAATCTTTGAACATTTCAAAGGTGTTCAATGGGTAAAGGAAGAAATCTCATACCATGAATAATCATCAATGGATATCATATATCATTATTGTTCATTATGATATAGGGGGTCCACATACATGAATATGTATGAGGTCTTGAATACCTCAACATCTTACGCCATTCCCAGAAAAGGGTGCATCGGATATTTTACTTTGAATATAATATTCACAAGTATGTAAGCTTATGAACTTTCAAATAATCTAAAGTTCAATTTCGTACTAGTCTTTTTAGCTTATCAATAGACATATGTCTAAGGCTTGATGCCAAATCATTGTCAAATGATCTTTATCCTCTTGTTAATCTTTTACGGTTTAATTTCCAGTATTAGAAATTTTAATGAACCATTCATTAATATTCTAATTTAGCAGAGTCCTCTAGATGTTAGAAAACTATCTGACATATATCCATCATAACTCTTTATGATAGGTCTATTCCAGAATATATATTTATTTCCAATAAATTTAGAAATAAACAATGAATGCATTATAATATCTAGGTCGTAGAGGCATTCTCTAAGTCTAAGAGCTCTCCTACTGAAAATATGTAGTATATTTATCGAGTAGAGATTGTTGCAACAACTACATCAACTCCCAAGCGGTAACTATTAAACCTTAAGATCAAGGTTTCTAGTCTTCTAAAATATATGCAATCAATTGGAAGTGTTATGAGATACACTTATCGGACTTTTAATCTTATCTAATAGTAAGTCGATTTCAATGATGATATGTAGATGTAGAATATGTCAATGTATTATATGATTCCTTCTCTAAGGATTCTGGATAGTCCTGATAGTCATGTTATCAATATACTGGCTTATCATAGTATTGGCATTTATCCAACTCTTTGGATGTTATATGTATGGAAGTTATAGAAGTACAATCAACTCTTTGACTTTCCTTCTTACTTGGGTCCGACCCGTGCTTTCACCGTGCTTCCTTAATCTATCAACAACATTTGCCTAAGATAAAGGATTTCTTAATTTGAACGTGTCCTCAAGGGACTTCAATACAAGAGCATTTCAACATTTATACTTGCTTCATCCTATTCATACAATATGAATATTACGATGCTTCATGAAAGATTTGAGTAGAGATAGCAAAATGATGACATTTATCATATCCACCCTCTTCTTATATCAAGGGCTTCGGGAAAGTACTCAAATATTGTGAGTACATTATTGTTGATGAGATCGAACGAGGATCCTAATGCTTGGCCTTGGAGGGCCTGTGGTGTCCAACAAGTCAGATCTGACAATTGTTGTATCGACCGATCTTACAGTATTCGGATCTCAATCAACCAATTCAGGCAAATAATCAACCCATAATGTATAATATTTCAATACAAAATGTGGAAGTCAAAATTTACTTTTTATTTTAACTCTAAAAAAATACTTGTATAGTGTATAAGTGTAGAGTGTGAAACCACAGAGAGCAAGTCATGAATAGGTGAATTACTGTCTATTAATTAAAATAAACTACAATTATTTTTGTACTTTCCTACTTTTTTATTTTTTTTGTTGGGTTTTAATTATATTTAATTTTTATGGATATTTATTTTTTTATATATTTTTATGTTTTAATTTTCATTTCCTTTTTATTTTTAAAATTTAGTATGGATATACATAACTATATATGTAAAGAGTATATTATAAATATTATATAGAATATTTATATATAATAATTATATAAAAATTCAGGACTTATATATAAGTAATGTCCTATTTATTTTTTAAAGGTTTGAAATATATACATGTATTTTTAATTAATAATAATACTAATAATTATATAAGTAATATATAGTATAAATAGTTCATATAGGGTTTTATATTTATAAATATAACTATATATACTCAAATTTTACAAAATAAAATATTTTCGTGTTTTAAATATTTTTCTCAATTTTGTGATTTTCTTGTAATTTTTTATAATTTTTAGATATTTTAATATATTAAATATAACAAAATAGTACTTACAATAAATAAGCTGTATTATTTTGGGTCTTAAAAAGAGATAATGAGTCCAAAATTTTCCAAAATTATTTTTAATACATACTATATAATATAGATAAAAATATGAAACATAAAAAAATATTTTTCGATTTTTAATATAAGTTTTACTATTTTATAAGGTTTTTAGAGTTTTTCAATTTTTAATATTTTTCTTTTATATTTTTAGTGATTTTTGGTCAGGAATTATATTATATAGTAATATATATTAGATTTTTTTAAATATGGCTTTATAATTTTTTTGTACAATTATAGCTAAGTAGGGAACAAATAGCTCTTAATATATTTTAAATAAATGAAAAAATGCAAGAAAATGGTAAATAAAAATATGAACGTGCATGGGAAATATTTAAAGCATTCACAATAATTTTCCCACAATAAATAAGGTACTGAAGATATTTAATAAAAAAAGATAATAAATAATTACAAATGTTACATGGACATTTTTTAATAAAAAATACGAGGGTTTCCTTGCAAAAATACCCAAAAGTTAACACATATGTTACACTTTTTAGTACCAAATACAAATGAAGGAATCCGACAGGGTTTCCTAGCTATTTACCCACTTCACGTGAGCTGCCACGTGAGGTGAGCTAGCAGGGGACCTAAATGCAATATTCGATAAGTTCCAAGGGGTCTATGCATTTTTCACACAAAATGTAAAGTGTATTTTAATATTTACAGTAATTAATGAAAAATACAAAAAGATAGAGGGTGTCTGATAAATCCTAGATTTATCAACATTAAATACTATCTCTCTCTTGCTTAAGTTTATCACCAAGATTTACTGACAATTAACATTAATTGTGTTTTTATATGTTGTAAATAGTTAACCCCAATTAGTATATATTACATAACCCTATTATGTGCTATCATTCTATGTATTTGTTTATCAGTAAAAATCAAATAATAATTGGTACAATATTGTATATAAATAATTTAACATAGAGCCTAATTCAAAAATACAAAAATTGACAAAAGAAAATAAAAAGAAAATTGTTTCTATTGTTTTAATATGTATTTAATTTATCTACATATAGATGACCTCTTTTCTCATTAATATCTACATGAAAGTTGTAGATCGAATCTAGATCTACAACTTTCATGTTTGCAACTTTTCCTATTTCTTGTTATATCTAATTCTTTCTTGTTTTTCTTTGCTTTAAATTGTGATTGGGCCACATGGCGCTTCCATAGCGCTCCAAAAAGCACAGTGTGGCCCGTTCATGTTTCACTAATCGATTTGTCTCCATGCCGTTAGATGGCCTGATTGTCCCTATCTGGCCCGTCCATATGTGCCCTTAGCTAGACCGTACGATTACGTTCCATGGATTCATCCCAGTGCTCTAACACCACCTCATCCATGACCGTTGGATCACATGATCCAACGGTAGCAATCCATCGTCCTCCTCCAACCGCTCCACAGGAGCGTCTTTCTCATCGCAACCACCTTAATTTTGTAATTCACCTCAACCATCAACTCCGGCCAACTCCCATCGTCATATTTTTCTCTAATCAACTGTCTTCCACGCTAACTCCATAAACCAACATCAATCCTAACTTCCCTATTGGGGATGGAGGTTGATTTCGTCGTGAAAATCATCTCTAACCATCACTTCCATCCTCTTCAAATACACATTCCCTGTTGTCAATGGTGGTAGTCAAGCCTTGCGAGAAGGAACCCTAGCCACTCCTCTTCATGACAGGAAGAAGGTATCGACGTTGTGAGATAATGGTGGATTCCCTTCTGGTTCAACCCATGGTGACAGAGCCATGTTATATCATCTAATCGACCTCTGTTTAAGCTTCAAGAGCCGACTATTCTTGTGAAGCGAAGAGTCGAGGTTGAACCTCATCCTAGGCCAATCCGTTCATCCCTGTCGAAATATTCATGTATAGGTTAGATAGATCCTAGATCTTCGTTGATGCACCGATCCTCTTCTTTCTCTTTGAAAGCCTCTAAAAACATAGATCCATTTTCCTCCATTCATGGTGGAGGGAACCCATTAGGATTGCACCTTATTCGCCCGATAAGCCCTTCATTTCACTCACCCACTTCATGCATGCACTCCACATCGCTACGGCCGTGTTAGGATAACGTTTGCAGGTGAAGATGGAATTTCAATGATCAGAATTTAAGACAAGCTATGATCTGGAGCGTCGTCCTAAATGACCAGATCTCTTCAGCACCATTCAGATCCTTTGATTTATTCTCCAATAATCAGAGACCTTCGCTCGTCCTATAAGAGTCTTCTCCAAACTTTAGATCGAGTAGAAATCAGAGGAAGAGGTCGTTGGGGCATGACAGAGCCTAGTCTTGTGCCGCCTCTTGCGACGGTGTTCAATCGAGGGAGAGATACATATACCGTTGGATTACCCCAATTTGACGACGATCTGGCAGTTGTGAAGAAGACCCATCGACCAGTCCGCACCTGCAGCTTAGTTCCGCCCGAACTGCCTGCCGAAGCACAGTGCAGTGCCATGTGGCCCAAGCCCCACCGCCTTTCATCCAAGCCGAGATCGCACGTGCTCTATGCGTGCAGTCTAGGCAAATTGCAGCTCCACCCCGGGCAGTTTTGAAAATGACAAAAATGGCCCACGCAGGGGGTATTCAATAATTTCCAGGACTTGCTTTCTATTTTTACACTTATTCCTTCCAGGGACTTGTTCGTAATGTTTGTGTTATGTTCTTCTCATGTTTTTATCACATTTATGCACATAGACTAAATCATGAATAACTTGAGCATCTTTTATTCGATGGAAGTGATTTCAATTTCATTATGATCCTAATTTCATTCTCTGCATGTTGGCATGATTGCCATCTAATTTGATGTGTAATTAATGATTAAGTAATTAGAGATGACTTGGATACTTTCATGCACATTAAATGTAACTTGATCTTTAATCAATAACTCAATTGGACTTAGATTTAACTTATAATTTTACTTAAGTTTGATAAATCATTTTAGGGCATAGTATTGTGATGAAATGTATGTGTTAGTGTAATTACATTCTGTTCATTTTGTCATTGTTTCTAACATGAATTAAATTCTTTTTAAACCACATTTTGTCTCATTCATGCACACATTTGTAATTTGCATTAATGGTGTGCATCTTTTGTTTAAATCTGTGTTTGTTCTGACCTAGATAATTTGTCAATCATTTAGCATAAATATTAAACACCTTAATAATCGTATCATTGCTCGTATCCTTATGTTCGACCTTGGACTTCTTAGGTTTATAAATTGAAGCTAGGTTCTCTTGACAAAGACATTAGACCTAGCTCTGTGTAGTTCGCTAAGTGATCGTATTACAATGAGTACTTTTAATCATACACATTTAGCGAGTTATTAGATGGCACCGTTGCCGGGGAAACAACTTCATTAATATGATTATTTATATTTTTATATTTTTGGTTAAGTTGATTACTATTTTATTTAGGTCATTATGTGATGTGTTGTTTTATGCATTATTTATCTGTTCGATAATCTTTGATATCTAATTTCTTCTTTTTGTGGTAGGGTCATTCATCAAGGTCGCTCGTAGAGATATAGAGGCATGAAGCTTGGATTGATTTCATGATGAGAGTAGCCACAGAAGATGTCATCAAGACCATTCAATGATTATTTTTGTTAACATATTTGTTGTACATTATTGTGGATTTGGACATTATTTGTGTGTTGAGTCTGTTTCACCCTCATGTGGGTGGGATTCAACTTGAGCGGTCGATATTAGGGTTTAGGCATGCGACTCCTAGAGCTTCCTTAGATTTGTTTTTTTTTTGTGCTTGATCCGTAGTATAGGTCACACTAATTTTATCCGATGAGATTCACTGTCTCTGAAGATTCATGATACGTACTTAATCTATGTTCAACCTATCTCATTTTAATTTGATTCTTATCCCGCTAATAGAACGCATGATTAGGTGTGGTTTTTCATCGAGTTGCATGCATTTTTGATATATATTTATATATTCAGTGCTGCATGTGCATGGAGAGAGTTGGCTTCATTGCAAGTTTTTCTCTTGAGCATTCATCTTGAGTTTTACGTTTGCATGGCTTTTCCCATCTCCTTACCTCATGTTTTATCACTTAGGATCTAAAAGGAAATGGGACTGGATAGTAGACGATGCATTATGTGCTAATTTATTAATTAAGTTACGACCTAATCTCTAAAAATGGGACTGTTAATGCAAGTTGACCTAATTAAAATGGAGCTAAAATTGACCTTATTTTGGGAGAGTAAAACCCCTCATTATTTGTAGGATTATTTTACATGTTGAGAGATGAAGACACATCCATAGGATAGTGCCCAAATCCTACTTAGACCTACTCGTAATGGATTCAAATTTTGGATTATCACCAATAAAAGAGACAAGATAATTAGACCATATTTTTGGTCTTCATTATGTGTGTTGGTGAAATAATTGGGTTTGTTTGATCTTGTTTGACTTTGCTTAAACCTCTCAAAACCCCAGCTCCATTTCATCTCATCAGATTCATTCATCTTGAGATTCAGCTAGCCATGATCCCCCCCCTCCCTTAGCTTTCTATTCTTTAAACTTAGGCTTATTTTTAGCCTAAGTATAGGTGGGATGCCATGATGTCTCTGATTGTTCACCTCAGATTCCTTATTTTTTGTATCATCTATTCACTTAAGCTATTTCTAGGCTTAGGTATAGGGGACCCGAGTCCCTATCTTCTTCTAACTAATTAATTTATTCATCATCCAATTGTGCATTTAGATTCAGTTCTGGTATATCTCTTTAGTTAGCATGGGTTATGGCTTCATATCACTTTGTGCTATGAGGACATAATAAAAGCTAAGTTTAGGGGGTATACCGTTTATATTACATATATACTTTAGCCATAGATCATATTTTTAAAAAATTTTAACTCTTTGGGATACAGGTATCATATTACATTTTTAGAACTAATTTTTATAAAAATATTTAGAAAATGATGTTTGAAAACTTTATATATTTGACATAGTTTTCAAATATTTTATATGGATTGTGAAAATACGGATTGACATGTTTTGAAAAAAAATCATTTGTAAAATATTTTGAAAACCTATATTTATGTGACATTATTTTGAAAATTATTTTACTGAGGTTTGAAAAATATGGGTTTTACTTGTTTTGAGAATATTTGGAAAATGTTTGGAAAATTATCCCGTTAAGTCTCTCGATCAGGCGCTCCTTCGTGCAACATGTGGCTCAACTAACGACAGATAGAGGACTTGCTCTACTTGATGATCTGACAATGGAGAAAAGACCTGGAGTTGCGCCTTAATTGGGTAGTTTTGAAGGCGGGAGGAATAACTCGGAAGAAGGTCGGATGGGATGACCTTCAATTGTCGATTCAGGCCACATCCGGGCTCTGATGCCTCTCTGATGGGCTCCTTCCCTTCTTGATGACCTTTTGTTCCTGCGAGACTCTTCAAAGATGTCAGTGCCCCATCGAGGGGTCCTGGTCAGGTCCACATGGAGCTCTGTTAAGATCTTGAATGTCTACTCCATGTGGTTTCTTTGATCGGTTTCTTGCACAAAAATTAGGAGGAGGACAAGAGGGACCTTCTCAACCTAGAGTGAAGCCGCTGCACACCAAGAAATGAAGGGAGCAGAGGGGCTTCAATGGGAGGTGTAGGAGGGAGCTCCGGAACCTCAATCTTTGGGAGATTGAAGAGGATAAGTGGGGCGAAGTGTGTACAATATGATGAGGAACGAAAATGGGGGTGTGGGCGAGGTCGGAACATGGAAATGATGGTGAATTTGGGGTTGGAGCCTAGTGCTCCAATGATTTTGATTCCTAAAATCAAGCTAAACTAGCAGTTAAGTAACAAAATTAAAATTAAATCTAAGCTACTGGAAAGAAATGCAAGAGAAAAAGATTACCTAGTAGTCAGACATGCGCTAATGCTTGGAGTAGATGAAGCTCACCGGAGATGGAAGCTTGGATCTCTTGAACGTTAGCCTTATCCACACCAGAAATGAAGGGGACAATGCCTATTATCACTAGGGGCTCTACCAAGATATCCTTTTGGAGTTACGACCAAGAGAAAAGGATCAAAATTCAAAAGGGGGGCCTTGGATTTTTGTTTATAAACAAATGAGGAGACGCCTTTGCGAGGGATGAGTGGATCATGAGCCTCATCGAATGATGATGGAAAGGGGAGTGTGCAAGATGGAGGAACATGTCCTGCACAAGATTGATCAAGGAAGCAAGCTCCCTTGATCAAAGGATCATCACAAAAAAATGGAGAAGAGGTGGGCGTAGGTGTGAAATGTGACTCTGTCAAGAGTCAGAGGTGCAGAGGGGTAGTTTATCGGAGGTCAACGTCGGGGGTTTATGGTTGGTCCACGTGGACCAACAAAAAAAGGTTGATTAAAAACCTTAATTAAATAGTTTATAATTAGTAAATGATTTTTTTATTTTTAGGTTAGGACATAAATTTTGTTTGTAATTTTATGTAGTATTTTATTCTGATTTTTATCTGTTTTTATAAAATAATTTAATATATGATAATATTTACAAGTATAAGTATAGGTATTTTTACATGTATTTGGGTCTTTTATTTCTGTTTTATATTTTATATATTAATGTTAATGCATGTATTTTATATATTTATATCTTATTTAATTGCATATTTACAAATTTTTGGTTTATTTTTATGAATTTATTTATTTACTTAAATAAATAAGTATATGTATTATATATGTATAGTTCATCTATATATTCTATAACTTTATTTATTTTAATGATTTTTTAATAGTGTTATTCTACTTTTTATTGAATGTGTTTTGTATAATATTTACAAATATCTAAAAATATAAAGAAGCTAAAATGTAAAGAATAAATATATTTATTACTACAAATATGTATACAGTACAATAGGGACTCAAAAGTCAACTTCTACATCTTAACTCCAAATTAAATGAAACCACCTTCATTAAATAGATAATTAAATTTTATGAACAATAAAGTGAGTTTGGTTAATTTTGAGTTTGTATGGAGGAGATACATGTCTAAAAAATTTCTTTGCGACTTTTGATTATGTGTGTCCCAGGTGCATTGTGTATTATTTTGAATGAAATCTATTTTGTATTTTTCTTTGTATTTGTATATACAATATTCATGTTCAAAGTTTATTGATTTGAGGTATGAAATAAGAAAATAAAATAGGTCCCAAAAAAGACTATTATTGATGAATAAAAATCAGGGTTTTAGTTGTATTATCTATACAATTTCTCTGTCCTATCTCTCCCTACTTTATTTTTTGTTGATCAAGTCACTATGATGACTAGATCTCGGGATGTAGTGTCACTTAGTATCTTTGACACTTCATTCTTTTTCTTTTCTTTATTCGTTTATTTTGGTATTAAATACAATATTTTATACAGTGTATGCAGATCAATTATTGAATGTTATCTTGTACAAATTAATGTTATATACATGCATTTAGCTAGGTATTTAAGGTCAAAATGAAAGAATAAAGGTGATGAAATGGAGATTTATCAATTATCTCTTATCGAACCACCATTCTGCACAATGCAACGAACCATATCATTCATGATTAAATGTTGAGAGCACATATGTTTGTCAAAGCATCTTCTTCGATTTTATAAAGATTTTGATAATTACAATCATCATCGATATGATACTTCCAAATAACATTTGATGAGAGATCAAGATTGTAGAGACACATAAACCATAGGTTGTTGTCATGTTGTCTATTTAATTATCATTCCTCCTTATGACGGGGAACTTGCATATTACAACCACATACATTATGCGTCAAACTACAAGTACAATATCTTGATTATGGATCTAATCCATGATCCTTTACTGGTTAATATTGAGTACAATTTTGAGTGGGTTTAATGAATATTATCTGAAATAAGATACTTTTCATAAATATATTTTACTTTGATTATTGATTTTTATATCAAAGTTACATTGCCTTTTAAACTCTGAAAGTTCATTCCCTTCTTCATTTTCAAAGCAAGAGATATACTTACCGCTCTAATAAGATCGGGGATCTCATTTCTACCTTTATTACATCCTAATAATATGAGAAACTGCGACTTGGATAAAAAGAAGCGAGAACTCATCCCGCATTAAAAGTCCAACTTGCATTTCCTAATTTGGTCATTAACACCTAAGCCCACCACCCCTAAGGTGAGGTTGAACCATTGTTAATTGAATAAACTGTCGACATGAATAGAACTCGCTATGCACAATTCAATATCACCCCAATAAATGAGGAAACAATATTGGGGTCACTACGCATACGACCTTACTCTTTCGAGAAGCAAAGAACATGATCCATGTGCACTTGTATGTAGGAGAAGTCACTTCGGATAGGCATCTCATGTATACAATAAATGGTAACGGAACCCTTCATCTTGATGGGAGACTATGGATGTTATTTATATGACCGTCCATATCCCATTAAAAATTTTAATTAATCATATTAACATAATTATTTCTCCCAAGGGAATTAAAGCTCTATTTAAAATGGCATGTTTATTTTAATTGGTTCTAGTTAATTTAATCATATGAAATCAACTATCAATCTAATCAATCAACCAACAAATAATTAGGGTTTGATTGATATTACCATGTAGTATTAGCTCTCACAAGTATGTATTATTCTTGAATTTTAGTAATTAAAGTACAATATGATTTACTTGTATTACCTTTTCATCGGAATGGATCAAGCCAGGTCGGATAGATAATGCTAACAGGGAACACTTCCACTCCAAGTTCTATGGAGGGTACGAATTAAATAACCCATTAGCATATCCACGGCCCAGACACCATCACCATAACGACTCAAGAACAAAAATCGTTAAATCAACGTACTTTTGGTTTTATCGATCATTCCTTTGATGACCAACATTATACTATATAGCATTATCTCAGAAATCTTATGCATCTTAAAGAAATTTTGAGATCCTAAATTTCTAATCATAATAAGCAAACATGTTTTGCATGTAAAAATTGACCTACAACTATAGTAGGTTAAACTAGGATCTTTGTCATGAAACATTCATTCAATGATGATTAATGTTTAATCAAATATTTCAAAAATAAATATTAAGCATCAAAATTAATCATGGTAAATCCATAATTTTCTTGAAACACTAAATGATAAATATATTAAGAAAGTAGTCTTGATGATCCAATCATCATCCGACCCATCTTCACAAAATATGGAATATCTAGGGCAAACAGAGTCAGAATCATGCAAAAGAAAATCGTGTGGATTGTTGGTTTAGTACTCTACTTAATTAAAGTATTTATTTCATATTTCATGATGGAAAAATAGTAAGCAAAAAATAATTTATTACGGATCCATGAATACATGCAAAAATTGGAGCGAGGGATCCATCGGACGGCTTTGGCTTCACTCCCAAGATCAAGGAAGAAGACCAAGGTGTTCTTTCCTTGTTCGTCAATTCCTAGTGCTCCAAAGATCCTCCCGTGCTGCTATGATAATCAAGGGGTTCCTGCAGCTGATTTGCAACGATTGAGGCCTTCAGAAATGTCCAAGACCCATCGATGGGGCCCTAGTAGCTCGATGAAGCTCAGGCTCCTGGGAGGTGAGTCTTACACGCTATTGGCCCTCAGATGGTCCTTTCAGTTCAAAAAACATGCATTGTTAGAGAGAGCAAGCACATGTGAAGGTTTCTAGGTCTTTATTGGGAGAAATAAGTGAAGCTGGAAGTGTGGCGGCGAGCTCTGGTGGACGACAGAGGAAGGAACTTGATTTCGTTGATTGAGACATGATCAGGTTGGTCTGGGCATGTGATATGGTGGAGAAATGGTTGGGGAAGTTGTTGAGGTGGATTGGGAGTCGGAACAATGGGTGTAGATTGTTGGAAAATGACCGAGGCTCTAAGCTCCGACGTACGAAAAGGGTTGGAAATTACACTAAACTAACAACTAGATGTGTGAAATAAAGATTGGAATAAAATACGGAGATAAAAACTACACTAGAAATGCAGTAAAACAACTCATACTTGACCTGAATAACGGATCGGAGGCCATAGCCTGAGGAAGCTCCAGTGATGGGTATCGACTCGTTCACCACGTCATGTGCATTGTAGATCGCTCGAGGAGGTTGTTGTCACCAACATGAGCCCAGGTATGCAATGATATGAGGGTTCCAATGGGTAAAAGAGGACCAAAATGAAAAAAGGAGGCCCGTGTCTTATTTATGAACACGGTTAAGAGGCACCAAAGATCATGAGAATACATGCGAGGGGATGGATCTACATTTGATCCAAGGGTACGGCGAGGTGATCGATCATGCCCTGCACAACTTCGTTGAAGGAAGCAAAGTTCCCCGAGCCATGTTCAATGCCAAAAACTGGGAGAAAGATAGGGTTCCACGTGAATCTGACACAGGTGGCAGGTAGGTCGGACAGTTGACCTGAGAGTCAACGGTCCGCGCCTTCTAGTTGGTCCACGTGGGCCAACCAGAAAAAAGGCCCGGCCAAAATCCCTTATCAAATCATTATAAAATAATTAATGATTTTACTAAATAAAAGTTAAAACATGAAAAGTGTTTGTTATTTTGTGTAGTATTTTATCAGCATTTTTACGGTGCTAATATTTACATGCATATGCATATGTATATATACATGTATTTAGTATATTATATTTTTATTTTGTATCCTATATTTTACTAGTATATACATGTATTTTATATATTTATAATTTATTTAATTACACATTTACATATTTTTATTGTATTTTTCTGATTTTATTTATATACTTAATGTGTGCATGTATTATATATGTATAATATACATATATATTATAATACATTATTTATTTTAATATATTTTTAGTGCTTTATTTTATATTTGTTATTTAAATGCATTTTGAATACTATTTACGAGTATATAAAAATATATGAAGCCTAAAATATAAAGAATAAATATATTGAATCTTATATACATCTATACAATACAATAGGGACCCAAAAATCAACTTTTGCATCTCAACTCCAAATTAAATGAAACTATCTTCATTAAATAGATAATTAAATTTTACGAATAATAAAGGTTAGTTTGGTCAATTTTGAGTATGTATGGAGGAGATACATGTTTGAAAAGTTTTGTTTGTGGCTTTTTGTTATGTATGTCCCGAATGCACTATGTATTATTTTTGTATGAAATCAATTTTGTATTTTTTTATTTTTATTTACAACTTTCATATTGAGTGTTTCTTTATTTGGGTATAAAAATAAGAAAATAAAACGGGTACCAAAAGGCATTTATTAATGAATAAAAATTAGGGTTTTGTGTGTTTCTATACATTTCATGCGTCCTATCTCCATCTACTTTATTCCATGTCAACCAAGTCATCATGATGACTAGGTCTAGGGTCATTCAGTATCTTTGACACTCCATTTCTTTTTCTTTTCTGTCCTTTATTCTTTTATTTTGGAATTAAATATATGTATTTATATTGTATTTATAGGTTAATTATTGAGTGTTCTTTTGTATTAATGCTATATACATGCATTTAGCTAGGGATATAAGGCCAAATGAAAGAATAAATCTGATGTAGGGTTTATTAATAGCTTTTCCAATCAACCATTACGTGGCGATATTAATCACATAATCTCCAATAACAATCTCAAATTTGTTTATTATTTTCTAAACACGATGACCATTGGTAGAATTTATTGTGTTCCTAATGTCTCATGAGTAACCTCTAATCATCTAGTTCAGTAAGTATGAACATGTATAATTTCTTTGAGAAATCATTTAGCTCATCTTTCCTTGTATGCACATCGGTAACACCAGCCCCCCAACCTATTGTTCTACGAATGTAGACAATCGGATATATAGATTTATATTTATCTCGGATCAAAGGATGCGTGCATGTTTCAAGACAGTATACGATATCATCAAGTTAACTTTTTGACTTTACTCACCCGACACCTCCGAATATCTATTCCTATGAAGAGGATTTGCATCAAAAGTGTCACTCAGATATTTATCTTTACATAAGATTTCCATCCCTTCTTAGACTAGAGATATTCTTTGAAATTCACTTTGTGGTGTTAGTTGTGTCCTCGATTTAACTCTTTAGATCTACAACCCTTCATCAACCTTTTTAACCCTACTATTTAGATCAATGGTCATATGATATCCAAGGTGGTCATTGTACATGTCTATATCCATACTGAGAAACCGTACTGATGATGCAAATATCAAAGTACATTATTTCAGATATGGAATTGGCATAACTTGCAATAAGTTTTATTGCATAATGGCTCGTCGTTGGCCTTCACGTCTAACAACATTATTGTAGTATGTATGGATCTTAGTAGAAAGCTTCCCATGGCACTTTGGTAAGTGGTTGTCCTCAAATTTTGGTGCTTCCATCGTAGTAGATTGACAATTAAGGTTGGATCACAACCAGATGAAAGGTCGTATCACAACCAGATGAACCCATATTTAATTTTGAATTAATGCATGTTCAATTATCTATAAATCAATACCACATTCAAAAAAATTGGTGTTCATATGTGAAATTTGGTTTTGTGGATCAAATTATATATTGCAGTTATTTACTAGATTTGTCTTAACATTTAATGTACATAATTAATTATTCTCTATTTTTCAATTTTAAATCAGTTTTTATAAATTCCTTAAAAATCAAAACTAAAAAAATATAAAAAATCAAAGAAAAGAACGTGATGCGAGTCATACACAATTTGGACATAAGTGTCTTTTATTTTGTTTCTTTATTTCTTAATTACTAAAAGTCTCCAAAAAATATATATAAAGTACAAAGACATCCCTTTTATTTTATTTGATTTTCTTTTGAATTTTGTCTTTAATTAAAAATCATAATCCCTCGTCAACTCCATCTAACTACCACCTACCCCCTCCACAAGTCTTGCTCCTCCATCGACCACAATCAAGACCTAACCACGATGCAAACCCTAACGTCTTAAAACACTGCCTCCACCGTAAGTCGCACCTATCTGCCTCTTCGGTGAGCAAAGGAGAGACACCCCATTCAATGAAGGGGATAACTACATTGTGAATAGTCCAAGAGACGACCTCCATTACCCTTGTGAGATCCGGTGAGAGATTCATCCTCGTCGTTGAGAGCTCCTCTAAGTTTGCTCAGCTCCAATGCTGCCGAAGCGAATCTGAAAACAATAAATAAGCGATAATCATAAATAATTTGAATTCATAATATTGATCTATAAGAAGTTATTAATATGAAAAATGTACAGTATCTCACGAGATAAGTAATGTGATATTACGTGAATCGAAGTCATACGTGACACGAGATATCCAAGTGTAGGAGGAGTGCAGCTACACTATATTTTTAAATATTGCTCAACCATTTTGATAATGTGATATTCACGTGGAGTGGTATGATTGGTACAGACTCCTTATCTCGTAAGAATAGCCGTGAGTTGAGTTAATGGTTATAAGCATTTTTCTTCATATACTCTAGTAGTTGTTACCATGGAAGGCCGTATCCCGATATATCGGCGATATATCGCCGATATATCGATATCGACATGGGACCGATATCGAAATCGATATATCGATATATCCGATTTCAGGCATTTTCTTCAGAAAGATTCCTAGAAATAGCGATATATCGGCGATATATCGTCGATATATCGATATTGACACGATATCGAAACGATATCGATATCGATATGTCCTTCCATGGTTGTTACATCTACTTTTACTCACTTAGATTGGACTAAAAGTCTTTGCTAGAGTTTTAGAATATTGATAAGATGACCCTCCTTTTCTTATGACACATTGAGATGCCTGAATGTATCGCATATAACATGTCCTTCCTATATATATTTATAAAAACTAGCATGTTTTATTTTTCTTTTTCATGTGTTTGTGCATATATATAGACACGCACGCAAGCACACGTGCACACACACCCACACACACATTTCAATGAGCTCGTACTCCATTAGGAAATCGATGAGCACTACATGTCAACCATTAGATTTAAGGTGAGACATAAATGGCTAATGCGCTTCTCTAATTTAAAAAAGGAAATGACATGCTGAGACGAGTCATTGCATGCTGATGGTCCAACAAGAATGAACTAATTGGTAGCGGCAACAAGGCAATGAGACGACGATGGCAATGCACCACCTTGAGGATGGAGGAGGAAGGGATTGCAACTTCCTCCTTCCCACTCCCAGTGATAGGGGAAGCAACAAACTATAGTGTTGATTGTGGCGGGACGACAATCACATCACGATGGTGGTCCCGCACCGTGAGGATGGAAGAGGAAGAGATTATAACTTCACCACACTCCCCCCCCCCCCAAAACCCCATGTCCATCAAGTTATTTTTTTTACAAACTCTAATCTTTTACAACATCTTTGTCTTTTTTTTTACAAATTCGATATTATTTTTCAACTTCCTGAAGGAGAGTATGGTAAAGTTGTTAATGAGTATAGTAGGGATACGTAAAAAAACAATGATGGAGTTGTTAAAAACCAGCAAGGAATTGTAACCTTCCCTTCCCCAACGTTGAGTTGGGGGTGCGATTACAACTCATTGTTTTTTGTAGGGATATTTACAGCCATAACTCTAAGTAATTTCGTAATTATCCCAGGAACCTTCGATAATCACGAACTACATCGAGAACCCCGAATAATGCTTAACCTTTACATGGCATAACAATGTGTCAAGTTCCATCTTATTTCTTTGTTAACTATGACAGAAAGAGTCATATGTTTGCCCTTCATAATACATCATATTTATATTATAATGCCATTCTAGAGAGGAGGGAGCTCCCATAAGCTCTGCTGCACCCCCCACCCCCCCCCCCCCCCCCCCACCCCTCCCCCGGTCACTGCAAGCTCCAGCTGCATGCCCCTCCTTCGCCCCCCTCTCCCGTAAGCCCTGCTGCACCCCCTCCCCCCTCGAAGCTCTAGCTGCATGCCCCTCCTTCGCCCCCTCTCCCGTAAGCTCTGCTGCACCACCAACACCCCCACCCCCTGCCCGCATGGCCCGCTCCCAGCTGCACACACACCACCCAGCTCCCGCACCGCCACTCGGCCACAAGCAAGCTCCAGCACTCCCCTGTGCCTCCGCCCCCACGCCTCTGTCCTCCGCTCGCTCGCCATGCGAGCTCCAGGCAACCCCTGCGCCTCCTGCCCCCGCATGCTCCAACCTCGCAACCCTCTCCTTTTTTTATTAATCTCAACCGTTGGATCACAGATTGGTTAGATTAACTCAGCATCTGGTTGAGTAATGAACTAAAACGGAGGGTTATAGATGTAAAACAGAACAGTATTCGGAGTTCTCGATGTAATTCGTGGTTATCAAATTACTCAAGGTTATGGGTGTAAATATCCCTTTTTTGTATTGTAAATGTTACCAGTATGCCATACTATCATCCGTGAAGTTGTAATAAATGACATGGACTTGTAAAAATGCTAAAAAAAAGTTTGTAAAAAGATTTTTAATTAATAAAAACCTTTGTAAGACGTCAATATGATTTGAGCTTATAGTTGTAATCAATGAACACAAAATTGAATTGTAAAAAATAAATTCAAATTAGCAAAAAAAAAGAAAAAGAATTTGTAAAAAGTTAACAGGGTATTGTAAACATTTTGCACTCGTACGTAATAAATGAACATGGGCTAATAAATGTAATACAAAGATTTGTAATTGATAAGCACGAAGCTGTAAATGCAAATTCAAGACCTTCTAAGAAGCATAAGTTAGGCTATTTATCTTGCAAATTTGTGAACACGGGAAAAGTAAAAATTGCCACTTTTGTAAAACCACTGAGTATTTTTGTGTAATTAATAATAATGAGAGATTAAACACAAATATGCTTATTAATTTACTAATGAGCTCTATGCTCATTGGAAATCTCCTATATCTACGTGGTTTATTCTATTATCAAATCATTTTGGCTTGCTCTATTGTACCCTTTGATTTCCCGATTGAGCTGAAAATTTACAACCGAAACAAGTGAGAAAAATTATGTGTGTCCATATGTAGAAGATGTATAAAACTTATGTGCATTCAAATTTAACTCCACTTATGCATTCTAGTCATGCTCTAACTTGTGCATCACTTGATTAAATATTGTGGAGCTGTGCATGCAAGTGTTAAATCGGATGATGTGAACATTAATAAATTATTCTTACTTTTATGTTCCAAATGATGATTATGTGTGCATGTTAAAACTATTGACAATTATCCAGATCCAGGCAGTTAAGAGAGCTGACCGATTAGATCGAGCGTCCACATATCCTCCAAACGAGTCGTGGGAGAGCTGGGTACCATATTGATTGGTCTTGGCCGATTCATTCGACCAATTCCAATGACAAGTTGTATATAAGTGGAAAGTTGGATATCTCAAAGGGTTCTTGAATATTGAGAAGATGAGAACTTAATTTGAATTCTTGAGTTAAATGTTGATTTGAAGTGAGTGAGTGAGTGAAAAGCAAGGCATGGTATTTTGAAGGAGCACAAGTGAAAAAAAAAATTGTTCAAACATCATACATCAGAACTGAACACTGTAACTGGTTGTGGGAACAGCACCCTTGTATTTATTGATATGACACTGATGAAGATGTTGGGAAATAGGATAACACGGGAAATGTAGTTGTAGGGGTACAAACATAATCTTGCATTTCCTTTTCAATGTGAAATAGCTAAACTCAATTCGGTAGCTAACTGAAAATATAAGGATGCATAGATCAGTACAATAAGGGTGCGTTTGGTTCGCGGGTAAACTGGGGGAGGTTAACCCACCCCAAGGATGCTAATCCGAGGGTTAACCTGAATTGTTGTTTATGTGTTTGGAAAGATGGTTTTACTGTTGAAAGGGGTTGTCTGTGATGTGACTTTTACTGGAGTTTGGAGTAATGATTGGAATTTGATTGTTAGTAGTTAATGGGGTTGTTGGTGGATTATTGGCTTTTTATATATTGTAACTTTTGCAACTTCTACCCTTGTTTTACATGTTAATTTGGACCAATACATTTTTAAGAGCAATGTGTTAAGGAGGACGGTTTTTTTTACATATTTCATCCCGCAGTTTTACAGGAACTTTTTGAAACCGAGCGTTGATGCGAAGAACAATGAGGTGTAGCGGACGGAATTTGTTTGCTTTAACAAAAAGTGGAGGACATTTTCCTTTGCGCGTGAATTCTACAAATTCCGTGAACGTGACCAGGTGGATTGTGAACTGAAATATATATTTTGTTATGTTTTGTAATCTATAGAAGTCCTTAATGCAGAATTCAATCTATATATCCGTGAAAAGACGAAATATGAATTTCTGTTTAGCGAAGATTGCATCCACATGTAAATGTGTAACGACGGGAGGAAATTTGGTTTACGATTTAATATTCGCCGGTCATTGTTTTAAAAAATGAAATACATCCTGATAAGGACATGGGTATATAGAAACGTAGCAACATCCGGAATACATCATAAAAAAGATACAATGTCCAACATTCGTGAATAACAAGGTAGCAAGGTCCATAACAAAATTACAATGCAGATTTTCGAAAATTTTCACGCACTATAATTTTACTCCTGCTGTTGCAGACGTCGTAGCCTGTCGTTGTACATCGCATGGGCGATGCGATCTCGATGTTGCTCACTCAGTCGCATTTCCGTGCGCATGACCCTAACCTCAACGCCAGCTTCAACATCTAATTCTGGAGGTTCTGGCACCAAATACTTTTCTACTCGGTCAAACCACTTGTCAGATCCATACAACTTAATGAAATTATGAATTATTGCAGTGGTCGTGACTACGTCCCTTTGCGTCTCAAAAGCGTACGTAGGCATACAAGACAGACAACGGAACCTCTTCTTCCAAACTCCGAAGGTCCTCTCTACGTTACTTCGCAGCTTCGAGTGCCTATGATTGAATAAATGCTTGTGCGAGATGTACCGCTCAGCCTTGTCCAGTACCCTCCACTCGGGCAGATGATACGTGATGCCGCGATATGGGGCCAAAAACGAGTCCGTGTTAGTGTAGCCGCAGTCCACAAGATATCTACATCCCTCTGGTACGATTAAGCCTCCCCGGTCTATTGCGTCCCTCAAGACAGACATATCCGAGGCGGATCCCTCCCAACCAGCAAGGATGTATGTGAATAGGTAGTCAAAAGATGCCGCTGCCATTACATTCTGCGAGATGACCTGCTTCCTGTTACGGTAGGCAGCCTCTATACCTGATGAGACAGTTGCCTTAATGTGAGTCCCATCGATAGCACCGATGACTCCCTGTAGAACATGAGTATATATTAGAGAGACAAATATAAAGGTCACTGAATGTTATAATTTGAGGAACAACGAGTATACCTGGAAGTAAGGCGCAAAACGAGGATCGAAAAATATACGGCGAGGAGTCTCTGTCGTCGGAAGACGAATGGGCAGATCCTCCAACTGCAGAATCTTCTTAAGTACTCTATGAATGTGCCATGATATTGTCGACCCAGAGTGTTGGAACCATTCTTGTAGCACTCGGTTCGGCTGCGCATGTCCAAATGCGAACAAGAATATACAAATTTCTTCGACTGTATCCATGTTGCGCGTGCTGGTTAAGCCTGCTCGTTGCTCAAGCAGCTGTACGAACTTCATTAAAGTTGCAGGCTCCATTCGAAAGCATCTATAAGACCGCTTGACATGGCCCGACATCATATCCTCGATCCATGCACGTCCTGTCCAAGGCCTCGTATTAAGGGGAACTGGCACTCGAGACGGCCCACCATCTTGTGATGTCACGAAGAAAATGTAAAAGGCCAAAGCGTATGACAATTTTGTTGCCTCCGTGAGAACCTCCTCGAACGGATTGTATAATTGATCATCCATCTACGTAAACATGTATAAATGTCAAGTACCCAATTAAGTTTAAATTAGGACAAGATGCATACAATACTTCAAATATTGAAAATAAACATATTGAATGAAAAGCAAGAAGTAAGCAGCATAAAGCATAGCAGCATATAACATAGCATCAAGTAAGCATCTTCAATGAAATGTCTAACATAAATAACAATTAAGCAGAGCGGCATACAGTACTACAAATACTGAAAACAAACAGCAACTACGGAAATGTCTACCAGTTCCAGGCATTATACAAATTGAAATGTTCTAAGCATAAATAAATTAAGCAGGAAACGATATTATTGTAATCATCCCACGGACGCCAACGTTCTCCTTAGCCTACTGCTGGCCAAGTATGTGCTGCACCCAAGCCTGTAGGTACTCTGGGTCAGCCTTCACCTGTCGAAACAACTCTCTCTTTGTTGGGTGGGCCAATGCATCTGCAAGCCTAACAAAGGTAGCGGGAGAGACGTGAGGGCATGCGTCCTTCAGCTCTAGATATGCAGATTTGACATCCTCATCCTGTTCTCTTCGGTGGGCCCCAATCCTGTCCTGGATCAAGTCCACAAATTGGGACATCTCCAGTGGGGCTGTCTTCACGTCGCCACTCCTCCGACGTTTAGAGCCCGAAGATCGCTGAGTGGCCCTTGTGGCAACGAGCGGTGTGGGTACCTCGGCTATGTCCTCGGTGTCATCCATTTCATTTTCCTCTTGCTCAACTTCAGCAATCCCTGGATCCTGCGTCCTGATCGGTCCTCGAGACGACCTTGCAAACCGTCCTGTTGCAGTTCCCGCCCCGATGATGTACGCAACTTCTTCAAAGTTCAAGAACGGGCGAGTCTTGTACTTGCGGTAACAGTTGCCCACCTGCAATATGCATCAACTCAGTTACAACGCTATCATAACAATATACAAAAGCGACATTCGATTTGCAAAGAATTCATACCTCCAACCATGCCATCTCATCTGGGGCGACAGGCCGGTTGCCGACGTTGTCCCATCCCCAGCCGGACTTGTTGCGTAGATACAAGTACGCAGCATGGTCCCTTTTGAATATCTTCCACCTAGACTGTATGTGGTCCTTCGTGAAGTGAAGGCCCGCCTGCTCGTTGAACTGTTGCAGGATCGCATTCCACCCAACGGTGGTGAAAGACTTTTCAGACCAGTAGTTCTGGTCACGAGCCTCTAACATGCACATGATCAGTAATCTATCTTGTACGGGTGTCCAGTTTGCAACCCTCCCTGAATGTACGGAGTCATCATGACCACCCTCAACCACATTCTTTCCCTTACACCGAGGAGGCATATCAATTCTATTCGTAACATTCACAAAAGTACAGGAGATGCTATCACATATGAAATGATATAACCATGGTCCGGTTTAAAACTTGAGAAAGCATATTCAACATATTTATACAAATTCTCATCACAAGAATTCCCATTTTCTCCGGGAAAATATCACAAATCAAAGACAACATCATAAACGCATGGGCAGTACTGGATAGGGATCCAATGAAGTGAAATGTATAGAAATTATCATCATAGGAGCTCACAAAATCGTTGCTCCTCAGAAATAAGTTCGTAAGCCATATGAAGCAAAGTATTCACATCGCAAACACAATATCATCTTCACTGGAATTGTAACACGGCCATGAATGGCTGTAAGATGTTAACAGAAGATCATCACAGGAGCTCCATGGAACGATGCTCCTCAGAACTAACCTCATCGGGCTTAACAATGCAATTTATCACACGACAATCACAATCGCAACAACAATCATAGGAAGAGTCGTGGGTGCCCATGAATGGGCCTAACATGTACCAAAATTTTCATCATAGGAGCTCATATCATCATTGCTCCTCAGTACAACGCTGGTCAAGTTCAGCAAGCGAATTGATCACAGGGAGATAGAAGAAACGTTCATAGACAGTACATAATAACATCATCATACCATGTGTAATGGACAACATGACAACATTGCTCCTATCATACCAATGTAATAAAAAAATTTTCATCACAGGAGCTCATATCATCATTGCTCCTCAGAAGAAGGCTGTCCATTATGAACAAGCGTAGTTATCACAGCCGCAGGCAACAAACGGTTATGTACAGTACACAATTCAATCATCATAGCAAGTGTAATAGACAGCAGCACCGAGTTGTAGTTAATTATTAAAATGTCATCACAGGAGCTCATGTCATCATCGCTCCTCAGACCAACGCTGCTCCAGATCAACAACCGAATGGATCACAGCGATAGACGACAAACGTTCAAAGACAAAACAAAGGAATGCATCATAGGGGGCGTAGTGGACAGCCATCAACAGAATTCCGATATTACAAGAAATTCATCACTGGAGCTCCGCACATCTATGCACCTCAGAACTAAGCTCGTATGCCTTATCTGTGCAAATAATCACATACCAAACACATTCTCTCATATGAAATGGCCTAGTAGTATGTGTTTTCATCATAACAAAATATCATCACCGGAGCTCGTGTAATCATCGCTCCTCAGAAATGAAATGGAAGCTCAAAAAGGATTTCAGCAATGAATTTAAGAAAAGATCATAATCGCAGGAGCTCAAACGCTTGCTGCAGTCAACAGATATCACATTTTACGAAAGGGAGCATCACAGGAGCTCAACAATTTCAGCATGAAGCTCGTCTGGGATATGAAGCCAACAAATCACAGAGAGCAAACACAATGTCAGCATGACAGGGTTATGGACAGCATCCACGGTTTCCAGATGTTAATAGAAGATCATCACAGGAGCTCATAATAATGTTATCGCTCCTCAAATCAACGCAAGTCGGCAATATCAAGGCAAGTAAATGGCATAGCCAGATACCAGCAAGCAACAGCATATCCTCGTACGAGGCGCAATGGACATCATGAATCGAATTTACTCACATAAAAACGACCATCATCACAGAGAACGATGGATAAACACATTCGCATGGAGAATAGATATGCAGCCATACTAAGGATCAAGAAGAACGCCAGCAACAAATTTCGAACCATAGCCAGCAGCACCGCCCCCAAATTTCCAACCATAGCCAGCAGCACCGCCCCCAAATTTCGAACAATAGATATGCAGGCATACCAAAATTTCGAACCATACATATGCAACCATATCATAGATATGCAGGCATACCGAACCAACAAATTTCAAAGAGGTAATAATATTTGCATGTCGGAACCCCCAAATTTCACTCCACCGCCGGAGTAGGCAACCAAACCACCACCGCCGGAATAGCAAGCAAACCATCACCGCCGGAATAGCAAAACACCACCGCCGGTAGACCAAAAATAGCCCACAGAGATAACCCGCACCCCCCATGGCCAAATAATATCGAAAACAAGCCTCGAAATCGGATAGCGTCGGCAAGAGGGGGCGAGAATACCTCCAACCGAAGTCGAAAGCTCCAGGCGAGGAAGGAGCCCCACGAAGCTGATCGTCCAACTCGTGCAAGAGGAGATGGAGTCCAAGGACAACCTCGTACCTCCAGTCAAGCTCCGATCTTCGGCGCTTCCTCCTCAACTCGGAGAAGTGCGAGCACCGTGATTCAGAGGAGGAGACCATAGCGGGGGAGATGGGGGAAACGGGAAGGGAAGGATGCGCTTGGAAATCGCGCGGACTTGACAGATGAGACAACTCGCCTAGGCCTCCGTGAAAGGTCACGGGTGGGAGGGACTCGGGAGGCCGCGGTTTTGCCCACAAAACCCGCGGTTTACTCGCACATGGGGGTCGGGTTACCTGCGATTTCGCGGGTTACACCGCGTCCCGAACGGCCCCTAAGAAATTATACGACATGTTTTCATAAATACGAAGAACGTCGAACATGTGCATATGACAGAATGTTTATAAGTTGTCGCTGTGAATGGAGGTTTTTATGAGAATAATTACAATAATTTCTAGATATCATTAGGATTTTTAACTAAGATCCTCTCGTGTGAAGGTTCAGAATCATAACATAACCTGGTAGCCACATCCTGTCCAAGTTGATGCCCAAGCTTCAAGTCTTCATTCTTTCTTTCTCCAAATAATGCACAATTTTAACCAATTTAGATTGTATGATCGTCGATTCATGTGAGCTTCCGTCCTAGAGACGAAGTTCAATTCTTGCCATTCGGAAGGGAAAAAAGCTTTCCACTTCAAAAAGAGGGCATTTGTGGGAAACAAACATCAAGTCGCCTCCACACAAGGTTATTTCTACCATAAATGGAATACCATGCTATTATTTTTTCTCGCAGTGGCACTTTAAAACCTTGTCTTCGTCTTCGCCCCATGCATAAAATATTTCAAGTGTTAACTAAATCAGCAACACTTCAACAGGTTCCTCAAAATGACTCCAAACCAGATTCATAGAAGAAACCATCACTTGATGGATTAGCATGTACTCTGGATCCCTGAGCACATCCAGATGTGATAAACTCAACCGTGGAAAGTGGATCCAACAGCAACTATGGCTGGTTTTATTAAACCCAGCTATGCTATAAACCTCGACGATGGGATGGTCTATAGTAAGCTCCTAACATCCCAAGATCACCAATACTCAGGAACGTTCTGTACATTCACAGTCCTCAAAATGCATCTGCTCATTATGATGAAGACATTCACTGCTTTCTTGAAATAGAATTTTAGATTTCCTTACAAAAATAGAGATAAAAGGAAAACTTGGATGTCTTTACCGACAAACGTCTATAAGTCGGCTCTGGAAATTTCAACTACAAAATGCCTCTGAAGATTACATTTAGTTTAATTCTAAAGTGTGGATCTAATTGTCATCCTTAAACGAGAAGCATTTGTCTAAGAGAAAGTTTGAAGAGGGCATCCATTAATAACTGTAAATTTTCCTGCAAACTGATTACTTACAGTTATCAATAGAAGCTACCTTTTTTGGTTTATAAGAAGCTATATAAATGAGTGTACCAATCATTTCTATCCCCAAAGACTAATCTGCATTTCTTACTTGATAGAACTCCTTTCGAGTCTTCTATTATTGTAAATAGAAGTTCCATCTCACTACTCATTGGCAGCTGAAAATTATTAGAAGCTACAAGAGTTTCGACGAGGAGATCCCTTTTCATAGAGGATGTGTTCAAAATCTCCAACCTCATGAAGGATACGAGTAAAAAGAGATCCATCATTCTATATATGGAAGGCAGGAAGACTTGGAATCATGAAAAGATGGAGTAAAGAGTCAAAAACAGTAAGAAAAGGGTGGGAAAATCTACATCAAGGGACAATCTATTATGTTCCATTATGAGGTAACTTAGAAGGGTTAATCAGCAAGAGGCCAGCGACCCCATACTGTTTTTCATGGGATCCAAGAGAAGGGTGGTATCGACAGCCTGACAACAATCTTAGCTGGGCAAACCTATAAAAAAGGAAAATTAGGATCTCGGCAAATTCAACCATAAAAGAAAAGCTTGCTGGGAACAACAAATATGAAATTTGCCTCCGGTTCTTAGGATTTTCGAGAAATTGTCTATTTCTATAAACGGCTGATAAAAAATGCTTGCATTAGAGATTTTATCCCAACTCTCACCCCGATAAAGACCACAAGTAGTTTGTTGAATTAAGAAGAGAGGGATACAATTCCTGGTTGGTAATAATTAAAAGGAATCTAATATCTAGTGGTTCACTTCATATCCCAAATTGCATGCTCCTTATTTCAACTGGAGAGGAAAATCCATAGAATGAATATAATTTACTTATATAGATTAGAAACGTAACTCATAGACAACATATATACACTGTATATTTTCAAATATCTTTCTTAGAAAAAATACTGACAAAAATGGCTACAAGAAGGTGAAACCACGTCACCAGTAATCCCCACAAGAGCGTAATCCATCCCTGAAGTGGTGGAACCTCTTGTTATCTCTCACAATGATCTTCCTCTCCACGACTCGAGACATGATCTTGATAGCACTGTGGCAATCCCCGCATATCCGGAGGTTCTTCATAATCCTCAGGGTCGTGCCTGGTGGCGTGTTGAGGAGCCCATATGCAATGGCTATACGTTCACTATGGTACATGAGTGCTCTCTCCTTGGCCTCCTCATCGATGTCGTGTAGCACGAACCTCGTATCCGGGATATACCCAGCTTCCCTCAGTTGCTTGTGGAGTTCAAACACCTTCATGTACGCTTCCTTCCTCTTTGGATCGACAGTCCTGTCGTATCTGTAAGCTCGACGGCCTCTTGTGTATGCCAAATTGCACAATTCCTCGACCACTCGACCTGCTTCTCTTTTGCTGCCCAACTTGCAAAACAGCACGACCAATGCATTGAGGATGACTGCAGGTGTTGCGAAAGGGGATTCTTTTAAGTGATTGTGCACCTTTCGTAGGAGAAAAAGAGATCTTGAATCAGCGCACGAGTGAAGAAGTAAGGTGAACCAATTGGGATCAGGGGCAATGCCTTGCTTCTCGAGGTCAAGAATGGCGCTCAGTGCTGCCTCTACATTGTTGGTCAGGCAGGCTCTTTCGATATCAGAGCATAGCTGGGCACCATCGAGAGGCTTCTGCGTAGCGATCGAAGAACAGGCAAGGTGGAGATTTCTCCTGACTTGGGTAAGAGGAAGACGGTGGAATTGGCTAGTGAAGATTGCATATTTTCTGGCAGCGCAAGTTGGGAGAGATTGAATGGGGAGATAGTTCATCAACACAAGTTCCATCCACCTGCACTGTTAAAATCAAACCATTTTAGATAAAGTTCAGCTGTATTTCTCCTATCAGTATATAATCCAATTGACTTTCTATATTTTCCCGCATCAAGAACCCGTCATTTAAATAGGAACAATACCCTAAATGTGTATCTCCCACCTCTGATTGGGCATGCGAAGGAGAAATCTTTCGAGAAGATGTGTGCGACTAACCTCGGGTCTGCAAACCGGCGGCGGAAGAGAGGGTGGCGCGACCGTGGGGGTGGGCCGGCGGGCGAAGGTCTGGTGCCGGTGGGTTGGCTTGCACCCCTTCTTCCTCGGACAGGATAGAGGGAGCTTGCTCTTTTATTTCCTTCTGTTCAGAAAAGGGATGTTTACAAGCATACCCCTTTATAATTTGATTATGATACCTTACGCTCCTTCCCTCCCTCCATCACGTCGGTTAGGGCTGTCAGAAATTTCTCACGTTCGACATTCGCTTAGGTTCGACTTGCTAAAAGTTTGATTCAGATTTGATTCGAAAATAAACGAATCGAATCTGAACGCGAGTTTGGGCTCGATTAAATAAATGAACCGCAAAAATATAGGCCCTCAGGTTCGGTTCATTAAAAGTTCGATTATATACACATATACATATATAAAAGTATATATACATACATATTGTATATATACAAGGAAAAAATACATTCTATATTAACATAAGGACATTAACTTATTTTTCCAAGCCCATCTAGTCATCCACTCCCTAAGTCCCTACTCTCTATTCCCTAAACCCCACAAAACCCTCCCCTGCAACTGCGGTTTTTCCCTTTGAACAGAAATACATACACAACATTTATTCTTAAATGAACCTTTAACGAGCCGAATCGAACCTTTACGAACCTTACCCGAGCCGAACCTGATTACAGTTTTCATTTTATCGAGCCGAACCGAGCCCGAGCCTAAAAGTATGCTAAACGAGCCGAACCGACTTTGGGTTGGTTCGCTCAGTTTCAGCTCATTTACACCCTTTACGTCGGTCCTACACACCGTGCCTAGATTAAAGGTAAGGAAAGACGTCAAAGAATAATACTTGAGTATTAAAAATACATTTTTTTGGCATCTATTAAGAAGAACTTTTATTATTATTTTTCCCTCCGCATTATGGGTAGATGGTAAGACTAATATGTTTACCAAGATTCTGATATAATTATAAATTACGACGGAGTTTACCCAATTACGGAGGATTATACCATTGATGAAAACGGATATGATTATAGGTATATTATATCTTTATCTTTTTTTAAATACAAATTCAAACACGGATACGAATGACGGATATGAGAAATGTGTTACCAAATCTTTAAAAATGAATATGAATATAAAACGATACGAATCGGATACGAATAATAATAGAAATATATTGATAGATTAACAAAAATATACATGTGTAGGATGGTTTACATAAAAAATAGATATACCAGGCATATTTTTTTCATAACAACTATATCAACAATATTGAATGCAATCATAAAATGTTGTTATGTATAGTTATAAATAAATATATTCCTATACTTATGTACGAAAACGGATATACGAATACAAATGCGAATATTAGCAAACGTCAAAGCAATATCCATATCCACATCCATTTTAAAACGAATACAAACAATAATGTTAAAATATATATAAAATAAATACGACAGCCGATCGGATACGAATATATTCATATTCATTTTCATCCCTACTGTACCTTCGAGAGGGGAAAAAGCATCAATCTATGTATGTCTTTTTTATGGAACCTTTCCCAACCCATCTCACCATCTCTTGTTCTCTCTTCATGCCTTAAAGTGGTACGAGAGTCGCTCCTCGCTATCCAAGCTGTCACCTTATAACAATTGTCAAAGCTGTTAAGAGCGACAACCGTTGTTTCTTATAGTCATAAGAAGCATCATGTCATATCTCTTTACCGACGTCGACTTCATTCGTTCATCGTTCAATGATTCTATTGTAACATCCTGAGTTCGTGTCGATGATCTGCGAAGTAGGAAAACTGACTCCGACAACTTGTTGGATTCGGACCTGATTGGAATCGTTGGTAATCGTCCAAAATGCTTAATATCAGGTTCTCATGTAGTAATCCCTGTCACATAACCCACACCCACACTTCATGTTTTAGATGTGGGACCATGTTTGGGGTTGGAGTGTTATAACATGCCTTACTTATATTCGCAATGTCCTTGTTTCGACATGATCTATCATTTATTCCCAATGACAGTGGCGATTGCATGCTCGGGGTGACATGTTCCTCATATATCTTTATAGGGATGGCTCCACCTCTCGGGTATCTATTTTCATTATCAGAGGAAAATTGGCTCTGATACCACTTGTAACATCCCAGACTTAGATCCCAAGTCTGTTAATGAGGAAAATTGGCACAGGTAACTTGTTGGGTTCGGACTTGATTGGACTTGTTAACAACCACCCAAAAATACATAAGCCCGAGTTGTCATATAGTAGTCCCCACCACTTATAATCCGCACCCACACTTTGTGAGTTTTAGATGTAAAATTATATTTGGGATTGGGATGTTGCACCTGAAACCCTAGGAAACTAAAGCAATAGAACCAAAATGAAAAGCAAGACAACTACCACTAAAATAGGGAAATTGAAAAGCTCAATCTACTTTGACATGTTACAGATAGCATACACTCTATCATAAACAAACCTAGCCTTAGATTATTTGAAAATCCAACCATCAAGGAAATCATATGCCATAAATAATGGGAAAATTGGACAATAAGGTTAGGAGTTTTTTGTCAACTCAATGGGAGTTGAATCTAATAAGGGTCTTCGAGGCATGTAAAGCGACATACAAACTCTGGACCATGGTAAAGGACAAATGACTTGTCACTGTGAAGCTATAGGGTATCATACCCTGGGGATTACGAAATAGATCGATAAAGTCTCTCCTCATTCCTTATTCACCTCCCGAAAGTAGAAGTAGGTTAGGTAATACTTTCTTTAAGGGGTGGTATGGCTTTTCGGTCGCAGTCGTGACTCTAGATCTTCACGGGGCGAGGCATCAGGAGTCGTTTCACGGGAGACTAAGACAGTGCTATATTTGGGCGTTGAATTTCAGTTCTAGTTTCACCCTGGCACTTACGGATAAGAAGCTAGTGTACTTTCTGTGTTATGCACCCTCATGGAAAAAGGCCGAATTGAGACCTCAGTGAACGGCCCCCAACTTCCTTATATTAGGACTTCTAGCACTGGGAAGTAATTGGAAAGAGGTCCGTGGTCCGAGTGGGACTAGGCTATCACGATAGAAATGACCGGCCCCTTTCGCACTACTATAGAAGAAGAGAGAAAAAGTGAGTGAAAGCGTCGAATTGCCGATTCATCATCTGAACTTCACGTGGTAGTGGTCGCTGAATCGCTCGCCTACTCAATTTCGAAGAAAGGGAAATCTGTGGTTCCGCACAAAGCTCAACTGGTACCGCCCCTAATAAGCTCTCACGCCTCAATTGCATGGCGGGTTGCTCGTGAGCAGATCTAATATCAAATGATTAGCAAATTATGCAGAAAGAAGAAGTTCACGAGTTTTTTTCATTCTTATCGTATATCCAGAAGGGTCAAAAACCGCTAATTCGTATAGAGCCGACCCAACCAGCAAGTTCGTCAAGTGCCGCCCTTCACGGAAAAGACCAACGTCCAACCTGCTGCAAGCATGGGGGGGGTCAGGGAGAAGGAAGGGGGGATCAAAACAGAAGACAAAACAAAGATGGTACGCATTCCTATAGTTCTGCCGTCTCCTGTCTAAGTGTCTATTTGAATCCAAGGTAATTGTCCAACTTTTTCTACACAAATGCGAGTCATATAATATGTATGAATCTGAAAGTATCCTAGAGTAACTGAATAAGATGATTGTAATGACCAAAGACCTAATGGATACTGAATATGCAATTTCGGATCGGATGCAAATGGCAAGCATTCTAGGAAGCCTCTTGCATCTTTTAATATGGTCACCAAACCTTTGAGAATGAATGTCATCATTGAGAGTGTGACAAATCTACATGCATACATGGCAATTGAATAGGATCTATTGTAAGAAAGAGCGAAGGGTTGAGATCTTTGAAGTCGTGGAATATGAAAAAACCAGTAGTGCATGCCGAAAAATGACTAGGATATTCCAAGACAAGCTGCAAGGAAAGAAGTGCGAACTACCCATATTGTTCCTATTATAATTGCAACAAATATTGTAGCTTCTATCGCCTCAACAAGAAGCAATGAAATTTTAAAGCATATGAAAACAAGTGCAATAATAAGATGGAATTCGTGATTGCCATTGGATGCAACTCTGCAATTATGGATTGTGATGGATGATGAAGCAACTCATCACATTGCCAAGACAAATGAGGGATCAGTGAACTTTACAAAGCTGAAGAAAGGGGACAAAGAATATTCTTGGGAAATGAAACCTACTTAGATATCGAAGGTGTTGGGAGATATAGGCTCAACCTAGATGATAGTGTCACCCTACTTCAAATTATCCTATAAGCTCCAAGAATACTCCAGAACCTAACATCAGTTCTAGTTTTGCCCAGGATTTTAAAGTTTGATCTTATAACAAGCATGTATCAAATGGAAAGATTAAGAGACATATTTCATGAGAAAACTTGTACACGAGCATGACTCTTTCTGCCTTCTTGTAATAATTTCAAGTGAAACAATGAATGTGGTTTCTTAGTATTGTATGTGATATCTATCTGATGATAAGTTGTAGCACATTACGTTAGGATATCCAAGGAACTCAAAGACATACCAAGTTAATGATAACCAAGGACATTGCTTTGTAAGCATTGTTTGACCAAGAAATGGATGACAAAACCTTTCTCAATGAATGGTAGATCAAGCAAGTTATTAGACTTGATCCATTTGAATATATATGGATCATTGAGTGTAAATATACCGAGAGATAATGAATATTTTATAACATTCATTAATGATTACTAGAATCTCTCCCATATATCTTTGAGGAAGAAAGGCGAAGGCCTTTGAAACATCTAATAGATATAAGACAGAAGCGAAGATCTATAAAATAAGAAAAACCAACAAAGACTTTGAAATTTGATAGAGGTGGAGAATATACCTCAACGAAGTTTGAGAAAACTGCATTCAAGTAGGTATTCGTATGCATTGCTGAGAAATACTGTAATCAAGCAGGTACTTGTAGGCATACTACAATGCCTTACATACCACATAAATTTGGAGAATAAAACTTAATGCAGTAAGTTGTATGTCATCAGACTCGAATCTCTCAAAGAATTTTTGAGAAGCAGTGCTAACTACTAACTACATGTAGAACACAAATTCCCACCAAGTCTGTGGAACCAATGCTGCATGAAATTTGAAATGGCAACAAATTTGAATTAGGTCATCTTCAAAAATAGGAATGTTGTATATATTTTTATCCAACAATGAGATTTAGCATCCTTTTGTTAAACCTAAAAATATATAGAAAAAATAATGCTTTCTGACTTGAGTGTCTATCGAGTTCAACGAGTCCAGTCGACTCTAACTCGAACTCAAATTCAAAGTCGATAAGAAAACTTAGGCTTGAGCTCAAGCTCGATAAAGTTCAAGCCTTGGAATGTTGGCTTGAAGTCGAACTCATCGACTTCAAGTTGGCTCACAAGCCTCTTAACAAGATATAACTGCCTCTGATGCGTACTCATCATGTATCCAAGCAAAAACCCAATCCGTCCTGGTACATGATCTTGTAGGTTTCGAGCAGGTAGAGGATGGTGGTGCTGACCAACACCCCCAACACCTCGGACATGGCTTCCGACACTGACTCAAAAATCCAGATCCACCCCCATCGAAAACCCTAGATCTCGAAGGTGAGGTACATCAATGCGATGGTGCTTATGGCTCAAAGGTGTAGTGTGTCGGTGTAACAGTGCCTGCATGCCTACGGTAGTGGAGACTGAAGACTCGAAGGGCTGGGGCTGCGATAGTGGAGACTAAAGAAGGGACCATATGGCTCAAAGGGTTAGGGCTCAAAATCATGTTAGTGTGGGAGTGGAGTCTGAGAGAGATAGAATTTGAAAAGAGGGGGAAATGGAAAATATTTTAAAATTATATCGATTTATCGAATTCAACACGACCCAACTCAAGCTTAGCTCGATAACCATAACGGCCTACAAATTCAGCTCAAGCTCGAGGTCGTTAGGTTTTCGAGTCAGGCTCACAAGTTTTAACGAGTTGAGCTCATCGAGATTGGACTTTCCTAGCAGCCTTAGTTACAAAGGATCCAAATCCAAACGAGTTATGTCCATTTTTCACATTGTCATGCCTGAGGATTTTCACCATTGCAGATGATTTTGTTTTTGATTCGCGTCCCATAGTAAACCATCCACAGTAACACACCATCTTCATAAAACCTGCAATATAAATGACTTATTTGCTTATGACAAAAAGGCATACTTGTTATCCCCTTAGTATATAACTCAGAGTAGTGGTCACACAATAAATAGGATGTGATGAGCGAACATGCAAGAACAAGAAAGAAAGCGACAATCCCAGAGGGTTCATGGAAGGGTGATTCCCTTGCATGATGGATTTTTATGGGAATAACTTTTCTAACATGTTTTAGCAACCCAAACACAAGAAAACAATCGAACTAAAATGAATCAAGTTAAAATGCAGATTTCATTCTTATCAAATAAACGTACTGTCACTCACGACTCGACGAGAGGAACGTATCTGCAAATAGCTGTCTGATTCGGAAAACTTAATTGTGCAAAAGTTTAAGACCAAATCAAGTTTCTCGTCTCAACAATTTTTTTCCTTCAACAAGAGTTTCATACGGAAACGGAAAATTCTGAAGTAGCCCAATACATTCAACCGGGACATCATATGAAAATTTCAAGTCTAAACATCATTCAGTTCTTCACACTGCATTAAGTTTCATCCTTTACACAAAAAGCAAGATAGTCATCAAGAGTACAGCGAAATTCGGCTGATCTAACAAGACGTGTGCCGACGTATATACAAAGAATCTAGTGGCTATAACGTTAATCTGCCATTTTTCCAGCTCCCCATGCCAAAAAGCTGTCCTGAGATCCAAACTCCTGAATGTAGAATATTTAGTATGTTAGCTACAGGTTTAACAAAATTTTCGACATGATTATAATCTCCAATTTCAAACTTGTGAGATGAATAAATAGTCACAGCCTACAACAAAAAAAACGAAGGACCAAAATCTCACTTCATGTATTACGACTCCTTTTAAAATTGAATTTCTTATTACAATCATGTTAATTTGCGATTCTTGTCATTAGAACCAGATGAAGAGGAAAGGTTCAGCCAATCATAGGTGTTAGAAAATAGAGAATGCGGAAGCGTATCAAAAATAAAGATAAAGAAATTGAAGAACAACGGGATTTTACGTGGAACCATATTCCCTAAGGAACGGGATGAAACTACGAGAGAAACCCTCAAAGGAGTGGATATTGCATTCCTTTTCTCAATGGATATAGGAGATCTGGAGCTCCTTATATAGCCTCCACAGAGCCTCCAAGTTCCACCACTAGTAGGTGTGGAACTAAACTCAGTGATGGGGTAAATGGATCCTGAAGGGATCCATTTAGTCACCTATTACATAAGTGACGCATGCTCCAGATGTTGGGGATAATGGGGCACACAACCCAGGATATATCCCCTAATTCTGTCCTACATCAAAGATGGCACAACACAAATATGTTCCCCACACGGGAACTCAATGGCAACAATGATAAATCAATCACAATCAACCACAAAATTCAATCACTACAAGTGATAAGGATTTTACGTGGAAACCCTTACTCGATGTGAGCAAGGAAAAAACCACAGGGCAAGACCGGCAACTAATCCACTACGGTCAAATGGAGCCAATGTTCTTCCCGGTTTTGTTGCCCACAAAACCGAGGTACAAGCCACACACGATGGATAGTTCTACTACAAGCAACTAACTATCCCTAGGTATCCAAAATACCAATATTGTGCTTAAATCCAAGAAGGATAAAGTGACTCCCCTTGTGGGATCCCGGATGGAGTCCCAAACACGAAGCTCGGCTCCTTGAGGTCGTCCGCAACGACCTCCAATGGCTGCTCCCGCTCGAGCTCGCCCATAACCACTGATCTTCCCAAAACGAACGCTGCAGCCCTAGCCGCTGCTCCTCTCGAACCTGGCTGCTGCTGTCCTCGAGCACGGATGCTCGGCTTCTCTCTCGCTCTCCCGCACGCATGGAGGAAGACGAAGAGTAGGGTCTAAATCCCTTGCTGCTGCTGTTCCTCGGAATGGAAGAATGGGGATGTTCCAATCTGCAATGGGGTACGGGCGGCTGGAACGAAATGGGGTTGTTCTCCTCCCCGCAATGTGCGTCCCTGGAATGGGAATAGGGCTGGAATTATTTCAGTGATACCCCTGCAAAGGGGTCAAATTACAAGCCCCAAGTTGGGGCTGGACAATAAAAACCCAACAACCTCCCCCTCCAGCCCCAACGGGAAGGTGTTGTCCTGTGATGGAGATCAATAAGAGGTGACACCGCTCAGCTCTCTACAGAGCTGAAGCTTGTCACGAGTGACTGCCTTGGTCAACATGTCTCAGGGGTTCTCATCGGTGTGAATCTTTTTCAACTTGAGCTGCTTCTGTTCAATTGCATCCCTCAGCCAATGGTATCTCACATCAATGTGCTTTGTGCGAGCATGGTGCATGGTACTCTTGCTCAAGTCTATAGCGCTCTGGCTATCACAAAACACAACCGGCTCACTGTCATCCAATCCAAACTCATCAAAAAAGCGTTGTAGCCACAACACTTCTTTCTCAGCTTCTGCTGCTGCAATGTATTCTGCCTCGGTAGTTGAGAGAGCAACACATTTCTGTAGCTTGGATTGCCATGATATGGCTCACCCTGCAAATGTAAAAATGTAGCCTGAGGTAGACTTTCTCTGGTCCATGTCTCCTGCCATATCTGCATCAGTGTAGCCACAAAGTTTGGGATCTGACCTCCCAAACACAAGGCACATACTTGAGGTCCCTCTCAAGTATCTCAAGATCCACTTCACTGCCTCCCAATGGTCCTTCCCCGGATTGGACATGAATCTGCTCACCATGCCCACTGCATGGGCTATGTCGGGTCTAGTGCAAACCATTGCATACATGAGGCTTCCAACTGCTGACTGGTATGGGATCTTGGTCATCTCTGTCTTCTCCTCAGAAGTAGAAGGACATGACTCTTTGGTTAACTTGAAATGAGAGACTAAGGGTGTACTGACAGGGTTGGCATTCTTCATGTTGAACCGCTCCAACACACGTTCAATATAGCTCTCCTGTGACAACCACAGCATGCGCTTCTTCCTGTCCCTTGTAATCTGCATCCCTAAGATGTGACTTGCCTTACCCAGATCTTTCATCTCAAACTCCTTGGAGAGCTCTTTCTTGAGCTTTGCAATGATGTTGGAATCATGACCTACAATCAACATGTCATCCACGTAGATCAAAAGAATGACGAACCTATCATTGGGAAGACGACGAACATATATGCATGGGTCGGCTGCAGTCCTCTTGAAGCCCTGCTTTCTCATGAAAGCATCAAACTTCAAGTACCACTGTCTCGGGGCTTGCTTCAAGCCGTAGAGACTCTTCCTCAACCTGCAAACCATATGCTCTTTCCCTTTCTCTTGAAATCCCTGTGGCTGCTCCATGTAGATCTCTTCCTTCAAATCACCGTGAAGAAATGCCGTTTTCACATCCATCTGCTCCACCTCGAGGTCCATGCTAGCAACAAGTCCTAGCACCATTCTCACTGAGTTCATCTTCACCACTGGGAAGAAGATCTCATCATAGTCCACTCCTTCCTTCTGGCTAAACCCTTTCACTACCAACCTGGCCTTGTGCTTCACCTGCTTGCCACTGTCATCTGACTTCAGCTTGTAAACCCACTTGTTCTTCAAGGTTCTCTTCCCTTTAGGAAGCTCAACAAGATCATAAGTGTGGTTTTTCTTGAGAAATAACATCTCTTCATTCATTGCATTCTGCCAATGACCCTTGTCCTTATGCATCTGTGCCTCCTCAAATGTGTATGGCTGACCCGTGTCTGTGAGCATCACATACCTAGAAGTGGGGTAGCGGGATGATGGCTGGCGTGTCCTCTCAGATCGCCTGACCTGAGGCTCTGCTGTGTCTGCAACTGGATGAGGCTGCTCCCCGTGCCCTAGGTCCCCTGGACCTGCATCAATGGGGTCTACGTCTAGCTCATGCTGCTCTAGCTGCCCATCCTCTCCACCTGTACCCTGTACTGGAGAGGGATCTGTGTCCTCATCACTATCATCGTCCATGGAAAACTCGTATGCATCACCACTCTCAGTGGTGTCCTCAGCCAACGTCTGGTTCTCATAAAAGATCACATCCCTGTGCCTGGTGACTGTCTTCTTCCTTAGATCCCAAAGACGGTATCCAAATTCCTGATATCCATAGACAAGAAAAATACAAGGCACCGCCTTGTCATCCAACTTCTTCTGCTGCTCCTTGGGTGCCAATGCATATGCCTTGCATCCAAACACCCTCAAATGAGCATATGAGGAGTCTTTCCCTGTCCAAACGTGCTCTGGAATCTGAAAAACCAAAGGAACTGATGGAGATCTGTTTATCAAGTAACATGCGGTGTGAACCGCCTCAGCCCAAAAAGTCTTGGGCAACTTCGTTGTCTTCAGCATACAACGGACTCTCTCAAGAATAGGTCCCATTCATCCTCTCAGCTAGATCATTGTGCTGGGGTGTACCTGGCTCTGTCCTCTCATGCCTGATGTCATGCTCTACACAATAGCCCTGAAAGCTATGGGAGGTGTACTCTCCCCCATTGTCTGTGCGTAGACACTTCAACAATTTTCCTGTTTCGCGCTCAACCATGGCATGGAATTTATTGAAGCAATCAAACACCTGATCCTTCGATCTCAGCATATACACCCACACCTTCCTAGATGCATCATCAATGAAGGTGACAAAATACCTGTTGCCTCCCAAAGAGGCCGTGTCCATAGGACCACAAACGTCAGAATGGACCAACTGTAGAAGGTCTCCCTTCACCTTGGATCTGGCTCTGTATGGCGCACTCCTGCTCTTCCCAACCTCACATGCATCACAAGGAGACAAACTGATGTCATTATGGTAGGGGATCAATTCTTTCTTGCTCAGAAGCTGCAAGCCCTTTTGGCTCATGTGGCCAAGCCGATGGTACCACAAATCTACATTATCTGCTTCACTAGCATGCAAACTAACATCCATGACCTTCACTCTAGTCATGTAAAGCGTGTGACACAACCTGCCTCTCGCCATGATGAGAGAACCCTTGCTAATTTTTCATTTGCTGTCGTCAAACTTCAGATGGTAGCCTTCACTATCTAGCTGTGAGCCAGATATAAGGCTAAGACGTACATCGGGAAAATGCCTCACATTCTGGAGGGTCAATGAGCATCCAACATCCGTCTGAATCGAGATGGTGCCCATGCCAATGATCTTAGAGTAACTCTCGTTACCCATCAAGACTCTCCCATAATCACCACCGGTGTAGGTGGTAAAGAACTCCCTGTGTGGAGTCACATGATAGGAGGCGGCCGTGTCAACGACCCACTCCAAATCGCTCCCTGCATGTAAGCACTGGTCCTGGATGGTGAGAATCACCTCTTCTGCACTTTCACCTGCCACAACTGCAGCTAAATTCCCATCTTCCTTTTTCTGATCTTTCTTGGCTTCAGCTTGTTCTCTCTTCCAAACCCTGCAATCTCTCTTCCAGTGATCAGGTTTCTGGCAATGGTGACACTTTCCTCTGCCCTTGGACTTGTCCCTGGATTTCTGCCTCTCTTGTGATACTCCTCTGCTGCTGGATCTTCCTCTCCTCTCAACTGCATACACATGTGAAGAGGAGGATGCCTCTCCCGAAGAGCGACGTATAATCTCCTCATTGAGGAGACTGCCCTTGACCATAGCCATGGTCAACTTGCTATCCTTCGCATAGTTGCTCACGGTGACAACTAAGGTCTCCCAACTGTCTGGCAAAGAACCCAATAAGAGAAGTGCCTGCAACTCGTCATCAAGTGTCAAACTCATGGATGTCAACTGGTTGATAATACTTTGGAAGTCGTTCAAGTGCTCCGCCACCTTGGTTCCATCCTCGTACTTCAGGTTCACAAGCTTTCTAATCAAGAAAGCTTTGTTGGTTGCGGTCTTCTGGTCATAGAGCTCGGAAAGCTTGTCCCACAGCTCCTTTTCATTCGTCTCCTCGGTCACGTGATGAAAGACAGACATGTCAAGCCACTTCCGAATGGTCCCAATGGCCTTTCGGTTCAACTTTGTCCACTTGCCCACGGACATGTTCTCCGGCTTGGCGCTCTCTCCCTCCACTGGATCGTGGAGGTCCTTGCAATACAATATGTCTTGCATCTTGGCCTTCCAAATATGCTAATTGCTGCTTGTGAGCTTGATCATAGTGCCTTCATCATCTTTGCCCATTTTGCATAACCTGTGCTCTGATACCACTTGTTGGGGATAATGGGGCACACAACCCAAGATATATCCCCTAATTCTGTCCTGCAGCAAAGATAGCACAACACAAATATATTCCCCACACGGGAACTCAATGGCAACAATGATAAATCAATCACAATCAACCACAAAATTCAATCACCACAAGAGACAAGGATTTTACGTGGAAACCCTTACTCGATGTGAGCAAGGGAAAAACCACGGGGCAAGACCGGCAACTAATCCACTACGGTCAAAATGGAGCCAATGTTCTTCTCGGTTTTGTTGCCCACAAAATCGAGGTATAAGCCACACACGATGGATAGTTCTACTACAAGCAACTAGCTATCCCTAGGTATCCAAAATACCAATATTGTGCTTAAATCCAAGAAGGATAAAGTGACTCCCCTTGTGGGCTCCCGGATGGAGTCCCAACATGAAGCTCGGCTCCTTGAGGTCGTCCGCAACGACCTCTAATGGCTGCTCCCGCTCGAGCTCGCCCAATACCACTGATCTTCCCAAAACGAACGCTGTAGCCCTAGCCGCTGCTCCTCTCGAACCCGGCTGCTGCTGTCCTCGAGCACGGATGCTCGGCTTCTCTCTCACTCTCCCGCACGTGTGGAGGAAGACGAAGAGTAGGGTCTGAAACCCTTGCTGCTGTTGTTCTTCAGAATGGAAGAATGGGGCTGTTACAATCTGCAATGGGGTACGGGCGGCTGGAACGAAATGAGGTTGTTCTCCTCTCCGCATTGTGCGTCCCTGGAATGGGAATAGGGCTGGAATTATTTCAATGATACCCCTGCAAAGGGGTCAAATTACAAGCCCCCAAGTTGAGGCTGGACAATAAAAACCCAACACCAGATACTCTAAAAATAGGCACTAGGAATATGATGGATTTAGGAAGTCCCTGGACCATGATAAGGTTTTGTAGCATGGATAACTTAGCTAACAAAGCTGTATTGCCATAATTCACATCTTCCTCACTTTATGAGTCTGCTTATATTTTTTAGTCATCAACCAAATAAAGCTAAAGAGGAAAATTCGGAAAAACATAAACAATTAATTACCAGCTGGCTAAGTCGCAGGTCAGGCAGTGTATCAAGGGTGATATCTGGAAGATCATGAACAGACAACTTCTGGCAATCCTCTAAATCCTTCTCGAAGCTTTCTGCACCCATGACTGCATAGTCCGAAAGAGAGGACTTTCTGGGCCTTTCTTCAGTCACCCCCTTCCCCACAAGAAGACTGGCTTTGAAGGAACTCTTCACACATTGCAATACCTTTTGCTAGCTGCTGCGAGTTCAAGAGAAACTGTGACTCACCTTCCCACCATTTTGGATCTTGATACGACTGTTTCTCCTGATCATCAGGCTTCTCTCCATTGTCAATAGTGCTGTCATCTTTAATCTCTGATCCACAGTTTGCAGTTGCCTGAATCTACAGATGAAAAGAAACAAGTTAGTTATCCTGCTATTAGCCATGAAAATAAGTGTGATCGATGATAATTGTTGAAGGAATAAGAATAAATTCATTAGTGATAGGCCCTAGAGTTCTCTTATATAGAAGAGGAATCTATTGGGCAAATTACAAGAAGAGGACAAAAGAAAATAAGTAAAATAATAACAATAATAATAACAACAAATATCTCAGCTCTCCCCCTCAAGCTGGAGCGTAGATATCAATCTGACTTAGCTTGGAACATCTCTGATAAGACCCTCAAGCTAGAGCCTTAGTAAGAACATCTGTAGTCCGGTCTCCATAGCTGATATGTGCAGTGGAGATAAGACCCTTTTGTATCATGTCACAAGTGTAGTTACAGTCCACCTCTATGTGCTCCGTCCTCTCATGAAAGGCTGGGTTATTGGCAATAAAGAGAGCAGTCTGATTGTCACATTGGAGGTGTATGGGAAGAGGCACCTCTATAGTCAGGTCAGTAAAATAGATTTGACCCACATCATCTCTGTGCTAGCCTGCATCATGGCCCTGTACTCTGACTCAACACTCGATCTGGCAACCACAATATGCTTCTTGCTTTACTATGAAATCAGGTATCCCACATCGCCTTGACGGTAGGATGGTTCTGTATCATTAGCTATCTCTGTGGTGAGGGTCCCACATGGCCAAACACGTACATACACGTCATCTTGCTTCCAAGAAGCATTTGCCTCAGTCTTATCCGTTGGCTGTGGATCTGTTAAAATGTGCTCCTTATTACTGCACTGCATGAGGATGAGAAACTGCATAAACCACAACTCATAGTTGGTCCCATCCATCTTAGCGACGGGAATCGGGCACTTGAAGGCTTCAGACTAGAACATGTCACCCTTGTTCTATGCCCGATGATAAGACAGCCAAAGGCGGGACTCAACTTGGGAGTAGACTGGTGTGAACAAGTCTACACGAATATATGGATGATTGGTTACACTGGTAGACTCATACAACCATCCCCATCAATCATCGCGCTCGCTAAGGTCGGAAAACACGATTTATATGACTAAAACCATGTTCTTCGGTCAAAATCAAACCACCGAGCGAACCTCAGAGGTTCGCAATGGTGTGTGGGAGGGCCAACGGTGGCCTAGGGAGGGCCTGGGGAGGCCAAGTGGCAACCTAGGTTGTGGCTTGGACCACAACCTAGAGGGCTAGAGGTGCCCAGGCAGCGGCCTGGAGGCGACGGCCTAGGTGGCTGCCGAAGAAGATCCGCGCAGCGGCTGTGGCGGTGTGGAGAGAGGGTGTGCAGCGGCGGTGGAGGCAGAGGGGCGGATAGGGTTAGGGTTAGGGTGGGATATGGGAACTCGATCTAGGATCGTCGCTTTGATACCATGTTGAAGAAATGAGAGACCCTGTGGTTCTCTTATATAGGAGATGAACTTATTGGGAAAATTATAAGAAGAGGACAAAAGAAATAGAAAATAAGCAAAACAATAATAATAACAACAAATATCTCAACAATAAGCATAAGATAGCATCATACTTTATCAGATATCGGCTCCAAATCCACACTATGGACCTGTTTCTCTGTAGGAGGTTACGGGGTAGCTAACTTGGGATTAATGACAGCTTCATCTTCTCTAACATTCTCACCTGGAATCTCCATCTCTACATATACATCTGCCTCGCTCTTGTCATTTTGCTAGGATTGCTGTTGATAAAACACCTTGGAGACGAGGAATTCTCCATCCTTTTCATCGTCCCCTACACCTAAATGATATTGGTGCATCACCCAGTTAGTTTTCTCAGGTTTTCCACCCTTGGCTGTGCACATGTAGAGAACCATTATCTTTGTACAACCCTGCTGCAACCCATCTAAGATCACAGGGTTAGTCTTCCCTGTTTTGTGCCAGCGTACATCCCCAAGAAGATCATCGTTTATCTTGCGTCGCTTCCGAGTGCCCGTGCTATATGCCTTGAATGTTCGATGAAAAAAGTGGGAGATGCTTCCGTCTTGCTTAACACCTAGTGAAGGACTATGATAAGCAGTTCAAAAATTACTACGAATGAATACACAAAAAACAAAGAAAAATACCAGGCAGTTTCTCAGGATGGGTGTAACAAATCCCATCTACTCCTTCAAGGGTTGGAATAAACTCATCAATAAAAGGATGAGGCACCACATTTCCAAGAAAAACATGAAACAAAGTCATCAAAATACGTGGTAATAATCTGAATCATTACAATAACCAGGATTGAGCTTATACTGATCCTAACATAAATGTGTTTACGTAAATTAAAACTTTAATACATATATCCACTTCTAAATACACCAAATTAAAGTTAGGTTGTTTTCAATATTGATATATGTAACCAACCCAAACATTATTGCACATACAATACTCACAGAATGTGAGAGTGGATTATGCGGGGTAGGTTAACTACTAGACAATTTGGATTTTTAACACTGAAGGTGGTTATCAATGGGTCAAATTGGATCCGAATCCAATAAGATGCCAAGGCCACTTTCATCTCCAACGACTCAGTCCGAGACTCCATATGTTACAAATGGTATTAGAGGCAAATTCGCTTTAAAAGAGGAAATGACTAGCCAGAAAGTAGAGCACTCATGTAACAAGTTAAGAGGAAAAGGTTACCAAAGACAACATGTAAGCACCACTATTACTGAAAATAAGGGTTGGCTCATATCGCAACATAAACATTGCAAATATAAGTGGGAGAAATTGTAATACTCTAAATATATTCCCTCATCGAATGCTCAAAAAATATGAGTGGCTTGTAACAGTGAAGGTTAACGTGTCATTTGATCTAAATATCTTGGGTTGTTGTCCACATACCCAATCAAGTCTAAACCAAGGTTTTAACTCTTGATTTTGATTTGTTTCGAGACGGTGAAAAAACGAAACAATTTTGAATTTTTGTCAATTTCGGTCAAAAATCAGCCTAGATTTGTGAATGAAGGGAATATATTGAGATTTCGATTTCGGTAAGGTGTCGAAACCGAACTTTCGGCAAAATTTTGCCGAAATTTGGTGAAATTTGAAACCCTGATCTAAACATAATAAGTTGACATGATCAATTTTCTCATACAACAGCTCAAATCAATGCTCGGGGTTACATGGTAAGTAGACTATAGGAGTGAGGAAGTCAGTCGGTCATCTTGACCTAGATATTGATAACATAACAAACCCCACTCCAAAACTAAGCCAAAACCTAATTGTCTCTCATATCCTTTAAACAAACCTCCAGCTTGCCAGATCCCTTGAATTCCAATAAGAAACCAATTCCTAAACCCCTTAACCCAGTTAACTTTGGAGTCTGGTTAATCATCCCTAACTTAGAAAAACTTAAACATAGCTCGATTCATAGGTTAGTAGCTACTTCTAACCTAGGTCAGAACTAAATCATATTAGCTTAATCTCAAACTAATACTAAGAAACCCTAAAAAGTACTATCTAACCTAAGTTGACCAACTTAGGTTAAGTAATTTAAAACTAAATCTAACGTAGAAAACCTATTAAATATCCTAACAAAATAACCCAAAAGCCTGAAAATAAGATCTGACCCTAATGCCTAATCTAAGCTAAATCGGGGTTAGGTTACTTGACCTAACCTTGATTATCATTGAACCAGGGTCAAATTTCACCAAGGACCGAGTTTTGATCATTTTTCAAGCTAAAAAACATATTAGAAAACAAATAAAATCAGGTTGGCCAGTTTAGCCAACCTAACCCAGTTGGTTTGAATCGGACTGATTCAGCTCCAAAGCCCTTGACCATTGGATCCTTGATGCAACAGTCAGATGACTTTAGCGCTCTTCTTTTTTATCTAATAGGATGTTACTCGCGCTTCGCGGTGGAGCAGCAATGTGATGATTTAATATAAATTGAAATATTTGGTTGTAATGTTTACTAAAATGAAAAATTCTTAAAACAAAAGGAGGGTTATAGCAATAAACATTATATTTGAAATGAAGCTAATTTCTCTGTACTAAAATTTAACTCAGCCATGGCCGGTCCCAAGTCCGGATAAATGAGGAGGGTTGCGTTAGGTAGCTGACAACCAGCGTAAAATAATCGGACACAACTTCCTAAATATTATTTTTTAATAAAATACTATTTAAGAATTTGCCTCATGACAATTAGATCTTTTCAACATGGATTTAAGCAAACATATAGATGATATAAGCTCACGATTATCCCAAGATAGATCTGAATGGATGCAAAGAATCCATGTAGCCGACCCTACTTACTTGTGGGAAAAGGCTTTGTTGTTGTTGTTGTTGTCTTAGTACTAAAATTTCAATTTTGAAGTTTTATAAAAGATATCTATACCTGAAATGTTTGTTAAGTGTTTATCTAAATATAAAATAATTTATCAGTAGAAGTATGAACAAGACACCAAAGTTATTTTAATAAATAAATGTTTGCCGTAATATCCAAAATATATTTCCATCCAACAGTAGATATTCAAATGTAATAAATTATAACTCCGAAGATGAAATGCATAGCAATATTTCTTCTCTGCTTATGTTCGGTATAGTTACAAATGCGGGTAGAATTATATTGTCATGAAACCCGAACAAACTACTTTAATTGCATAATTATATGTAATGGTATAAATATTTAATTGAAAAGGTGTTCTCTCTCATATTGCACTTTTTACAATGTTATTCATAAGAATTGTTAAACCTTAAAACTTATAACCTTGAATATCAAAGGCATAGGGGGGGGGGCTCATTTTCTTCATGCTTGGTTTGCTACCAGACTTTGAGTTTTCAATGATAATGTAGAAGCAATGACAAAAAATTATGATGAAAAAAGGGATAGGAATACATACAAATTATACATGCATTATGTTCGTACAAAATCAAACGTTTGAGGATCAGAATCACTCCTACCACATAATCAATAAATTAATCTATGTTGGGATAAAAATAATTCATATGATAAAAGAGATCCCAGGGCTCTATTATATAGGAGAAGAGCGATGTGTTAATTACATAAGTGATACTCAAAGAAAACATAAAATATAAACATGATACGGTGAGATACAATCATCTCAACACTCTTCCCTTACGCTGGAGCATAAATATAAATCACGCTCAGCTTGGAACATTACCTCTGAAATGGACCTCTATCCAGAGCCTTCATGAAGATTTTTGCCGTCTGATCTCCTGTGGAAACATGAGAGGTGGATATAAGACCTTTATGGATCATGTCTCTAGTGTAATGACAATCCACCTCGATACGCTTTGTTCGCTCATGAAAAGCAGGGTTATTTGGCAATAAATAAAGCTGCTTGATTATCACATAAAAGCTTCATTGGAAGAGAGACCTCAACAATAAGGTCGGTTAATACTGATCTAACCTACATCATATCTGCACATTCTTGTGCCATGGTCCTATATTCAGATTCAGCACTAGATCTGGCCACCACTGTCTGCTTCTTGCTTTTCCATGAAACAAGTGAGCCGCCTACAAAAATAGCAAAACCAGAAGTGGACTTTCTGTCCCTAGGACAACCAACATAATCTGCATCTGCACATCCTGTCACCTCAAGTGATGTATCCCTACTGAATACAAGGCCTGAGCAAGGTAAAGTCTTCAGATACCTCAAGATCATATGGACGGCATCCATATGCACCTTCCTAGGTTGCTCCATGAACTGACTGACTTTTCTAACTACAAAAGCAATATCGGACTGGTAATGGTGGCGTATAGGAGCTTCCCAACAAGTTCTCTGTATCTCCTAATGTCAATCTCTTCTGTGTCGTCATCATACGATCTCATGCTTACATCCATAGGAGTAGTAGCAGGTTTGCACCCTGTCATACATGTCTCAGAAAGAAGGTCCATAACAAATTTCCTCTAAGTCATTACAAGTCCACGCTGGTTACTGGCAAACTCCAATCCAAGAAAGTAACAAATATTTCCAAGGTCCTTCATCACAAACTGCTGACCGAAGGAACTCCTTGACAGTAAGAATACCATGCTCATCATCTCATGTAATGACATTGTCGCCCACATAAACAAAAATAGCCACAGTGTCTCTATGTGTCCTCTGTACAAACAGTGAGTGATCCGCAGTAGACCGCACAAACCCCTTCCGCTCTATCAACTCCGATAGCATTTGATACCAAGCTCTCAGACTCTTCTTCATGCCATAAATTGGCTTATGAAGTCTGCACACCGTCTGAGACTCCCCCTCATTAGCAAATCCTGGTAGCTGTTGCATATATACTTCATCTTGTAAATCCCCATAGAGAAATGCATTCTTCACATAAAGCTGGTACAGAGGCCAATCTCGTGAAATGGCAACAGATAGAAGAATGTGTAGTGTCGAATGTCTTGTTACTAGAGAGAAGGTGTCCAGATAATCCACCCCATAGGTTTGGGTGAACCTCCGAGCCACAAGTCGTGCTTTGAATCGGTCGACACTGCCATTGGCCCTTTGCTTGATCGTGAATATCCATTTGCAGTTCACAATAGAGGCACCTGATGGACCTGAGACAATGCTCCATGTGCCACGTGATCGTAGAGATGTCATCTCTTCTTCCATTGCAAGTCGCCACCTACTGTCCTGAAGCGCCTCCTGATTCGTCCCTGGGATAGTAGCAGTAGATAGTCCCACTATAAACTTTTTGTAGTCCTCTGACAGATGATCCAAGGAAATATGTGCAACCATTGGGTATGAGGCACATTGGCGACGAGGTTTCCTTAGGGTAATCCATATCTCCAGGTCATCAGCCTCATTGTCCTCTGGAAGTAACTCTTCCTATACATTATTCAAATCTCCAGTGCCATCATTAGAAATAATATGTTCATGACATACCTAAGGCACGGTGGATGATGTGAATGGAGCATGAGCAGAGGGGAGAGTAGAAGACCTGCGAGTATAAACATGGGGTAAGAACGTGGATTCTGTGATAGGTGGTGGAGGTGGCAGTGGGGGTGATGTTGGTGGTGAAGACCGAGGAACGTCACATGGAGCAAGAGATGAAGAAGATGGAGGTGGAGGTACCACAACATCCTCTCTAGAACCAGTACTAGACAACCTGTCACCTGCAGGAGAAAAATACATAATAGACTCAAAAAAGGTAACATCAACGCTCACATAGTATTTTCTCCCAACAGTATCAAAAAATCTATATCCTTTCTGGGTACGAGAATAACCAACAAAGATACATTTGACAACTCTAGGTGAGAGCTTGTCACGGCCACGAGTGAAGTCATGGAAAAAGGCCACCAATCCAAAGACACGTGTGTAAGCGTGAATACTGAATAGTTCCTTCTTGGGAAATGCAATCGAGAAGGGACTCTTCTCTCCAAGAATATTGGATGGCATGTGATTAACCAAGTAACAGGAGGTTAGAACCGCATCCCCCTAGAAAGAATGAGGTGTACGATTGTGAATCAACAAGGTCCTTGTGATGTCTAAGAGGTGATGAAAATTGTGTTCAACTATCCCATTTTGTTGTGATGTATAAGTGCATGAAGTCTAATGAACTATACCCATAGACTAAAGAAATTCTGCTAAGTGTAGAGTAGAGAATTCCAAAGCATTATCAGTATGAATGTATTGGACTTTAGCAGAAAAATGCTATTAATCTCAATAAGAAAAGTCTTAATTATAGAACCTTATTCAGACTTATAATTTAACAAGAAAAACCTAGAAAGTCTAGAATAATCATCCACGACAACAATAAAACTTATGCCTCTGATGATCAGGAATACGACTTGTACCCTAAATGTTAAAATGAATCAACTCAAAGCACCGACTACTACTACGACTCGGAAGGCTCGGAAAGGAGGAGCAATGGTGTTTGCCAAGTTGACATGAGTCACATTCCAAAGCAGTACGAGTAGATATTTGCGGTAGAACACGTATCGTCTTTTGAAGAGGAAGGTGGCCAAAGCGAAGATGCCACATGAAAGACGAAACTGATCCAAAGGGAAGAGAGGCCACCCTAACATATGATGGAAGGTCAAGCTTATACGGTCCTCTCTGCTCACGACCCTAAATAATCATCCTGCCCGTTAATATATCCTGAAACATAAGAGAAGAGGGGTCAAAAATGGCACGACAATGTAGATCTTTTGTAATATGACTAATAGATAAAAGATTCATTTAAAAGTCTGGAGCATGTAAAACATTTTGAAGACGTATAGAAGGGCCTAAAGTAATCTTATCTCCGATCGAGGATAAGATGCAAGAAAACCGCTTAAGATGGTTTGGTCATTTGAAAAGAAGATCAACTGATGTACCAGTTATGAGATGCGAGTGTTGGGATGTTGCGCCGATAAAGAGAGGGCGAGGACGTCCCAAGAAGTGTTGGAAAGAAACTATACGAAGGGATCTTAGTTTTATGGATATAAGCCCGGGATTGACCCAAGATAGATCTGAATGGAGGCAAAGAATCCATGTAGCCGACCCTACTTGATTGTGGGAAAAGGCTTTGTTGTTTTTATTTGTATCCAACAATCAGTAGCCAAACTCCATTGGCTATGACCACAGATCGCCTAGGAGGGATAGCCCTGTATGAGGTAAACTGCGTCTGATCTCCACACATGTGATGAGACGCTCTAGAATCCATAATCCAATCAGTCACATCAGAACTGCTACTATTGGTAAGCACATATGAAATACCTGAGGAAATGGGTAGTGCTCTGACTGTGGACGCTGCATCTGATGGACCTACAGTCTGAGTCACAGAGGTGGTCACCATCTCTTGAAGTCTCGAGACAAGATCATCGAAACTTGCATCAGTAGTGGGTGCAGGTGAAGAGTCAGTCTGCTCAGCAACACGTGCAGACATCGGAAAGCCATGCATGTGAAAGCATGTCTCCTTTGAGTGACCAGGACGACAAAAATAAGAACATGGACCACGCTGACGTCCTCCACCTCTATCACGAGGTCCACGGTCACGGAACTGGGACGTGCTACCTCTTCCACGAGAAGCAACCATCGCCAAGGATGTCGACTGTGGCGTGGATGTGGGTGTGGTTGTGATCTTGCTCAGCTATTTGTAGACCTCCTCCATTGGTGGTATGGTCTTGCCAGTCAGAAGTTGAGTACGAGATGCATCATACTCTGAGTCAAGGGATGACAAGAAAACTCCAGTCATAGTGGCATTCCGATACACCTATTGTTATTCTATACCAGTAGTAATATGCATGAAACTGTGGAGTCATTCAAACATGCCTCTCAGATATGAGAAATGGGCATGGATAGGTCGATCATTCTGCTTGGTCGAGAAAATGTCAAACTGAAGTTGGAGGATCTTGCTTTCATTCTTCGCTTGGCTGTAGGTAGCAGCCAGTATATCCCACATGGCCTTGGCAGTTGACTGATTAACAATATCATTTGCAATCTCCGTGCTAAGTGTCCCAGAGAGCCAGATACGAGCATAGGCATCATCTTGCTTCCATGATGCATTTTCCCCAATCTTATCCGTCGGCTCTGAGTCAGTCAGAATATGCTCCTTGTTGTGGCATTGCATTAGGGTACGAAACTGCATGGACCATAACTCGTAGTTGGTCACATCCATCTTCACGATAGGTACCGGCCCCTTGAAGGCACCGAAAGAGAAGAACACATCATCCTTGTTTTCTAACATTCTTCAATAGGCGAAACAAGAGGGAAATATCTCAATAATAAACTTGTCTACAACCTTATAAGAGGGATGAGTTGTATCTGTAGACTTATACACTCATCCCGCATGCTTCGTTCGAGGTCTAAGGCCGTAAATTAAGAGATAAATCAATCTATATCACTTCTCGCAAACCAGTCCAGACCTTGATGCATCTGGAGAAGGGACCGCCGAGCTTGCACAAGGGGCATGGAGCCTTCGGAGGTGAATAGGAGCCCATTCTGGAGAGGGAAGCAGTACCGAAGGAGGTGGGGCAACGCTGCTGGAGCGGCTGTCGGGGCTGGAAGGCGGCTCGGGTGGTCCCGCTGGAGGACGACGGTGCTGGGTGGGGCCACTGGGAGGACGCGGTGGCGCGGGAGATGCCTTCGAAGGTGCGACAGCGCGTCGAGAGGAAAGAGGGGTGGGAGATAGGGGCATGGGATAGGGTTTGGTACGAGAACACTGGTCTAGGACCATTGCTCTGATACCATGTTGGGATAAAATGATTCATATGATAAAAGAGATTCCAAGGCTCTCTTATGTAGGAGAAGAGCCATGCGTTAATTACATAAGCGATACCCAAAGAAAACATAAAATATAAACAAGATACGGTGAGATACAATCATCTCAACAATCTATAAAATGCCTATGTGATCATCACTGCCTTATGCTATATTCTTAAGAAATGAAATCAATGATAACACACATAGATAGATTGCAAAGTAGGTTTCCAATAACAATTCAATATTCAACAAAGAAAAAATTTAGTAATTAGAATATTTCTATTTTCAAATAAATTGTGGTTAACCGTTGGACCATATCAAAAGTATGTATAGATTGGAATTGATTGAGTTACATAAGTAATACAACAACAAAGCCTTTTCCCACAATTAAGTAGGGTCAGCTACATGGTTTTCTTTGCCTCCACTCAGATCTATCGTGGATCAATCCTGTACTTATATCCATAAAACTAAAATCACTTCGTATGGTCTCTTTCCAACACTTCTTGGGACGTCCTCACCCTCTCTTAGCCGGCTGAATTCCAACACTCGCATCTCCTAATTAGTGCAACAACTGATGTTCTTTGCAAATGATCAAACCATCTTAGGTGGTTTTCTCGCATCTTATCCTCGATTAGAGCTACACTAACTTTCTTTCTGATTGCATCATTCCAAATCCGATCTTTACATGTGTGTCCACACATTCACCTTAGCATTTTCATTTCTGATACAACCATTCTCTGCACATGTCTATGGTTCACAGGACAACATTCATAACCATAAAGCATAGCAGGTCTCACAACAGTCTTCTTTCCCCTCTCTCTATTCTTCTCGGCAGTCACCCGATGCACACCACTTGCCTAGCTGACCTGGCTTAGCCCCATACTTTGTAAAACTTTTCTTTAATTTTTAAAGGGATTTTCTTATCACAGTGGACTGCATAGGCTCCTCTCCACTTTAGACAGCTTGCATTTATTCTGTTAGTAACATCTCCATCAATTTCCCCATCACGTTGCAAAACAGATCCCAGATATCTAAAAGAATTTCTCTTCTGAATGTTATCATCACCAATCTTCACCTCGATTCCTTCACCATTGCTTCTATCAAAGGCGCACTCCATATATTCCGGCTTAGACCTACTTATACAAAATCCTTTAGTCTCCAACTCATGTCTCCAGACCTCAAGCTTCTCATTTACTCCATCTCTAGTCTCATTTTCACATTTTTGGCACCGATGAACCTGAAATCCGCCTCTTCAAGAATCGATAGTTGTAGTATAGGAGGCGAAAACGATTCAACAAAAACCACACACTTTGAATGTTGTGGAGTATTTTTACTTGGAAAGTCTACCAAGGTTGAACACGGGGACATGATCTACTCTATCTTTTTATCGAATTTTGATCAATTAAGGGCATGCGTGAATTATTTTTCAATTTTAGGTCTTTATGCAGATGCACAAGATGCATTATGTAGATTAAAATGCAATAAAATGATGCATGCATTTTTAGTTGATTTTATAAAATGGTGCGAGAGAGAAATACAAGGTTAATTACATGCAAAATAAAGGATTACAAAAATGCCCTAAAGGATCACTGAGCAACAAAATGTAATTTGAAGTTAAAGTCAGTTTAAGCATAACAATATAGTCAGTCATCATTTCATGGAAAGGACAAGTAAAGCAAGATAATCATCTAACATGAAACACTCACTTCATTTAAAATGATATCAGATGAGAAATTAAACATGCCATGAGATAGATGAAGAAACAAGGATCAAAATGACATTAAAATCAGGTAATTTGGACTTAGGATGCTCAAGTTATGTTAAAAACAATGTAGGGGCATAATTGTAATAAAATGCAAGAAGTAAAAGGATAAATATTTCAAATAGATCCCTAAAGGGACCTATTTGAAATTAGAAAAAACCACAGGGGCCCTATTGTTTATTTTCCATGCATGCGGGGACCAAATTGTAATTCCTTGAAACTTTGAGGGCTTCCCTGTAAAATACCCAGAAGCGCATATGCGGGGCATGTGCCTGGGGACCAAAGTGCAAATATCGGAACTTCCTGGGTTTTTCATGCAATTTACCTAGGACCTCACGTAGGGTGCACATACGGGGCCTAGGCTCTGGAGGCATCCCTAGCTCGGGCTGACGTGGTGAGAGAAGGTGGCTCGGGTCTTGATTCGGTGAACCTGAGGCTGCTGGGTCAGATTGAGGCTTGGGCATCCACGTGTCATCATCACAGTCGTCCGATCCAGATGATCGGACGACAACTGTGCCGTCCCGCTCCTCCACAGGCCACCGGAGAAGGCGGAGCTCTGACGACCTGCCATTTGCTCCTCCGTGCTCCAACGGCTCGCTTGGAGGTCGGGGGAGTTTGTTGGACGGCTGACGGAGGTCCTGGAAGAGCGACGATGTTCTGGTGCTGATCAGAGCTTGATTTCGACAAAGCCTCGATGGAGGAGATCAGCTCGAAGGACCTCCGATGTGAACTCCGGCCATTGAGGTTCCTGCATGCGTTAGATAGCCAAAGCGTGCACGCGAGAGTGTTTTGTGATTGATATGGAGGCCATGGGGGGTGACAGGAGGCGGGGGCCAAGATGCTTTCTCCCGCGGAGCAGGGGAAGAAATGGGTCGGAGCGGAGGAGGATGTGGAGAACAGGGAAGGGTGAGAGGAGGCGTTGGCGTGGATGAGTTGCCAGAGCTCAAGAGGTGGTCAAGCAAGGGTGATATAGGTAATGTGCGTTGGATTAATTACGAGAAATGAGGATAAACTGGGGGGGTACCTGATTAGAGAGTGGCGATGGCGGAGGATGTGGTTTATGCCGAGGGTCTATTCGACCCTCCGTTCATGGCTCAACATAGCCGACCGATCCAGAGAGCTTGGCTATCGCCAGAGAGGCGGAGCGACATGGTGAGTCACCGTGGGTCGACACCGGGGTCAACGACCATCGTTGTCGGCTGAACTTGCCTCCTACTGTCACAAGGAAGGAATGACAGCTAGGTCGAAGACCCATGAATGGTGGAAGAGGGTGACAGTGGGCTGAGGAGAGGGATTTATAGGCGGTGGTGGCCGGTTTCTAGAGAGGTGTTAAGGGTTTTGCAATAGTGGTTTTATGGCATGGGAGTAATGGCGGTGGAATGATGGGCGTTATACGAGGAAGTGGGAGGAATGAGCTTTCTGGAGGTGGCATTATGGTACGGAGATAGTGGCTGATGGAGGTTCCATGATAGGAAGGGGGAGGGTGTCCTGCGAGTCATAACAGGTGGAGAGGGGGGAGGTGCATGAGGAAGACGATGACGCTGGGCTGTTGGATCAATTCGATCCAATAGCCTGGATGAATGGGTAGATGGAGGGCTAAGATATATTCAGATATGAACTGGTGGCTCGGATTTGGTTGGGGGCGAGCGGTTAGATGGGAATTAAGTCCCCATCTAAAGGTGGAGGGATAAAGGGTGTCGTGGCACGACGAAGACCGTAGGATATAAGTGGGATCGGGCAGCTGGGAATGGAGCAGTGAAGAATGGCTGAGATTTGATCATAGGAGCAGATCTAAATGTTGTGGTTACAACGTAAATGGAGGATGGAGATGGAAACGGGTGGTGGGGATCGAACGGCTCATGAGTGATCCAGTTGGCAAGAGAAGGGACGGGCCACGTGGGCAGCCCAGAAGGCGCCACGTGGCCCAATCAGAAAATTAGAAAATGAAAATAAAGATAATACAAAAGAATTAGTTCGACGCGGAATTAGGAAAAAGTCAAAACATGAAAGTTGTTTGTTTCTATGAGATCTATAAGTTTCACGTTGGACAAAAAGCCAAAAAAAGGTCATTTATACAAAAAGTACTTTTGGGGGTATTTTTAAGGGTTTAAAAATACATGCTTTTGTGTTTTTGAACTGTTTTTGTATTTTTAGTCTTCTAAGGGTTAGTGCAATATAGACAATTACTTAGCCTGATTTTTATGGTTTTTGATAATAAAATAATTACAAGGCAAATAATAGTGAATAAATACAATTAATTATGGTTAATTATACACAAGATAAAAATGAGGATTTAATGGTGAATTTTATTGGTTTGGTTAAGCCAGGGGATTAATAATTGACTTTTATCGTGATGAATACGAGATTCATCACACCCATATACTTAAACCATGCTCATCCTCGAGCATCTAAAGAATGAAGGAGTTGGATTAATTCTTGACAGTGCATGTGAGGATTTCGAGGATCAATCTTTCGAAGACCCTCAATTTAAGCGATCCTAAAAATCTGGGTTTATCCAAGCCTTAGTCAGAAGGAATCCAACTTCTCTAATTATAAGACTCTCTTTTTGTACATATAATATAAAGATATGAAATTTAGTGTCCTGCATTCATGAGAGTTGAGTCGAGTCATCACTCAAAGTTCCAATCCCAAAGACTCTCTTCTAGACCTTATCCTCAATACTAGGGAATAAGTCTATTCTTGCTTTAGTCAACCGTCTCATTAGTTCGCCAGACTTGAAATGTAGATGGACGACAAGACGATGGAGGGTATAAGATTGAGTCTATTTTTCTCTCCCTCACATTGGAACAAGGGGCCTTTCGAGTGCCTTTTTACTCAACACATGTAAATTTTTAGATTATTGATCAATGTGTTAGTCAAGAGAGTTGGAGTCGTCTGCACTTGTTATTCTGGGAGTACACCGAGGTGTGTTTCTTTTGAGTATCTAAGATACCTTTGACACCCAGACTTGTAGCATTTACGATGCAAAGCCCAACTCCTTGGTCCTAATTAGCATTTGGTCCAAGTGGACACTTGAAAATGTTTAGGAGCGCTTGCCATTGATGGAAGATCATTTATAATTTGACTTTGGATGATAGAGCTTTTTCTTTGACATTTTTTTGCTTTTGTTGGCTAGCTCCACTGCTTTTACCAAAAGTTAGCGCACACTAATCAACAATTACCATTAAGTTTCATCACACCCTAGCATGTAGGTAGATATCAAAGAGATGACATATGAACTTATTCACATACTGGCTAGGATTTTGCTGACACTCAGGTCTTCTGAAGCCTTCATTAACTTTATCCCATCCTTGAATATCATTAGATGATGTCTAAATTCAAATCTTTAGTTCTAGTTCCTCAAGTGATATCTCAACTCATCTCATCAATCATGCAGTTGTGAAAGTGATTGTGCTGATCATATTCTTTTTGAAAGTAGAGATGAAGAGTGCAATATAGCGCCCAAATCTTTCAAACTAGGGAAGTGTGGATTATTAAGTTCAAAACCCTAATGACTAAGGTATGTTAACTCAGACTCTCAAGATCACAGAAATCAAGTGTCCTCAAAATCCTCAATCCTTGAGTGAATGTGAATGTGTCAGGAATACACCGACTCCTGAGTTAGTGATTTTTGTGTGTTTTTTGTTTTTGCAGTTTTTTTTAAATTTTTTTACTCTTTGTAGGGACAATGATTAGCCCAGGCTCAAAGGAATAAAAGTATCTACTCTTATCTAGTATGGGTGTAAGTACGGGCCGCTAAATAGACCCGTGTTCCTTAAGGATGGAGCCATATACATTGTCCTCTAAATCACCCATTCTGCTAAGGGAGACCGAAGTTCCCTCACTGAAAGTATCTACTAAGCCTAGTAGTCAGAGTCTAATTCAAAGAAAGGTTTTCAAATTTTCAATTTTTTATGGAGTTTTTTTTGAAAAGGGGTTATTTACACAAATTAAACCCTCCATTTTTAAGAAAACATTTTTACAAGTTTTTTTACAAAACTCAGTTCACAAGAATACTAAAACCAAGCCCAAGAAAGAATTTTCAAAAAGTTTTTTAAAAAATACGAGCTATTGCTAAAGTATATATACAATAGTATACGGTATACCCCCCATACTTAAATTTTGTTATGTCCTCATAAGACAAGTGATATGAAGCCATGGCTTGGTCAAGTATAAAGTGATATAGCAGAACTGAGGAGGAGGGTCCCCCCTATACTTAGGTCAAAAATTGACCTAAGTACAAGAAGACAATTAGAGTGATGGATGAATAGGCGGGTCCCCCCTATACTTAGGCAACACATAGCCCAAGTAACGGATCTGAGTTGGGGGGGTTCTTGTGTTTGGAGGAATAATTACACTACGATACAAGGGCGGAGGGGGTGGGTATTTTTACAAAAGAGGGCGATCGGGGAGAGAGCGAGAGATAGAGTGATTGTGAAATATACAAAGAGATGGGGAGTGAGTGTATATATGCATGCATGTGTATGTGGGGGGTGGGGGTAGATCATCTAGTGATCTCCTTTTTTTACAACATGAAAGCCCTCTAATGAGGACTATTAAAATAATGCACATGATTTTTTTACAGTATGCAAATGTACGCAGCTTGCTAAAAATTCCTTAAAATTCTCCACCAAGTCTTTTGCGGCATCTTCAGTGGAAGCTCCCGACTCCACGCCTCCATGAAGATCAAGCGTCCTTGATCTTCATGGGCCCTGCCACAAAAGAGAAATATTAGAAAATTCTAGAGGAAATTAATCATTAGAATGATGTAACTAATGCATGAAAAGAAGACCTGTGAATCTTGAAAATATTCAACACAAAAATAAATGAAAATTCAATAAATAAATAAAGTTGAACAGTGTACCTGACAACGACACCATTTGATGGACGTGAAATCCGCCTCCTTAAGAATCAATAGTTGTAGTATAGGAGGCGAAAACAATTAAACAAAAATCACACACTTTGAATGTTGTGGAGTATTTTTACTTGGCAGGTCTATCAAGGTCGAACATAGGGACACGAGCTACTCTATCTATTTATCAAACTTTGATCAATTAAGAGCATGTGTGAATTATTTTTCAATTTCAGGTCTTTATGCAGATGCATAAAATACATTATGCAGATTACAATGCAATAATGATGCACGCATTTTTAGTTGATCTTTATAAAATGATGCGAGAGAGAAATGCAATGTTAAGTACATTGATGAATACCCATTCATCACTCTTTATTCTTCTATTTTAGCTACAAAAACCTTTGCAAATACATGTAGATATGTGTAAATACAAATAATTACCAAAAGCATGCATTGTGTAAAAACCTATAATTAGCATGTTTTTGTGCACAAAATAAAAGAATAAAGAGAAAAAAGAAAAAGAGGGAAATATTTAGAATAAATATTGAGCAACCTAACCCAAGGGAGGGCTCAGCATGGGCCTGACCGCATAAAAACCAAAGTAGAGGGAGATAGGAGCTCATGTGTGTATACTTCTATAAATAAATAAAACTATATATTTTCCTCACCCAAAAATATGTTGTAAATATTTGTACATATTGTGTGTATATTTTATTAAAAACAAAATAAAAATTCAAAAAGTCAAAAAAAATACCCTTTCACCATGTGCATAAACCACACCATTGTATTTATTTAACCCTATAAATAAATAAAATTATTTTTTTAAACTTTTTGTAAATATTCTATGTTACATATTGTAAATACATAAAATAACAAGAAACAAAACAAAAATCAAATAAAAATCACAAAATGAAAAATACCAAAATACATTGTATAAATACCATGTATATAAATATATTGAACTATTTATTTCACCCTTGTATATAAGTGATAAAAATAAAATAAAAATATTCTTTTATTCCATATTTTATGATGTAAATAAATAAAATACAAAATGAGCATAAAAATACATAAAAATAACAAATAAAAAATCAAAAAATAAAAATCCATGTAGTGTACATATACCTATATATATATAGCTACCCTATTTTTATTTCCAAAAATTAAATAAAAATCACCAAAAAATAGAAAAAAATAAAAGAAAAATATTTCATGTTTTGAGTTTTCTTTAATTCGGCCTATTTCTGCCCTAAAATAAATAAACAAAAATCAAGTACACGTGGCAGCGTCTGACTGGTCCACGGGGGAATGTTGACCCCGGTCAACTCCCCCGCGGACTCCTTCCTTTTCTGGAAGATGCGTGCCGCGCCTCCTTCGCCGATTTATCCACGCGTCTCCAGGCTGTCACCCACTCAACCCCCGTGCTCGGATTCTTCGCCAATCATCCATCATCCTCGCCGGATCTTCCGCCATCAAATCCACGCCTTCTCTAGCTGTCGCCACTCAACCCTAATCGCCCCTGTCACCATTTATATCCCGACCTCCGCCGCCTCCGCGCCCCATCTTTGGCCCTTCTCCTCCTTCCCAGTGACCTCCATAGGCTTCGCGAGAGTGACAGCAAGCGTCTGCCCTTGTTGCAGTGAGGCGAGGAAGCGAATCCATTGATCCGGCGATTCTCGCCGTTCTTGCTCCGCCGCCGGCGTTGAGCATCGAGCTTCAGGCCTTGACGCCCTTCGAAGCTACGAACCGGAGTTAGCCACGCTCCAGCACAGTCTACTGCAGCCATCAGGTAGTCGATTAGCTCTTCCATTTCTCCCAATTTCCGATTTCGCCCAAATCGCATCTCCGACGTGCTTCTCTGATTCCGACTATCCCGAGTACCCTTTCGATCATCGGAGCACCTTGTCATCTCCGCCATCTCCCCACGCACCTTCTACGCCCTTTCACTCAACCCAGATCGCACCGGATCTGGGAATCGAGCTCCCCCGCCGACCACCTTCGCCGGAGCTCGCCATCTCACCGCACCGATCACCTTCACGCCACCTAACCGGGTCGAGGCAATTTGCCCTCGACCCGTGAGTCTTCTGGTTTACTTTTCAGGTCGAATCGAGGGTGTCTGAAGCCCTTCGCCATCCAGCCAGGAGCTTCATCTCCGCCGACTTCGCCGGAGCTCTTCAGAGCTCGGCTAGGTCATCGGAGACTACCACCCGCCACGGAGCTTCACCGCGGATCTTTTCCGACCTTCGGAGGGCTCACCGGAGGATCCTAGCGCACGCACGAGCCCGGCGAAGTTCGCCGGGGATCTGTTCTTCCAGGACCTCCAGCCGCCGTTGATTGCATCTCCTCGCTCCAGTTCAGATCTTGGCCGTCCATCCTTGGAGCTACCAGTACCGTCCGATCAGAAGAGGAGTGATCTGGAGCGCCCACCAGCCGCAGCCGTTCGATCTACACGTGGCGCGCATCCAACGCTTCATTAATAAAGGGGTAAATATCGTAGGCCCCCCCTCGTAGTTTGTAGTTTCATTTTTAGTCCTGTAAGTTGTCGAGTCAGTTATTTATTTTCTGGGATATTTGCACTAAGGACCTCGTACTTATTTTATTTGCACTTATACCCCCGCCTGTTGTGAGCCACGTGCGTCGTCACGTGTTATTCTGGGTTATTTGCAATATATGCCCTGTAGTTCTGGATGTTATTCATTGAATAAAATGTTTTGTTTATTTGCATATATACCCCTGTGAACACTTTATATTCGCATGTGCGTTTTATTTTGGGATATTTGCATATAAGCCCCTGTACTTTTGATACGAGTTATCAATAGGTCCTCAGGACTTATTTTTCTTACCATTTGGTCCTTGAGTGACCCAGGCACGTGCTTGGCACGTGACTTCTTGGGTATTTTGCACCAGGACCCCAGAACTTTTGGGTATTTGCACATAGGTCCCTGTGCACAGTGCCCCACCTTTATTTTTGAATAAAATATCAAACGACCTCCAAATCCAATGAGATTTTGACACATGGCTCCTGCCATGGTGTAGGAATTTCTATGATTTTTGAGGACAATTTTGATTTCATTTATTATTTTTAAAAATTCAAAAACCCCTATTTTTGCCACTGTTTGACTTTAAAAATACCAAAAAAAAATATAAAAACTCCACCAAAAATTCTAAAAAATTTGGTTACTGTTTCTTGCTTGTTGCTTGATTTTCTAGCCAATTTTGGCTACTTTTCATCACTTAAAAACCCTAAAAATTGAAAAACCCCTAAAAACCCATAAAAATTATAATAAATAAACTAAAAATCCAAAAACAATAATTAGGGTGCCTAAATCTTCCTTAGTCTTCATAGTTTATAGGAAAATTATCTTCAGGGCTTTTTGAGATCCAAAATTATTTTATTTTTGGGTCTTAAGCCTTGCTGGACAGTACCCTCTGTTTTTCGCATTGTTTGATTTTTAATAAATAATTTAACCATTAGAAAAATTCCAAAAATTCACCAAAAACAGTAAAAAACTTAAAAAACATAAAAACCATTTTTCCTTAATTTTTGCATTATTTTTGGAGTGTTTAATAAATTGTTGAAGTCCCCTTGTATTTACTTTCTTTAATTTTCTTATCTTTTAAAAATTCTAAAAAAATATAAAAACAAATAAAAACTACTAAAAAGTACTCTCTTGGATTCTGACTACATCGTAGGCCGCAAGGCCAATCTGTGCTCCTTGTGTTCGACCCTGGGAGCTATACCAGGTTAATCCTATAGCTAGACCGCTCTTTCTTGTGCTTGCTTGTTTTTATCCGATTTGAGTGGTTGATTATTTTTCTTGATTGACGCATTCGAGTGACTGAGGTCGCAACGACCTCATTTTATACCTTTACCTCAGTTGTTCGGCTTTTCGTGCGATCAGAATGGCGCCGTTGCCGGGGAGCACGGCTTTGTAGTCATTTTTCCATATTGTCTCTCTACATTATAACTGTTTTCTGACACTCTCTCTTTCTAATTTTTGTGCGAGGTACTGCGTGGAGAACTTGGAGTACACTTTTTGAGGACCCGCACGGGAAGAAGAGCAGGGAGAAGAAGAAGAATATCATTTATTTGAGAGAACAATATTTTTGTAATAATTTAGGACTCAGACTTTGAACTGTGGACATTTGTAACTTAGCGGGTCTGTTTCGCCGAGCACCGGTGTGCTCGGGGGACCCATTTGGATTTTCGCGGCTTTTATCGTGGTTTTTATAGCTAGCTGCCTTTTCCGGTGTTTCTCGCGGTTTGAGCCCCTAGACATAGGAATTTTGATTGATTGTGACGTAGATTTCTAAGGCCCAACACCTAATAGAATATCTGTTCCTATAGAACGTAATTGGACCTTAATAAAATTCACTGAAAAAGTTAGTTTAATTGAATTTGAGACCACGTGCCGTGAGGAGTCACATACAGCGCTGACAGGACCCGTTGTGGCGGGCACCGAGTGACTCCCAAGATCGGACTCCGGACTCGATTCGGTTAGCTAACTATTGTTCTTCACGATCAATAGAAGTTGCTTGTCTAAGGCCGGTTTTTCCCGTTGCACCATTTAGGTAGTTTTATTTCTGTCTTTAAATTCTGCGCGGATCACTTGCATGTAGAGTGCTGGAGACAAGGTACGCATTTCTTTCTCTGCATGCATCATTGATTTCTTCGCGCATCGGCTTTTTCGTCTTCTCCCTCTGTTTTCGGCTTAATCATCAGGAGAATCGGAAAAACCGTTAGGCCGCTTGTATTTATTTTGAAAAAAAAAATATAAAAAAAAGAAAAACAATAAAAATTGGGACTGGATAACACTATTGACCCTAAAAGACACTCACATTAAAAATTTGTCTTGGGGAGAGCAACCCCCTCATTGTTTGGTTTGATTGTGCGAGAGAGTGACCCGAACACTAGGTAAAGCCCTCCGGTGCTCATCTCGACTGATTACCGACTCTTCTGTGCGGGACAGTCGGTTGAGAGAGTATCGGGTATCCCAGCAGGTCACGTAATCGCTCTGATATCTTGTGTGTTCACCAAATAAAATTGACAAGATAAATTGACCGAGCTTTCACGGTCTTCAGATTGTGTTGAGTTGGTGAACAAGGGGTTTGCTTTGCGATCATATTTTCTCCAGATCCCATCCGCCTTACTCGCCAGATCAAGATGATGGGTAGACGATCTCTTAGGCAGCCTCTGGCTGCACCGCTTTCAGGCGCGGCTACTTCATCATCTAGGTTGGCCCGCGAGAGTCAAGACCAATTCTCCGGGCCCGAGTACGATTCCACCCTGTTCCCCCTCGACCCCCTTTCTTTTCCTACTGAGAGACACGAGCCCGAGGAAAGACGAATTGATTTAACAGAACCTGAATTAGGCTCATCTGATGTTGCAGACGTCACTATGGCCGGAGCCGGCAGTTCAGATGATCACTCCCGACAACCCGAACAGCATGTCGTATTTGACCAGGGAGCGATCAACTCCACCCTGATCGCATCATTAGAGACAGTTCAGCAGCAGTTACGCGATCAGGGGGCATTTATGATTGAGATGAGAAGGGAGTTGGAGCGACTCCGAAGAGAGCAAGACGAGCCGAGCGAGCCTGAGGACATTCCTGACGCTGATGCAGAGGCAGCAGCCGCAGCAGCAGCTGCCGCAGCGGCAGCCGCCGCCGGAGGAGGACCACCGAGAACGATGCGGGAGCTACACAACCCCGGATCTACACTGATGCATCATTGGGTGGTGGTACCTGCTATCGTGGGGGATTTCAAGTTCCCTCCGAACACCCTGCAGATGCTCCCTCATTTTCAAGGGCTTGCCACTGAGGAACCCCATCTCCATCTCCAGGAGTTTTTGATGATCTGCAGTACTGTCCACGACCGTCATGTGGACCAAGATACGATTCGAATGATGGCCTTCCCTTTTTCACTGGCAGATAGAGCAGCCGCCTGGCTGAAACATCTAGGGAAGTTTGTCTACACATGGGAGCAACTCCGCACCGAGTACTTGAACAAGTACTATCCACTCGGGCGGACGAATGCAGCGAGGGCCCTGATCAATAACTTCTCCATGCTCCCTAACGAGCAATTTCATGAAGCATGGGAGAGGTTCAGAGAGCTTCTGGATAGATGCCCACACCACGACATTTCGAAGCCGAACCTAGTTCAAAGCTTCTTTAGTGGGATGACGCCAGAGCTTCAGGGTCTGGTGAATGCTTCTTGCGGCGGGTCCTACTTTGCCAAGGACCACAACCAAGTCTGGGCCATCTATGAAGAGATGGCAGAAAATTACATGGTGATGTCTCAGACTCGGTTGTATACACAGAGATCTCAGCAGCCGCCAGGACCTGTGCAGTATCAGCGGATAGCACGGGTTGATGCAGGTCCATCCAGTTCGTCCACAGTTGCAGCCGCACAGGCAGAGTCGGCTGCTGCGGACATGGGGATTATCAGCGAGAAGTTGGACCGCATGGAAATCATAGAGAAGAAGCAGTGCCAGGGCATAACTCAGATGGAGCAAATGGCACAAACTCTGAGCGACATGAAGACCCAGCTCTTGTGTCTTCAGGAGGCACAGACGGCTCCTCAGCCCCGTCTTCTGTCGCGAGGCGATTCCGGCGGCAGCCGCAGCTCGTCCCAGCGCTCCAGCTCCTTGCAGCAGCCTAGACAAGTTCACCTTGTACAGGCGGAGCCATACCAGCAGCAGCAGCCCTCTTACCAGTCACCACCATCTCCAGACTTACAGATGGTGGTATATCAGCCGGATCAGCCTCTGGATGTACTCCCACCAGCCCCTTACGATGCGGAACCGTTGATGGATGTCAACGGGATTTGGTATGACCGCCCTCAACCTGGAATCCGAAGAGATCATCCCGGATTCAGGTGGGGGAATGGGGGTAACCAGTCCCAACAGCAGCCAGCCGGTCAGGGAGGGCAGTACTCTCAGCAGAGAGATCACCAGCAGCCCCCAGCATACCAACCACACCAGCCATCATCCTTCGTACCTCGTCCCTACCAGCAGCAGGGACAGAATTGGAGACGTGAGCAGCAGGCTCACCAGCAGCAGCATCCTTCCTCTTACCCCTCTCAGCCGCAGCAGCACCAGGTCCAGCAGCCTCATTACCAGAGAGGCAACCCGTCGGGCTCCCATGAGAGCCCCGCCATGGATGATCTAGCTCGCCTCTTCACAGAGCAGCAGGCTACATTTAGACGGGAGATGGACGAGTTCCGCCAGGAGATGCGGGACCTGATGAGAGGGAAGGCCGCTATCCCTGCACAGATCGAGCCTAATCCGAATAGCTTGAAGAGGAAATCTGAGCAGGTAGTTCACACTGAGCCTACCACTCCTAGTAACTCATTTGATGATATGTCATCGGATATATTTGATGCTGATTTTGTTACACTTAGGAGCGGTAGAAGACCAGCAGGCGGCGCCTCATCTGAGCGACAACACGAGGATCCATCTAGAGCGCCAGATGAGGAAGAGGAGAGCGGTACTGAAGCCGCACATCATGATGACGGTGGTACTGATGCCACCCGAGATGCTGATCACACCAGCGGTACTGAGGCCGCCATTTCACCACATCGAGGAGGTGGTACTGACGCCACCAGCAGAGCTGAGCCAGCCCGCGGTACTGAGGCTGCAAGACGTCTAGTTGTAGAGCCAGCTAGAGGTGGTACTGAGGCCACCAACATTTATTCTGATAGAAATGTTGTCTTTCCTCGCATGAATGTATCTCAGAACTCTAATTTGAATAAAGGAAAAGGTTTAGTTTCTTTTGATCCCACTGTGGTGAATGATGTTTGTGAGGATCCGGTCATCGAACCGTCTAGGCCTATTCCTAGTCCTTCATCTGAGAAGGACCCTGTGATTCCCTTTCCTAGAGCCCTTGAGTTGGGGAAGGGGAAGAAAAAAGAAAAAGATCCAAAAAAGAGAGAGCAGGAGGAGTTCAGCCAAGGCATGATAGACCGATTTCACATCCAGCTGACCCTCAATGAGGCTTTGCAGCACATTCCTCTTCTTCAGCGATCCCTAAGAGATAGGACCACAGTCAGGAGGAAGAAGAGGAACAAGACCGCAGAGATCCATGTGCTGACCAAAGCCACGTGTTACGCGATCCAGAACCATCTGCCGACTAAGAGGCCAGATTTAGGGGCCCCGTATGTCAGATGTCAGATTAGTGATCAGAGGTTCGACCGTACTCTCTTAGATAGCGGATCGTCGATCAACCTTCTTCCGGCAGCCCTTCTCGACCACTTAGAGTTGGGCACTCTTGTACAGAGCAGGACATACCTTCAGTTTGCTGATCGGTCTGTCAAGAGGCCAAAGGGGTTGTTGCGAGACGTTGTCGTCACGATTCAGGGTTTGCAATTCCCCGTGGACTTCGTAGTGCTGGACATGGAGACCCCTGACTCGTTGACCGATTCCCCCATCATCCTCGGTCGCCCGTTCTTGGCCACAGCCAAGGCAGTGACTGACCATGACAGTGGGAAGGTATTCTTTCGTGTCCAGGGCGAGAGTATACAAATAGAGACGGTTAAGGACCACAGAGCTAGATCCCGCTCACATGGCAGTACAGATTCAGAGCAGCTGACAGACGTAGAGCCAGACATCCACCAGGACTGTGATTTTGTGATCACGGATGATGAGGCAATTTGGGCAGACCCTGCAGCACAGACCATCCTCTCATATTCAGATACAGCTGATGCAGAGGTGATAGCAGAGGATAGTCTGGAGAGCACAACCCTGGTTCAGGATACTATTGAGTCAGCAGATTCGGACCTTGATCGCGACACGATTTCCAGTGATGGTGGTACTGAGGCCACCCTGCTCTATGGTGGTGCTGATGCCACCTTGTTCTCTGGTGGTACTGATGCCACCGAGTCTTATATAGATCCCTCGGATTCAGAATCTGATTGGGCAGATTGTGATGATCAGATGCCAGATCTGGATCCACCTGAGCCTACAGATGAGGAGGAGGTAGAGGCAGAGCAGACCAGAGACAATGTAGAGGACCCGCCTTCTCCAGATCCAGTTTGTGAGAGTTCGTTATCATTCTCCCAGGCAGATTTGGCAGAATTATCAGCATACACACATCTTCTTCAGAAGCCAGACTTGCCAGCACCCAACTGTCCAGAACTAAAGCCGCTCCCTACTTCGTTGAAGTATAGATTCCTTGCGGGAGAGTCTGAGATGTACCCAGTCATCATCTCTGCCGATCTGACTGGAGAACAAGAATCCCGTCTGATGGAGGTTCTTGAAAAGAACCGCAAGGCAATTGGATGGAGCGTAGCAGATCTCCATGGGATTAGTCCCTCATTGTGCTCCCACCATATCTATCTCGAGGAAGGGGCGAAGCCGTCGCGTGAGTTCCAGCGGCGACTGAACCCCAACCTAAGAGAGGTTGTCATGAAGGAAATATCAAAATGGTGGAGTGCAGATTTTATTTATCCCATTTCCGACTCCAAGTGGGTGAGCCCCTTGCATGTGGTGCCCAAGAAGACGGGCATCACGACTGTGATCAGTGAGTCGGGAGAGGAGATTGCTACACGAGTACCCACCTCTTGGCGGGTCTGTGTTGACTACAGGAGACTCAACCAGGCCACCAAGAAGGACCATTTCCCCCTGCCTTTTATTGATCAGATCATAGAGAGACTGGCAGGGAAGAGCCATTATTGCTTCTTAGATGGGTACTCAGGCTACAACCAGGTGGCCATCGCTCCTGAGGATCAGGAGAAGACCACCTTTACCTGTCCCTTCGGTACATACGCTTTTCGACGCATGCCATTTGGGCTATGTAACGCCCCTGCGACTTTTCAGAGATGCATGCTGTCAATATTTTCGGACATGGTAGGGGAGTGTTTAGAGGTCTTCATGGACGACTTCTCGGTTTACGGCGACGGATTCGATTCCTGTCTTGACTGCCTAGACCGAGTGCTTCAGCGATGTATTGCTACCCGGTTGGTTCTATCTTGGGAGAAGAGTCACTTCATGGTGACTCAAGGGACGGTGCTTGGCCACATCATCTCCAACAGAGGCATGGAGGTTGATCCGGCCAAGGTCGATGTCATTAGAAAACTCACACCGCCGTCCAATTTGAAGCAGCTACGGTCATTTCTAGGGCACGTTGGTTTTTACAGGAGATTCATTCATGATTTCAGCAAGATTGCCCGACCGTTGACTGATCTCTTGACGAAAGACACCGAGTTCCTTGTCGATGACAAGTGTCTTTCGTCCTTTGAGACTCTCCATCAGTGTGTAATTGAGGCTCCTGTCCTTCAGCCACCCGATTGGTCTCTCCCATTCGAGATCATGACGGACGCCTCTGATTTTGCCGTAGGGGCAGTGCTGGGACAGAGGAGGGATGGAGTACCATTTGCGATACACTATGCTAGCCGCACATTGGATTCCGCCCAGCGGAATTATACAGTCACAGAGAAGGAGATGCTAGCAGTAGTGTTTGCTCTCGATAAATTCAGATCATATATCATTGGATCCCGAGTGACCTTGTACACAGATCACACCGCCATCAGGTACCTCATGGCAAAGAAGGATGCCAAGGCTAGACTGACTAGATGGATCCTTCTACTCCAGGAGTTCGACATTGAGATCAAGGATAAGCCTGGAGTCAAGAATGTGGTGGCGGACCATTTATCCCGATTAGAGCAGCCTGAGGAAACAGAGCAGATTGATCCCATTTGTGATACCTTCCCAGATGAGGCGATCCTTGCTATCGCCTCACTCCCGTGGTATGCCGATATTGTGAACTTTCTCGTTGCTGGGAAAGTCCCACAAGATTGGCCCAAGCAGAGGATTGAGACCTTCCTTGCGAAGGCCAAGTCCTACCACTGGGAGGATCCCATCCTTTACCACGAAGGAGGGGATAGCATCTGGCGTCGGTGTATTCCTCAGGAGGAACACCATAGTGTCCTCACTTACTGCCACAAGCTTGAGGCAGGAGGACATCATTCTGGGAGGAGAACGACACAGAAAGTGCTCCAATCCGGCTTGTGGTGGCCTACACTCTTCAAGGACTCTGATGAGTTCGTGAAGAGGTGTACTGACTGTCAGAGGATGGGCACTTGTGGACAACGTGATATGATGCCGATGCAGCCCATTCACTTCTGTGAGGTTTTTGACGCATGGGGCATCGATTTCATGGGTCCATTCCCTAAGAGTCAGGGATTCGAGTACATTCTGTTGGCCGTAGATTACGTGAGTCGTTGGGTTGAGGCTATCCCCGCCCGAGCCGCAGATGCAAAGACAGTTTGCAGATTTTTGAAGAAGCACATCATCATGCGGTTCGGGGTTCCACGAGTTCTGATTTCTGATGGGGGATCTCACTTCATCAACGACCAGGTGAAGGCCCTTGCTAGCGAGTTCAGTATAGACCATCGTGTTGCCACACCTTACCACCCACAGACGAATGGTCTAGCTGAGGTGTCGAATAGGGAGATCAAGAATATTTTGCAGAAAGTCGTCCGCCCTGACCGAAAGAATTGGTCACAGCTTTTGGACTCGGTCTTATGGGCATATCGGACGTCTTTCAAGACTCCATTGGGTACATCTCCCTTTCGCCTCGTTTATGGCAAGCCATGCCATCTACCAGTTGAGCTGAGGCACAAGTCACTCTGGGCAGTTACAGATATTCTTATGGATCCAGATGGTATAGGAGACCAAAGGAGGGCGGAGTTAGCAGCCTTGGAAGAGCTTAGAGACACAGCTTTCTCAAACAGCCTACATTATAAGGAGAAAGTAAAGGAGTGGCATGATTCTCATATCAGCCACAAGCATTTTGAGATTGGACAGAAAGTATGGCTGTTTGATGCGAGGCTTAGATTATTTCCAGGGAAGCTACAGAGCAAATGGAAAGGACCCTATTTGGTCAGAAAGGTACACGATAACGGTAGCATTGATATATCTGAGTTATCTTCTGAGAGTACCTTACGAGTGAACGGCCAGCGGCTCAAACCATTTCTAGATCATGAGCCGCGGGACGTTATTATTGCCGCTATTCATTTTGCGTGAGATGTGGTCTTTTGACTCACATCTTTTACATCTCACGCCTGATTTTCACTGTTCCTCCGCCTGTATAGATCCAGTTGTCCATATCATTCTATTCTTTAGTCCCACATCCCGTCTCTCATCTTATGATTATGCTATACTTAGGGTGTACTTTACCCTAAGTATAGGGGGGATGTCGGACCTGTGAGTAGTCTATTCATTCTTTCTGCTCTTGTTTTTGCTGCCTATACTTAGGGATATTTTACCCTAAGTATAGGGGGGGCAGATTCTGTATATTCTTCACTCGGCTTTCCCTTCATGTACAGCTTTCTATACTTAGGATTAGTTAATCCTAAGTATAGGAGGAGACCACCGAGTTCCTCTCATTTTATTCATTTATTCGTTCCTGTACTTAGCCATTCCTTTTCACTTCCCTTTTACTAAGCACGAGATATGTCTTCTTCATCGCTCTTGATCACTCTGAGGACATCGTTCGAGCTAAGTATAGGGGGGGTGTGTATATATTTCATATATACTTTAGCCATAACTCGTACTTTGTGTGAGGGTGTTAATAAATAAAATGGCTAAAAATCACAATTTTTTAAAAATTTTTCATGTATATAAACCTCTTTTATTCTTGCACATACATAGCTAGTGTATAAAGTATTTTTTGTAAAAATGATTTCAAAAATCTTTTGTGTAAAGCTTGTGTAAATATTTTGTATCAAAATTATGTATATAGTACAAAATTTTTCCAAAATGTTTTGAAAATCAAAAGTTTGCAAAAATCTTGTGTAAAAGATTGTGAATATCAGTTTGCAAAACTTGCACCTCATGCATCATTCATGATTTCAAAACATTTTTCAAAAATTTTGCATGATTGTAAAATATTTGTAAATAGCATCTTGTGTACATATATGTATATTAGTTTTTCCCTGGATGAGAGTTGACATTTAAACTAAGCCTGGAATTAAATTGAGAAATGGAGCTTGAATAAGATCTTAATCCACTTAACTTCAAGAGGAACCTTGTAGGACTTAGGGTTAAAACTTTTCAGGTCCATAAGGACTTAATTCTTTGAGTCCACTAGGCTATGAGCATATGTCATCTTGATGAGCCTAAGTAGAGCACTTAACAACACACGCATGACTCTCAGAGACAATGGCTTCACTTGCACCTGCACTTTACACATGGCTCTCCACGGATGAGGTGGTGAGGAGGCAGTTTCCTTTGGCTTGGGGTAGCATATGAGGGTAGTACTTCTAGGCGGAACCTCTCTTCTTCTTATAGTGAAGGAAGTGCACCTCAACTTGGTTTAGTGGTGTTGAAAGCTAAAGACAGAAGCTGTGGGTTGCAATAAAGCTTCAAAAGAGGGATAGTCTACTGGCTCAAGGGGAAATTTCTTATATGCTGCACCATGTAGATATGTTGTACAGAAGTTCTTGAAAAAAAAAATGCAAAAATGCAAAAAGAACTCCAAAAAAGTGGTGGGTCGGATTGAAAATTTAATAACCCCACCGGAGTATAAAGCAAAAGCTTATGGTATCCATGTTACATCTCATGAAGCTTGCAGCGGGAGACTTAGCTACACTGGCTAAGCTTCCAAAACTCTATACTTCTACCCCCTCTTCTTGAGCCGGTTGCACTTGAACTTAGAAGGGAATACCCCGCTTCTCGAGGAAAGAGTTGCTAGACTGAGGCATTAGAGTTACCAGGTTGAGGGAGGTTGTTTCTTTGTTACTTCTGAGGTGGGGAGCCACATATCACCTACACCGCAAGGAAAGATTCATGGTCATTAGAGTTTGTGTATGTAGACTTGTTCTGATCTGGTTTATTGAGGAGTCTTGCCCATAGATTGGTGGAACTTGGAGGCTGTTGAGTTTTAGGCTTAAGTCCAAATAAGGTTCCGACACATTAATAATCCAAAGATCTGATCGAGCTCCATATCTCAATTTAATGAAGGAAAATTTAATAAGTCAACCTTGATCCATGTACATCATCTTCCTCTTTTTCTTTTTCTTTCTTTTTCACTTCTTTTTCAAATAAGTGTTTGCTAAGGGACTAGCAAAGTTAAGCATAGGGGGGTGATGAATACCCATTCATCACTCTTTATTCTTCTATTTTAGCTACAAAAACCTTTGCAAATACATGTAGATATGTGTAAATACAAATAATTACCAAAAGCATGCATTGTGTAAAAACCTATAATTAGCATGTTTTTGTGCACAAAATAAAAGAATAAAGAGCAAAAAGAAAAAGAGGGAAATATTTAGAATAAATATTGAGCAACCTAACCCAAGGGAGGGCTCAGCATGGGCCTGACCGCATAAAAACCAAAGTAGAGGGAGATAGGAGCTCATGTGTGTATACTTCTATAAATAAATAAAACTATATATTTTCCTCACCCAAAAATATGTTGTAAATATTTGTACATATTGTGTGTATATTTTATTAAAAACAAAATAAAAATTCAAAAAGTCAAAAAAAATACCCTTTCACCATGTGCATAAACCACACCATTGTATTTATTTAACCCTATAAATAAATAAAATTATTTTTTAAAACTTTTTGTAAATATTCTATGTTACATATTGTAAATACATAAAATAACAAGAAACAAAACAAAAATCAAATAAAAATCACAAAATGAAAAATACCAAAATACATTGTATAAATACCATGTATATAAATATATTCAACTATTTATTTCACCCTTGTATATAAGTGATAAAAATAAAATAAAAATATTCTTTTATTCCATATTTTATGATGTAAATAAATAAAATACAAAATGAGCATAAAAATACATAAAAATAACAAATAAAAAATCAAAAAATAAAAATCCATGTAGTGTACATATACCTATATATATATAGCTACCCTATTTTTATTTCCAAAAATTAAATAAAAATCACCAAAAAATAGAAAAAAATAAAAGAAAAATATTTCATGTTTTGAGTTTTCTTTAATTCGGCCTATTTCTGCCCTAAAATAAATAAACAAAAATCAAGTACACGTGGCAGCGTCTGACTGGTCCACGGGGGAATGTTGACCCCGGTCAACTCCCCCGCGGACTCCTTCCTTTTCTGGAAGATGCGTGCCGCGCCTCCTTCGCCGATTTATCCACGCGTCTCCAGGCTGTCACCCACTCAACCCCCGTGCTCGGATTCTTCGCCAATCATCCATCATCCTCGCCGGATCTTCCGCCATCAAATCCACGCCTTCTCTAGCTGTCGCCACTCAACCCTAATCGCCCCTATCACCATTTATATCCCGACCTCCGCCGCCTCCGCGCCCCATCTTTGGCCCTTCTCCTCCTTCCCAGTGACCTCCATAGGCTTCGCGAGAGTGACAGCAAGCGTCTGCCCTTGTTGCAGTGAGGCGAGGAAGCGAATCCATTGATCCGGCGATTCTCGCCGTTCTTGCTCCGCCGCCGGCGTTGAGCATCGAGCTTCAGGCCTTGACGCCCTTCGAAGCTACGAACCGGAGTTAGCCACGCTCCAGCACAGTCTACTGCAGCCATCAGGTAGTCGATTAGCTCTTCCATTTCTCCCAATTTCCGATTTCGCCCAAATCGCATCTCCGACGTGCTTCTCTGATTCCGACTATCCCGAGTACCCTTTCGATCATCGGAGCACCTTGTCATCTCCGCCATCTCCCCACGCACCTTCTACGCCCTTTCACTCAACCCAGATCGCACCGGATCTGGGAATCGAGCTCCCCCGCCGACCACCTTCGCCGGAGCTCGCCATCTCACCGCACCGATCACCTTCACGCCACCTAACCGGGTCGAGGCAATTTGCCCTCGACCCGTGAGTCTTCTGGTTTACTTTTCAGGTCGAATCGAGGGTGTCTGAAGCCCTTCGCCATCCAGCCAGGAGCTTCATCTCCGCCGACTTCGCCGGAGCTCTTCAAAGCTCGGCTAGGTCATCGGAGACTACCACCCGCCACGGAGCTTCACCGCGGATCTTTTCCGACCTTCGGAGGGCTCACCGGAGGATCCTAGCGCACGCACGAGCCCGGCGAAGTTCGCCGGGGATCTGTTCTTCCAGGACCTCCAGCCGCCGTTGATTGCATCTCCTCGCTCCAGTTCAGATCTTGGCCGTCCATCCTTGGAGCTACCAGTACCGTCCGATCAGAGGAGGAGTGATCTGGAGCGCCCACCAGCCGCAGCCGTTCGATCTACACGTGGCGCGCATCCAACGCTTCATTAATAAAGGGGTAAATATCGTAGGCCCCCCCTCGTAGTTTGTAGTTTCATTTTTAGTCCTGTAAGTTGTCGAGTCAGTTATTTATTTTCTGGGATATTTGCACTAAGGACCTCGTACTTATTTTATTTGCACTTATACCCCCGCCTGTTGTGAGCCACGTGCGTCGTCACGTGTTATTCTGGGTTATTTGCAATATATGCCCTGTAGTTCTGGATGTTATTCATTGAATAAAATGTTTTGTTTATTTGCATATATACCCCTGTGAACACTTTATATTCGCATGTGCGTTTTATTTTGGGATATTTGCATATAAGCCCCTGGACTTTTGATACGAGTTATCAATAGGTCCTCAGGACTTATTTTTCTTACCATTTGGTCCTTGAGTGCCCCAGGCACGTGCTTGGCACGTGACTTCTTGGGTATTTTGCACCAGGACCCCAGAACTTTTGGGTATTTGCACATAGGTCCCTGTGCACAGTGCCCCACCTTTATTTTTGAATAAAATATCAAACGACCTCCAAATCCAATGAGATTTTGACACATGGCTCCTGCCATGGTGTAGGAATTTCTATGATTTTTGAGGACAATTTTGATTTCATTTATTATTTTTAAAAATTCAAAAACCCCTATTTTTGCCACTGTTTGACTTTAAAAATACCAAAAAAAAATATAAAAACTCCACCAAAAATTCTAAAAAATTTGGTTACTGTTTCTTGCTTTTTGCTTGATTTTCTAGCCAATTTTGGCTACTTTTCATCACTTAAAAACCCTAAAAATTGAAAAACCCCTAAAAACCCATAAAAATTATAATAAATAAACTAAAAATCCAAAAACAATAATTAGGGTGCCTAAATCTTCCTTATTCTTCATAGTTTATAGGAAAATTATCTTCAGGGCTTTTTGAGATCCAAAATTATTTTATTTTTGGGTCTTAAGCCTTGCTGGACAGTACCCTCTGTTTTTCGCATTGTTTGATTTTTAATAAATAATTTAACCATTAGAAAAATTCCAAAAATTCACCAAAAACAGTAAAAAACTTAAAAAACATAAAAACCATTTTTCCTTAATTTTTGCATTATTTTTGGAGTGTTTAATAAATTGTTGAAGTCCCCTTGTATTTACTTTCTTTAATTTTCTCATCTTTTAAAAATTCTAAAAAAATATAAAAACAAATAAAAACTACTAAAAAGTACTCTCTTGGATTCTGACTACATCGTAGGCCGCAAGGCCAATCTGTGCTCCTTGTGTTCGACCCTGGAAGCTATACCAGGTTAATCCTATAGCTAGACCGCTCTTTCTTGTGCTTGCTTGTTTTTATCCGATTTGAGTGGTTGATTATTTTTCTTGATTGACGCATTCGAGTGACTGAGGTCGCAACGACCTCATTTTATACCTTTACCTCAGTTGTTTGGCTTTTCGCGCGATCATACATGCAAAATAAAGTATTACAAAAATGCCATAAAGGATGACTAAGTGAGCAACAAAATGTAGTTTGAAGTTAGAGTCATTTTAAGCACAACTATATACTCAGTCATCATTTTATGGCAAGGACAAGTAGAGCAAGATCATCATCTAACATGAATAACTCACTTCATTTAAAATGATGTCAAATGAGAAAATTAAACATACCATGAGATAAATGAAGAAACAATGTTCAAAATGACACTAAAGTCATGCAATTTGGACTTATGATGCTCAAGTTATGTTAAAACCAATACAAGGGCATAATTGTAATAAAAATGCAAGAAATAAAATGATAAATATTACACATAGGTCCCTAGAGGGACCTATTTATAATTAGCAAAAACCATTGGGGCCCTATTGTTTATTTTCCATGCGTACGAGGACCAAATTGTAATTCTGTAAAACTTTGAGGCTTCCCTATAAAATACCCAGACACACATGTGTTGGGCACGTTCTTGGGGACCAAAGTGCAAATATTGGAACTTCCTGGGTCTTTCATGCAATTTACCCAGGCCTACGGCATCTCTGGCTCGGGCTGACGTGGCGAGAGATGGTGGCTTGGGTCTTGGCTCGGTGAGCCTGAGGCTCCTGTATCGGATTGAGGCTTGGGCATCCACGTGCCATCATCATAGTCGTCCGATCCAGATGATCGGACGACAACTGTACCGTCCTGCTCCTCCACAGGCCACCGGAGAAGGCAGGGCTCTAGCGACCTGCCATTTGCTCCTCCGTGCTCCAACGGCTCGCTTGGAGGTCGGGGGAGTTTGCTGGACGGGTGATGGAGGTCCTAGAAGAGCTACGAGGTTTCGGTGCTGATCAGAGCTTGAGTTCGACGAAGCCTTGTCGGAGGAGATCAGCTCGAAGGAGCACCGATGTGAGCTCCGGCCATTGAGGTTCCTGCATGCGTTAGATAGCCAAAGCGTACGTGCGGGAGTGTTTTGTGAATGATATGGAGGCCGTGGGGGGCGACAGGAGGCGGGGGCCAAGGTACTCTTCTTCAACGGAGCATGGGAAGAAATGGGTTGGAGTGGAGGAGGTTGTGAAGAAGGGGAAAGGGTGAGCGGAGGCGTTGGCATGGATGAGGATGAGTTGGCAGAGCTCAATAGGTGGTCAAGTGAGGGAGATATGCATAATTTGCGTGGGATTAATTACGAGAAATGAGGATAAATCGGGAGGTACGGTACCTGATCGGAGAGTGGCAATGGCTGAGGATGTGGTCTATGCTGAGGGTCTATTCGACCCTCCGTTCATGGCTCAACCTGGACAACCGGTCTAGGGAGCTTGGGTACCTCCAGAGAGGCGGAGCGACACTGTGAGTCACCGTGGGTCGACACCGGGGTCAATGACCATCGTCGCCAGGTAAAATTGCCTCCTCCTGTCACAAGGAAGGAATGGCATCTAGGTCGAAAACCCGTGAATGGTGGATGAGGGTGACAGAGGGCTGAGGAGAGGGATTTATAGGCGGCGGTGGTTGATTTCTGGCGAGGTGTCAAGGGTTTGCAATGGTGGTTTAATGGCATGGGAGTAATGGCGATGGAATGATGGGCGTTACACGAGGAAGCGGGAGGAATGAGCTTTCTGGAGGTGGCATTATCGTACAGAGTTAGTGGCTGATGGAGGTTCCATAATAGGAAGGGGGATGGTGTCCTGTGAGTCGTAATGCCTGGAGAGGGGAGAAGCATGAGGAAGACGATGACGTGGGGTCGTTGGATCAATTCGATCCAACGGCTTAATTGAATGGGTAGATGGAGGGCTAAGATCTGTTCAGATCTGAACTGGTGGCACAAATTTAGTTGGGGGTGAGCGGTTATATGGGAGTTACGTCCCCATCCAAAGGTGGAGGGAGAAAGGGTGTCATGGCACGCCGAAGACCGTAGGATATACGTGGGATCGGGTAGCTGGGAATGGAGTGGTGAAGAGTGGCTGAGATTTAATCATAGGAGCAGATCCAACGGTTGTGGTTGCACCGTAAATGGAAGGTGGAGATGGAAATGAGCCGTGGGGATGAGACGGCTCATCAGTGAGCTGGTTGGCAAGAGAAGGGACGGGCCACGTGGGCAGCCCAGAAGGCGCCACCTGGCCCAATCAGAAAATTAGAAAACAAAAATAAATATAATACAAAAGAATTAGTTAGAGGCGGAATTAGGAAAAAGTCGAAACATGAAAGTTGTTCATCTCGATGAGATCTACAAATTTCATCTTGGACAAAAATCCAAACAAGGTCATTTATAAAAAGAAAATTTTGGAGTATTTTTAAGGGTTCAAAAATACCTGCTTTTGAGTTTTTGAATTGTTTTTGTATTTTTAGTTTTTTAAGGGTTAGTGCATTATAGATAATTACTTAGCCCGATTTTTAGGTGTTTTTGATAATAAAATAATTATAAGACAAATATAGTGAATAAATACAATTAATTATGTTTAATTATACACAAGATAAAAAGGAAGATTTAATGGTGAAATTTATTGGTTTGATTAAGCCATGGATTTAATGATTGACTTTTAGCATGATGAATACAAGATTCACCAGGTTCCCCTTAGTGTTAGTTGTTTCCTTCCCTCAAAGTGTGCCCTAGGTCTTGAGCTTTGTGACAAGAGGCTCAGTCGGTTGTTCTTGCAGCGAGAAGGGCGGTGCGACAGAGGTTCCCGCCATCTCTGGCCACCTTATCCGTCGAGGTTCCTATCTCGTAGCCCTTGGCCATTCGAGGTATTTTCCTTTGATTTTTAGGTTATCTTTATTCTCTAGTTTTGTTTTTTATTTTTATTTCATGCTTTATCTACTATCTTAGCTTAGATTAGGAATTTAGTCTTGCTGGAGCCTTCCATCTCCGACCACTCTGTTCACCATAACACCCTCATATACAGCCACCACCAGTCGCCTCATTTCCTCCTCCTATCATTTCTCCCCTCCCCATACCACTTGGCTCACCTATATCATCACAGATCTAGACTACAAAGTCCTAACTCCATCACCCCTCACCGGATCTCATCGCTCACTACATTCTCTTATCGATCTCCACCAAATAAAGGCCCAGACGCTCCCACATGCTCTCTCTTATAACTGTACGTGTACATCGTCAGGAAGGGGGCGTTTGAGCACTGGATTCTGTCGAAGAACATGCTCTAGGTTAGTTGAAGGACACCGAGCTCCAAGGCTCGATCAGCAGCCCCCGGACCTTTTTTGTGCTATCAGGAGCTTCGTCATTGCTGTAGGAGTGAATAGTGAGAGTAGGATGAGTCTTAGGTGGCCGGAGACTCGAATCCTGGACGATTCAAACTCGTCGGGCATGAGTTCTTCCTGTGTTCTTGTTGACAACTGTTGAACACGGATTTTTTTATGTTTTAAATTAATGAATTTACCTGTATTGTCGTTGAAATCCTAAAAATCCATCAACAAAAATTTATTTGAGTCTCAAGCTAAAATAAATGAACAAAATGTAGAAAGAGAAATTTTATATTTAATTTACATGTATAACATACATGGTCGAACTCACTGAGGCTATAAAAATCCTAAGGGTTGTTAAATCAATCAAAGAATCAATGAAATAAAGAAGGGGATTATATTAGTATTATGCTTGCATTTTCAAATTTAAATTTTATGGGATTTTTGGAATTTTAATTTAATATTTTTATTTGGTTTTCTGATTTTGTGATTTTTATGAATTTTTAACTTTTGCAAATATTTTTAATTCTATAAAACAAAACAAATTAAAAATGATCAAGCAAAATTATTTTTGGTTTTTTGATATTTTTTATTGTTTTTATGATTTATCCATAATTTTCCAAATTTTTAAAGTATTTTAATAAATCAAAAATAGGGAATATAGCAAATAAAAAACAACGTAGATTTTTTTGGATTTAAAAATAACAAATAAAATAAAAAATACATGAAAATTATACAAAATGGAAGATATTTTTATTTTCTAGAAAGTTATTTTTTATTTTTTTTGAATTTTCTCCAAATTTCTATGAATTTTAAATGTTTTTTAACGTTTTATAATTTTTTTATTTTTATGAAGAATAAAATGCCAAATTGTGCAGAAATTAAAATAAATACAAATGAACAAGCATGATTTTTTTAGAATTTTTTTTTAAAATTATTTTTTATTGATGTTCAAATCGAAATAGACACTTTTTATATTATTTTGAATTTTTATAACTATGAAGAAAATATTAAAATGCAAAATAAAAATTATGGGCAAATGATATGCTTAACAGAATGCAGGTATTTAATGTTTGCATACTAGATGATAACAAATATGAAAACTACGAGGTAAATTGTACAAAATTCCCAAAATAGGCATGCAACCGCATGTACGCTTCATTGTAATTGATCAAAATATAACTAAAATATTTACAAGTACTAATCAATAACCAAAACATGCGAACTTTTTTATTGCAATTAACTCAAGATGTCATGTGTTAGACACACTTCTAATTCAAATAGGATAATTATGCAAATAAAATAAAGACCAAGGTGAATAATGTAATTAATCAATAAAGGATAAACAAACACGTGTCCAAAAGAGGACCTATTTGAAAATTAAATAAATACAGGGGATCCGGGTGCAATTATGCCCTTGATACACGTGGAGCTCTGGATGGTCATGATGTGCTGAGGTCTCTGATCTGACAGCTTAAGATCAATCTTTCTTGAAGAGCGCAGATCAGCTCTGATGTCCAAGGGACTTTGGGGATAAATCGAACAATCGAGATCGAACCTAGTGATGGTGTTCTTGATTGTGTGGTTGTGAAGGCCTATGGAAGAACTGGGAAGCAGGCAGTCTCTAGCGAACTTCGATGGAGAAGATCTCGATCATTCTTTGCCAAGGTTGTCTTCTGAGAGGTGCTTTGTCTGCCTGTGACCCCCCCGCGTCGGTTGATAGATGAAATGGGGCTCGATGACGCTTGATCGAGATTATGGAGGTCAGAGTTGGATGGGGCATCAGGTAAACCTCAAGAACTCGAATCAGTTCTTCTTACGTGCTCCTTATACCAGCAATAGGTTCCTTTCTCAAAGGTGAAGCTCCGACAGAGTTTATTAACGTATGAAGACAACAAAATAGTGAAGGGATGAAAGCTCCAGTGAGGATGGTCAGAGGTGGAACTAATCCTCATATTTGTGATAATTCGAGGGGGATCATAAGGTTAAAAAAAGAGAGAAAGGCAAGTTGGATGTGATGGCCAGGTTGGGAAGTGATTTAAGTGATCATAACCCCTCTAATCGTGTGGATTGGAGGTTGAAGATGAGAAGTAGATTTAACTAATCAAGAAATTAAACAAAAAAAAATGTAGAAAATAAATTAATGGGATGAACCTACGGATACCTAGGATAAAGAAATGAGGAGGAATCGCCTCGATCTATGGCATCGGTGGAGAGCTCCTACGTGTGGCTAGACGACGATCTTCACTTGACTTCTCACACTCCAAGTCAAAGGAAATCAAGCCCTGTCACTGGTCGACTCTCCAGAACCCAAGCTCAGGTAAAAATTAGGTAAAAATCAGATCAAATCCACGACGGAGTTGGAGGGTGGTATTTATAAATGTGTCTTCGGTGAGGATTTTGAATTTAAAATGTGCGAGGATCGAGGCATGATCATAAAATCAGAAGGGTTGGCGATGGAGAGAAATGCTACAATTATGAGAAGGACACGGAGGGCATTAGTCAGTGAAGCACGTGGGAAAAATGGGAAAAGAGGCGACGATAGGTGAGAAGTGTGATGAATGATGCGGGTCCAGGCATTTGACCTGGGTCAACAAACCTGGGTCGGCCAATCAGAGCGTGCGGAGGAAAACACCAAAATAAGCTAAACAATAAAAAAAGAAATAAACAGTTAAATAAATCAATTAAAATCGAAGATTAATTTAAACAATTATATGGTGTGAATAAAAAATGTTAAGGTTAAAATAAAGTTAATTTTGGTGATTTTTAATAAATTAAGATATTTACAGGGGTCAAAATAAATACAAGGTGTTATTTATAGGTATGTATACCTATATAGATAAGATTCTTGTTTTTAATTAATTAAATATACAAATATTTACATAATTTAATATTTTATTTATTTACAATATTTTACAAGAATTTTAATAAAATTTTCATTTAATTTTTAGGAATTAATTTATTAGGTTAAAAAACAATATTTACAAGTTTGTACAAGAAAAAAATAAATAAATAATGTATAGAGTATACATTAGTATTATATATGATAGTACCCCAATTAGCCACATTTGACACCTTAACTCTGATTTTTATGATATCACCTCTATTTTATAGATTATTTAATTTGGAGTAAAGTAAGTTTGATGAATTTGAAGTTCTGGTGGATAAAATATTGATCTTGCAAGTTGAGTTTTGTGGCCTTTTGAGAGTGTTGTTATTTACACAATATATACAGATTTTTATGCAATTCTTTTTATTATTTACAAAAGAATTTACAAGTTTCAAGAAGAAAAAAATTCTATTTACAAAGAATATGGTTATAAATAAAACAAGGAAAATAATGTGTATTATAGACATTAATGTACATATGACGAGCATATACATATGAATATTGATTTTTGATGTCTAGGCCTTATCTCCCCCTACTTTATTCCTTATCGACCAGGTCAGTATTGACCTTCTCTCAATGTAAAAACAACTTGTATCTATTACATATATGTAGTCTTTTATTTCCTTTATTTTTATTTATTTATTTATTTTAGGTTAAAATAATAAAAATATACAATATTTACACAAGAATCAATGTTAGTAAAAGAAAAGATTTATTGATATTTACATGTGTTTTATAAGAGATTTTAAGCTAAAATAAATGAATAAAAATGATGATATGCAGATTCATCACATGTCCTTGCCGTTGGATTAGGAGCAATGTCCCAGATCAAGTAGCGACCATCCAATGATGAGCCAGTTCCACCTCCAGATCGTGCTGACGATTTAATCATGGGTGTTGGTCATCTAACCAATATCACGCTTCCTACGTACGCCATGTGGCAAGTGACATGCCAACGACTATTGGATCTAGCACATTAGAGGGAAAATTGCATCCCATACCCCTACTTTTGCTTATTTATATTTTAGTCTTGTAATTTATTTTAAATGCTTTATAACTTTTTTAAAAATTACATGTGAACCCTAGAGTTTTGTTGATATTGCTAATTGGTCCATGTCAGGTCACCTCACATGTCGTCCCATGTGTGGTGGTCATTTTGCACTTAGACCCTTGTAACTTTTTGTATTTCATTTTAATATAAAAAATTTCATTTGCAGTTATATATTTTTAGGTAAATTTCAAAGAGGACCTTGCATCTAATTTTATTTACATTCATGCCTCTCATGTATTTGAATTTTTATGCTTGTATTTCATTTATTAAAAATATTGCCCATGCTCCAAAAATTCGAAAAAAATAGGATTAGGTGCCTACTAGCATAAATATTCACACTATATTTTTAGATTAGCAATTTAAGTGTTTATCTATTTATAAAAAATCAAAGAGCATGTTATTGGCTATATTTTTTTGAAAATTACCTAAAAATATAAACACATTTTTTAAAAATTTTCCTAAAATATATTTGGTTTATTATATCATTTAGCAACATGAGAACCTAAAATGCCTAAAAATAAAAAAAGATTAGAAAATCTAAAAAGTTCTAAAAACTAGTAAAAAGATAGAAAATTCCCAAAAAAAACCAAAAATATTTATTTTATTTCTCAATTTTCTTTAAATTATTATTTATATATTAAAATTGATTTAAACAATTTTGGATAATTTCTACTATTTTTTTACCTTCAAATTAATTCATCCTCTTTATTTAATCCTTGATTTGGTATATTTTTTACTTTTAAAAATATAAAAATTTGCAAAATTATCTCAAATCACAAAATAAAAATTATTTAAAACTCCTAAAAATTTTTATTTCCTTTATTTTGACTATTTTAATAGTATTGATAAATGATAATTGTATTACTTTATATTTTATATATAGCCTATTTATTCCTATATTATATATTTAAAATGGAAAAAATAAAATCAGAAAATATAAATAGGAAAAAATATAAAATGAAAAACAATAACAATAAAAAAATAAAATTCATATAAAATATAAAAATGAAACCACACAAAAATACATAGACAAGAAGAACCCAAATTTTGAATTTTATTTCCACGATCTACCTTTTGCTCCATGTGTTCGGCACTCTACACATACTTATACCTATACATTCATTTATAGAGCTATAGTAAATTTTAAATCCACTTTTATTTTTTTAATTTCTATATTCATTTGTGGATTAATTGTTGAATTATTAGGGTTTCGCGAGAGATCGCTTCGACGATTGTTGATCCTCCTTCTGGATTGACAAGACCTCCGTAAAATCCTTGTCTTTTGTATGTTCTGCAAATATTCATTGCAGGAATGATCCTAGCAGCTATTGAAATGGTCAACCTGCTTATTTACGAACGACGTGACCTAATAAACAATCTGATCGTAGTGTATTTTTATAAGGCTATCCTATGGGAATGAATTTCAAGGATGTTGGCTAAAGACTGAATTGTGTGTAATCTTATGCCATTGATTGGTCCTATAAGTGAAAATGGACTGGAAGTCTTTCTTCGTTCATATACTAAGAGTGATTTTCTTATTATTATGGGATTTTTACCCGACAGACCCTGTAAACTTTGCCAATCACCTCAACGACCTTTGAAACAACCTAGTTCCTCCCTCGACCCCCTAAACTTGCCAACGCCTACCCCCATAAACCCTCTGGGTAATATGTTTTAAGCCCGTGGGGGTTCTTGGGGTAATTTACATGGTCGATGGGGGTAATTACGTTATGCAAAAGGTCGTAGAGGCATTTTAAAACGTTTATAGGGTCTGCTGGGTAAAAATCCCTATTATTAATAACAACAAAAAAATTCATAATATTGAGGTTGTGCTTTTTTCTTCGTTTATTATATTAAGAAATATATAGAAATGAATCCACAACTTTATTTGAACGAGAAAATTACTAAGTTGCCTATAACCAAACTACTTCTTTAATAGCTGCAAATACAGTCTACCTTTTCTTCTTCCAAGAAAAAAGGATATATCAAAGAAAGTCTCAAAGTTCAGTGGAGGAACAACGAAGTTGTATGTGTTATACTTTCAGAATTAACTTTGCTTGTCCAACTACAATGATATCTACATAAAATATAAAACGGAGCAAGACCGTAGGTGTTATGATGCAATTACGAAGATTATGATTACTTTCATGTTATTTTGAAAAAGTTTATACTTGTACGAATAAAAGTCCCTCTATTTCAAGGGAGAAGTTTAGAAGATCTCAAGAGAAAATGAAAATCTTACTCCATTTTTACATGATTGCGAGTTGATTCAAAAGGTTGCAAAATTTTAGAAGTTTTCTTGCTATTCATGATGTAACACCTCAACCGTCAAATATAGTCTCATATCAAAAATTTACGAAACGTTAGTGTGCGTTAAGTGATGAGGATTATTTCTTGATAATTTGAGCTTAAACAATTTGAATGGTTGTCCACGAGTTCAATCGGGCTCGAATCCAACAAGTTTTCAGTGTCAGTTTTCTTTGATAACATTACGTAGATCTAAGTTCGGGATGTTACGAATGATATTAGAGTCAATTTCACTCCGATAGTGAAAAGAACTACCCGAAAGGAGTAACCATCCCTACAAAGAGGTATGAGAAAAAAGGCTACCCGGAATGTGGATCCGCCAATGTCACTGAGAATAAGGTGACAAACCATGACACAATGAGGACGTTGCAACCATAAGTGAGGGATGTTGTAACACCCATCTCCTAAACACAATCCCACATTGGAAACTCACGAAGCATGTGTGTGGGTTATAAGTGATGGAGATTACTATTTGACAACTTGAGATCAAACATTTTGGGTGGTTGTAACGGTTTCAATTGGGTCCGAACCCAACAAGTTATCGGGACTGGTTTTCTTTAATAACATCCTGAGGACCTAAGTCAGAGACATTAAAAATGGTATAATAATACATTTTCCTTTAATAGTGGAAAGGATTACCCGAGAGATGGAGTCACCTCTACAAAGACAAAGAAGTAGGAGAAAAATGCTACTTAGAGCGTGCAACCACCTTTGTCGCCGGAAATAGAGTGACAGGTCATGACGCAACGGAATATAAGTGGGGGAGGTTGCAACACCCCAACCCCAAACGTAGTCTTACATCGGAAACACGTGAAGCGTGGATGTGGATTATAAGTGACGGAGATTATTGCTTGACAAATTGAAATTAAGCATTTTGATTTGTTGTCAACGGATTCAATTGGACACGAATCCAAGAAGTTGTAATGGCTAGATTTCCCTGATAGCGGTTTGGGGACTAAGTCCTGGTGCTACATTAAAGGTTGCAAACTTTTAGAAGTTTTCTTGCTTTATTTTAGGGGTTGCCAAAATCGAATTGATTAAATGGCGGGTGATCGATCGGATAGCTTTCACTCCATTGTTTTGGGAACAACCTTAAGCAGACCACTCAGGTCCTTGCCCCAAAAGAAGGAATAATCGAGGTGAAGGTAACAAGTTTTAGTGTATGAGGTTAAAATTTTGAAAAGAAAAAAACTTCATATTCGAAGGCAACCATCTTTTCTTCCCAACATCCGTAATTAAGAAAATAAATGAATGGCAATTAATCCGGTAAAAACTACAGGGAATAAAAGGGACAATCATCACAACAGATCCGATTCCCGAGCAGACGATTGCCTTCAAAATCACATATCAGCGAGAAACGAAAGCAAAGGAAAGAAGAAGAACAGCGTTCAAAATTTGGTTCCTACGCTTCTCCTACAAGGAATCTATGAGTGGAATTAATTTTTGAATGTACAACATTACTGATCACTACAGAAAGCCTGTTTCGAACGGCCAGCGTTCACGCGTGCATCATCCAAGATCCATCTTGTGGCATCCATCAGTGCCTCAAACTGAAGCGAACAAACAAGCCAAAACAAACATTACTGCATCTTATATCATCAGAGTTAGAATTTAATAAAGATGAAAATAGCACCAAAACGCTAATGGATCTCGAGCAGTACTGTGTACCTGTTCTGCGAGGGATTTGGGCTACTTCGTGGTACTACTCTCAAGCTCACTCCCGTGCGCTTCATGTGCTCCTTCGAACTTCTTGATTCCAGATCGAAATTATTGGTTGCAGGGGACGAGATCTTCTGCACTCCGAAGAGGAACCTCGCGTCGACTTGGTCGGTGCAGCTGCAGAGAAAGAAGTGGCACAGGAAGAGGAGAGTTGCAAAGAAGTGCAGTCTGTAGGTGTTCCTCATCTCCCTGGTCCTGAGGGAGACGCTCAGCCGCTGTAAATCGATCGTCGAGGTGGAGTGGTTAATATTTAAATAGAAAGAATGTGAATGTGGTGGCGCAGGAACTTCATGTGGGCGGTGTAAATCGATTCGTTTTAATTTGACTGAAGTGGCGTTTCCCTCGCTCTTTGGCTCTTCTTTGCCTTGATGCATGGCTCGAGGATTTGATTAGTCGCCGACATGTGATCCGGGCACGTGATTCTGGCCGCATAACTTGGTAATTAAGGCAAGTTGATCGTGCAATTATTGCAACTGGATGCAACTAGTTCAGCAGGTTTTTCATACTAATCTAAAACAGACGTGTCTCCATCGGTACAAGTCCAAGAGTGATACAAACATAGGCTGCAGATTACTATGATAACGAGAAGTAAGAGATGCTCTGATGCTGTAAGAACGTTAGCTGTCTAATATCTATCTTGAAATGCTGCACCACTGGTCCGATCACATCATCATATTGGGAGATTTCAACTTGATTCGATTTGCGCCTGGAAGATCTTTCGATCAGGGCATGTCAAATCGTGATCCTTTTGTTGCAACAGCAGATCGATCAGGTCACTGGTACCTATGTGCACCGATCGATCGTGCTCGAGCAGCTTTGTTGCAACAGCATGTCACAACAGACGATCCAAGCCCTTGTGTTTAATATGAATTTTATGAAATCCTTTGATACAATATGTCGGTTATTATTAATCAGGTTCTCGTGGCCTTGGGATGCCCAAAAAAGTTTCATTTATGGATCAAAGGCATCTTGCATGTCTCTGTTTCGGTCAAAATTAACAATGCACATGTTTGTTTCTTTAACCATTGAGGGACATGCACCATGGGGGCCCTATGCCACCCCATTTATTTGTTAACTCCCATAACATCCTGGATGGGATGTCAAACATACTTGTCTCGCAAAACCTTCTAGGGGTCTTAGAATTGAATTTTTTGATCAAAAAACTATAAATGTACAAATTTCAAATGACTTACAACAACAACAACAACAACAAAGCCTTTCCCACATTAAGTAGGGTAGGCTACATGGATTCTTTGCCTCCATTCAGATCTATCTTGAGTCAATCTCGGACTTAGATCCAAAAAAATTAACATCCCTTCATATAATCTCATTCCAACACTTCTTAGGTCTTACTCGCCCTCTCTTAGTCAGCTCATCCCAAAACTTGCATCTCCTAACCGGTGGCATCAGCCGACCTCCTTTTGCAAATGGACAAACCACCTTAAGTGATTTTCTCATATCTTATCATCGATCGGAACTACACCAACTTTCCTTCTGATTGCATCTTTCTGAATCCGATCTTTACGTTTGTGTCCACACATCAACCTTATCATGTTCATTTTTGATATTGTAATTCTCTGCACATGTTTATGATTCACAAACCAACATTCAAATCCATAAAGCATAATCCTAAGTTCGACCATGGGCTTGTCAAAGTAAAAATAAATATTACCGCTTTTAAATGTTATCAAACATAAACAAATTAATGGTTTTTTTATCAACCTTAAAGTGTTTGACTACAACGCATTAATTCTACACTATTAGATAGGCTAATTTAGGGGTTATCTCCCCAATTTTCTTCCTCTCTCCGCTCATCGCTTCACCGTACCAAGGCCACCATCGTTGACACCATCCCCATCGTCTACCACTTGCTCAGACCTAACCACCCACTTGTCCCCTCCTGCCCTCTCCCTCCCTCCCTATTTTTTCTCCCCATCATTGCCTCCCTCTCCCTTTCTCTCGAATACCTACCCCTTCAACCTCCACCCTCCTATCCTCTCGCCTCTTGCTCTTGTAAGCACTCATCACCTCCTCCACACTTCACACACCATACTAAACAACTCATCGTCCCATTGACATTGTCCTTCTTAAGTACCCCTCGTCCTCTTGTGTCCCATGTAGACGAGAGTCCAGTGTCCCTCGATTGAAATGTTATTCACCATTGCATTGGGTTCTCTCCAGACCCCTCCACTTCCAACGATAGTACGAAGACAAAGTCGATCTAAAACAAGTGAATTCACCCCCAAGTGAGAGTATCAAAGAGTGGAAATATAAACGTGTACGATTCAAGAGAGTGGATTTTAAAAATCATTATTTTTTATTTATACGCCATTGAGTGATGCATGGTGCAAGTGAAGGATTGTCAAAATCGTGTGGAGTTGGAGGTATCATCAGCTGTAACGTGTAGTGCAGCAGATTCTACTGCAACCACCGAGTCATTAGATCTTGATCGAGCGGTTCGCATGATCTTGCACTTTTTGTGGGCATGTATTGTGCAAAATCTTGTGAACCGCTCGATCAAGATCGAGCAGCTCGAACGGTTACAACAGGCACATCACCACAGCAAAGGATCCTCTATACCTAGAATTAGGCATAGTATTTCTCGAAGGGTATTCTCGTCAAGGTGGTCAGACTCTTCGGTGTTCATTTGTTTCTAGTTGTTTAAATATTTTCTATGAGCTTTTTTATTGTGATTTTTGTGGTGTTTTGCAAATATAGATTTTAAGTGTGAAAATATATACCTTAGATGTGTGGAAGAATATCTATTAGTTAGAGGTAAGTGACTTGTAGTAGGTTTTATTGCAAGTATCAGAGAGAAAGTGGATGAAGAAATGAGCGAAAAGTTTATTTTGTGAAGTGTATGATTTTTGATATGTTTCTATTTCATAGAGTAAAATATATAATCTATTTTTATGTGGTTTTTAGAAGGGTTTGGAGTTTTTTTATATATTTTGGAGTTGTTTATATATGTAAAGTTCTGTATATATGTGTCTTTTTACATGGTTTATGTTTTTTAGATTTTATGCATTTTTATGTTGGAAATAATATAATCTTGAAATCAATTTTGATGATATAAATATATAGGATATTTATCGGTAGAAGTGATGTCATATAGTAGCCAAAATGATGTGCAAGTCAGAAATTACATGAAACATGTTGTGCGAAACCAGTACAAATATTCACAAAACCCAATCAAAACTATAACCATCATTGAAAATTAAGATCAAATATGTTTACTTGGGCATTCTCTCTCTAATACAAATATACTATGCACTTGTTCATACCTAACGATCCTACTCTTGAAAGGTATAAAGTAATAAGAAAAAAACTTAACCCTCCAAATCCCTTGACTCAGATGATTTCGTTCATGATATTTTACATATTTCATTGACATTATATAGTATATGCAGTATGTAATGTTTGATGATGATAACTTCAAACACATAAACAACTCCATCGCATCCCTTATACACAAATCAGGAGGTCGCTCTTAATTTGAGAAATACAGACCTATTCGTCTCATCAACATACCTCTTCAAAGATCCTTGTGAGTCGTTGGTTTAGAAAGCAACTCGGGATGATCATCCCTTCCTAATGTGCACTATGAAATGGGGTATCTCACCTAGTTTAATTTGTGATCACATCAAAGATACTCTCTAATTGAGAGCATAACAAAGAAAACCCATGATGAGTCACCAATTCATCATCTTTATTCATCTATTTTGGCTTAAAATCCTTACAAAACACTTATGAATAACATTAATTCTCACTTTTAATAATCCATGTTCATATGTAAATAATGTATTATTATCATTATTTTAACTCAAAACAAATAAATAAAGTAAAAAGAAAGAGAAAAGAGGAGTGTATATATGAAATTAATACAGGTTGATCCTGACCTCGATAGTAGGTCAAGACTTGACTTATCGGCATGGAATAAAGTACGGGAGATAACCAAGTTCACATGTACATTTTCATCATTATTCATATTGTCTATATCTTCTACTATTTTATTTATCATTAAACAAATTCAAATAAAAATATATTTTTCTTGAAACTTGTACAAAAAAATTTGTAATAATAAAAATAATTACAAAAGAAACCTTGCATAGAATAAGAGAAACAACACTCTGAAAAAGCCGTAAAGTCAAAATTGAAAGACCAATATCTACTCCATACGATCTTAAAATAACTCACACTCACTTTCATTATGTTCAAAACTAAATAAGCTTTAAAATGAAGGTGGCTTCATAAAAATTGGAGTTAAGATGTAAGTCGGCTTTTCGGAATGTATTTGTACATAGTTGTCTATATTGTATTTATTTTTTATTTAGTTATTTCTTCTTATTTTTACAGATATTGCATTTTTAATATGGTGTTCATATTTTAATTTTGTACAAATAAGAAAACGAATTGAAAATAATAAAAAATAAAACAAGTGTATTTCTACTGTATGTATAATGTACCTATATTGTACATGGCTATATTTATTTAATATATTAAATTAATTCCTAAAAATAAAAATATATTTAAAATCCTTTACTTGTTCTATAAATAAATATAATATAAAATTATTTTATTATTTGTAAAAAATTATTTAAAGTCGTGAATATTGTATATATAGGTATTTCATACTTATGAATAAAGGTTTTTATTTATTTCAACCTATTTAATTAACTTATCTCAATCATAAAAAATCTCCATAAAATTGGTTGTTTATTTATAAAATTTATTTATTTTGAAAACTTTTCTATTTAAAATCATTTATTCTTATTTTTTATTTATTTCTTATTTATCCTAACTTTTTATCCTTTAGTCCTCTATCCAAATTCGAACTTGTACTTGATTAGTAGACCTGGGTCCGTTGACCTGGGTCAACTTATCCTCTAGCCCATTTAACCTGAATAAATGTATGGGTCATCCTTCTTCTCTGATTTTCTAGTCTAATTCCTTCGCCCTGTAGACCCGATTTCTCACCATTTCATTACTTGATTTATCAAGACCTTCGCCTGATTAATTTCACTTCCATTCAACTCGGATTATGTGCCTAATTCCATTTTCAAATTTCACATGATCCAGCTCCTATATATAATGCTCCGTCTTCGCCATCTGATTTTGATATGTTTTTCACCATATTTTCCCCCAAGATCAGTCCCAAGAGACCGCCTTAGGTGACAATGACGGCATCCCTTGATTGGGAGTACGTGAATTTGGTCGAAGAGCATGATCCATCACGTCGCCGGAGCTGCTCTGACGAGCTCAGTTTCTTCGACATAACACAACCGAATCGAGACAATAACCCCCGACTTCCATCATAGGTAATTGTAGTGTAATTTTCCTTTTTTTGCATCTTAATTCTTCATGTTTTGTTTAGTTTTATCTTAGATCAATAGAGCTTCACTCAACCTCTGATCCACAAGATCGGAGGTCATTTCATTTTTTAATGCACTTCGAGCATCGCACTTGCATCACCCACCATTTCTCCATTCTTTGCACACAATCTGACCAACAGATCTAGTCTAGATCTAAGAACTCGAATCGTCTTCTTCCACTCAGTAGATCAGACTCACTCCCTTTTCATTCGTTGTTATCGTGGTTGAATAACATCGACCAGAGCATCGCCTTTGAGCCTGACACAAATTGCAGGGTCAGCGGGAGTTTGTGGAATGTGGATATGAGATCTGGAGGTTTATTCATGAACATCTGAGCTTGCACTCCAGGTCCTTAATCAATGGGATCTGGATTCATTCGTCACTTCCATTCAGTACAAGTGTGTTTGTCACAAGTCTTTGGAGATAATCAGGAATAAAATAGGAAGCAGATCGAAGGAAATTAGATTGAATTTAGTTTAGTTGTTGTCACCTTCATACGTGTTCATCGAGGCAGTCTCTCCTCTATCAGATCAAGAACCCGCTCCAGATCAGATCAAAACCGCACATTTACGCCCAAACTAAGAAGGTAGGATCAGATCCACCCACTTCCGATCCCAACTGTTCATCGCTCACATGATGTGCACACTTCAATGGTGATTTTGCTCTTCCTTTCATGCAATTTTAGATATTTGTGAATAAACACAATTGGAACACATGTCTTGATATGGTTCATTAACTAATTGCATATATTCCTTTTATTGTTTTGCATTTTGCATTTTATACCTTTCTATACAACCTCATGTGTGTAAACACATGCATATTGGAGAATTTGCAATAAAGACACTTGTTGTTAGTTGTTATTTGCTCTAATACTTCTTAATAATTGTCAAATCAGTCCCTCATTCCCAGATTCACATGTGTAAACATGTGAATATGTGGACATTTTGCAAGTTTTGTCATGCATTTCAAATGCTTGTTATTGTTGTTGCTCGATCTTGAACCAAAAAATACATCCAGATCCTATTTCTGCAGCCTTTTTATTATCTAATTAATTATTATAAATAATTAGCTAATTAACTCTAGAAAAGTCGTAAAAATTAGGTTATGCTCCTAATTGTTTGTTTTATCACTGATAAATTTTTTCTAAATTTCTGTTATTTGTAATTTTTAGAAATTAAAAAACTCATTATTTCCTTAATTTGACTTTAAAAAAATCATATAATTTTGAAAACCTTTGAAAAATTCTAAAAAACTTAATGTAGTCATATTTTAGTATATTTTATCACATGTAGAAATTTCATTTAAAAATACTTTTTCATTAGGCTTGTTTTAAAACTTGAAAAATTCTCTTCTATTTTGATTGATTTCCAGTTTATTTTCTTTGATTTTATATTTTAAAAATTCAAAAATGGTACCTTAATTTTGTGTTGTTCACTGTTTACTGTTTTAAATCATTGAAAAACTTTAAAAAATCTAAAAATTACACAAAATCACAAAAACATTATAACATTATAAACACAAAAAGATTCTATAACTATATTTTGACTATTTCTGCTACATTTCAAAAAATACAAAATGTCCTTTATTTATTTTGTGTTTATATTTATTCATAAATTATTTATTTTAAAATTTTAAAATACAAAAAATGACAAATTAAGATTACTTAAAAATCATAAATCAGGAAATGTAAAAAATAAAAATATTAGAAATCCATAAAAAATACAAAAGCATTAAAAAACATAAAAATAAAAAAAAAGAAATGACATGAAAAAGATTCTTTTTAATTAACAATAATTAAATAACCAACTAATATTGTAGCCATCATAAGTTCGATCGTGATTAGATATACAAGTTAAATAATAGCATTTGTTTCTTTTTCTTATGAATAACAATAATTTTTGTTTGAGACAGTTTGGGGTACGGAGACAAACATGTCAGATATCCATTTCACATTTTTATTTTCTTCATTAAATTATCTAAAAACCCATAAAATTGTGTTTCAACAAATGGCGACGTCCAGGGTGATGAATATCAATTTCATTATGTTAATTTTCCTATATTAACCCCTAGCTTAAATCGGTGTGAATAAAAATCAGATTAATTATTGTATAGATCTGGGTCTTAAAATAAATTAAAAACACAGAAAATGAAAAAGTCAAAATCGTAGTGTTTTTACACCTTTAAAAATGATCATAAAAACCGTTCTCCCTTTGGTTGACCTCTTTTGCATTTTTGGTCAAAACAAAACATCCAGATCTCATCGAGACCTACAACTTTCATGTTTTGAGTTTTTCCAAATTCGAGATTCTTCTTCTTCTTCTTCTTCTTCTTCGTGTTTTATGTCTGAATAACTTGGTTGGGCCACGTTACTCTTTCTGGTTGAGCCACGTGGCCCGCTTCCCTTGCACCAGCCTCCCTTGTTCCGAGTCGTCTGATTCGCCATAGGGCGCATCAATCTCAACCGCTTGTTCATGAATCAATCTTCGCCCTCCGATCTTCTTCCATGTGCCTTATGGAATTCCAGTTCCCACCCGCTCCACGACTGTTGGATCTTTAGAAACAGCGACCATCTATATTCCGCTCATGCCTGTTGATGCGCCATGATCGATTGATCAGGGCTGCTCCTTAGATCTCTCACCCTGACAGTTGTATCGTAAGATCCAATGGCAACGGCGTCATCTCCCACCTCCAGCCTCCCCTTCTCTCCCACGTTTTCCACTACGTCAACCGCTCACCCCCTTCCCATTTCTTCCACCTTCTCAACATTCCCCTCACCCTCCTAACCACGCCAGTCCAAGCCCACTCATTCATGACCCTCGTCGACCACATAGCTCCCCACGCCTCTCTCTCTCTCGTGCTTCATATCTCCACTGCTACCCCGTCGTCCACCACCTCCTGATCTAACCTCTCCTCCTCAAATAAGCTATAGCTAGCCACTCTTGATGTTGTCCACCTTTACGCAGGCCTTGTCCTAGTTCCTCTCCATATCCTCGTGACAGGGGGAGGTCGGATTGAGGTCGCGAAGATGACCAATGGTCCTAGTGTCGACCCTTGGCCATGGTAGGCCATGCCTCCGGTCGTAGAACATCAACAAGCTGCTTCGAGGGGCTGCTAGAATCCATCAATGATTGGAGCTCTCCTTAGAGCTCAGCCTAGGCCGCTGCGTCTGCCCAACTCTCTAGGTAAGTCTCCTCGATCCTTCTTGCTTTTTCTTCTGATTTCTCCAAATTTGTTAGGTTTTCATACACTCTTATTCCCTCAGTTAATCATCTTATAAGCTTCCTTACACATCTACCATCTTCTCCATACCCTTCAATTACCTCCTCTCTCCGCCATAACCTCCAACCACTTCGCCCCCTTTTTCTCAGCCTTGCTGGAGAAGACAATCGGGGCTGCCACTCTTCTTCATCTGTATGGCCCTCCATTTCACCTCACCTCGCTGCAGTAACAACACTTTCATGCTTCGACTTTTCCTCCTAACAACTGCTTGTGTCCTCCTTTATTGGTCGGAGCTTCATTGGAGCTAAATTCGCAAGCTTCATAACTGGCATACGAGCGTCGATATCCTTCTCCATGTAGCCCAATGGCTTCCCTGAGCTACGGCGTTGGCCTCCAACTTTCCAAGAGATTCAAGGGATCTTCATAGAGCTTGAGAGACGGTGGCGGAGCTCCTGCAACTTGACAGGAGGCCCAATAGCATTGCCTGCCATTGATGGAGGTGGAGGCCTCAGATCGTACAGGTGTCATTGGATGGAACCCTCTTAGTGCTCAGCTAATGGCCCCAATCCAACCACATCAATGCCTCCAAATCTAGGAGGCTCGGACAATCCAAGCCAGAGTATGACACTTCGGATCAGTCCACGTATCCAAGCCTCGCCTCGAGCCTGCGCCTCCATCCGAGCCTAGCCCCACATGCCTTGGTCATGTGAGGGATGGGCAAATTGCAGGGGGGCGCCAAATTCTCCAATTTGCATTCATTTCCTCCGAGCACGTGAAGAAGATGCACACCTAGGGTTAACTGCACCTGACCCCTCCGGGTTTTAATAATTGCAATTTAGCTCCCACACATATGTGAAAATTATAGGAAAAGCCTCATAACGTTTCTTGATTGCATTTAAATCCTTCCAGGGACCTATTTTTGGTATTTTACCTATTTATTTTGAAGTTTTCTTTACATTTATGTGCTTAGACTCTTTCGTGAATATCCTGAGCATGCAATCTCCATTTTTATTGATTTCAGACTCGTTTCAAAGCTTGTTTCATTTCTATCTAATGGCATGAATTATTTTTTGATTTGACAATTAGAATCTAAATGATTAAATCTAATTATGTGGTTCACCTGCCTAATGATTGATCAAATGTTGATTAATTTATCAATGAAGTTTGCTTCGCAAATAAATTTTGAAATTGATCACATATTAATTGCTCATTGATTTTATGTTATTAGGGTATATTTTCTTAACTTTACACTTGCATTACGTTGCATTAAAAAATCAAATAAAAAGTGCATGCATCTATCTCATATGCATCCTATTATTTTGTGTGTTGACCTATGAGTTTTTAATTCATAACTTTATCTGCTTATTAGGAGTCTAAATAAGTACTTAAGAGGCTTGTGTCCCTGAGTTCACCCTTGGGCTTGCCTAAGTAAATAACATTGACTTCTTAAATATATAATTGACAAATTAATCTAAGTGATTTTTTATCGATTTGATTTTGCCCGACTGCAACAAATTTTGAGTGTAAATTCCACGCTGTTAAGGTGCTAATTCCGTATCCATCACGGAGGAGGCACAGTGAGGGTAGTTAGGACTTATTTTTCTTCTACTTCTCGTGTTTGCTTTCTTGCTTTATTTCCTACTTTATTTTCATTCATTTTATTCCCTTATTTCCATATATTATTTTTATCATAATCGTTTTGGCGCATCTTTTATCTCCCCTTCGTTGCGAGGGCCCGATGAACGAGGGTGACGATTGATGAAGTTGTGTTTCATGCTTTTAATTCATTGAAATTAACACACTATCTTAGACTAGGTGTCAATAAAAAACAGAAAATCCTTGTAATTATCAGAGTCATTGAATAAATTAAAAACACAAAAATGTCATAATTAAAATCCGTGGTGTTTTTAGCCTTAAAAATACTCTAAAAAATATTTTCTACCTCTATTTGACCTCATCTCTATTTTTGGTCAACATGAAACTTGTAGATCTCATCGAGATCTACAACTTTCATGTTTTGAGTTTTTCCAAATTCGACCTTCTATCCCCTCATAAGTCAATTTTTTCGTTGTAATAATCTGATTGGGCCACGTGGCTCGCTCGGGTTAAGCCACGTGGCGACATCTCCTCGCACCACGTGGACTGATTTCTCTGTCGTCCGATGCTTCTTCCTCTCTCATGATTACCGTCATCCATTCCCGCTCTGATCTGTGCCATCCGATCAAAGCACGGACCTCATCTCAACCGTCCCAGAGCACCCTCACCACGACATGACACGTGGAGACATCTGCACCCTTCGATCGCCCAACCACTCCATCCAAGCCGTTCCATTCCGTTGCTCCATCCACCGCCCAATCTATCCAATGATCACATCATGGCCGTCCACTTCCGCCTCTTTCTCCCGGCGCCACGTGACGATCCATACGCCCCTTGATCAAGCCGCCGGAGCCATAATCCCAACCGTTTGTCAGCGCCCTCCTCTCGACCGTCGGATTGAATGATCCAACGGTCGAAGCTTCATCCCCTACCTCCAGACGTCTTCTCTCCCACGATCTCAACCTCGCGGTCAACCTTCTCCCTTCCTATTTTTCATGTCATCTCTGCCACCATCTCCACTTCTTGAAGACCCCACGATGTTCTCCCATCATCCATCATCCTCTCGGCTCTTCCCTCACCCCACGATGTCCTCTCCTTCGTCTCACGTCCACCACCTCTCGATATTCAAATACTCCTCCCCTGCCACCAATTATACGAATCCATCCTTATGTGAGGAGAGCCTAGTTCCTAGAGTTGAATCGGTGACAGCAATGCAACCGCGGTCGAGAGACGACAACCCTCTCTGGTGAGATACGTTGGTTTTTTGGCCAACATCGCAGTCGCACCCGCGCGCTGCTCGAGCTCATCGCTTGCCGGCGATTCGAGCGAAGACCATGCTCTCATGAGCACATAACAGGCGGCCCGCTTCAATTGTAGGTAATTAGTCATTTCATTATTTACATCATTTTTATTTCCGTATTTTTTAGCACATCATATCACCAATCACCCTCCATTTGTTTAAATTGATTACATCATCACCATCACCACATCCTATTTTGTTTTCTTCTATTTCCTTTAAAAAAAGTAAAAAAAACATAAATTAAAAAAACTTTATTACAGTAGCAAATAAAAAAACATTAAAAAAATTAAAAAAAATAAAAAAGGGAGGAAGGAGCAGCGCCCGTCGCCCCCCTTCTTCCTCTGCCCGCCCAGCAGCCAAGCCACTGCGGTCGGCGCCGCTTCCTCAGCCGCTCCATCTCCTGTTCACCGCTCCCATGAGGAGCAGCCGCAGCTCCGCGCAGCCACCCTCGGCCCACTGCCGATCCATCTAGCGGGCTGCCGCTGCCCCTTCGCCTCGTGCCCTCGCCCCCAGGCTCCATCGCCGCCTGCAGCCGTGTGCCACCCTCGCGATGTCCCCTCAGCCATTCTCTCCACCAGTGGCGCCGCCCCGCTCTCCCCCTAGCGGCGTCGTCCCGTGCCGCCCCACCGTCCTTTGTTGGGTTCTCCCTACGCCCTAGCCAACAAAGAAGAAGGCCTATTTTCATTTTAATTTTTTTAATGTAAAAATTACATGTTTTTTATTACTTGTTTCTAATATTGCATAATAGTCCCTGTACATAATTTGCGTTATAATTTTAGTTTCTGTATTTGCACCGATACCCTGTGTTCGCATTTTAATTTGGACTTCAATTAAGCATTATTTTATTCAATGAAAAATGTCATTGTGTTGAGCAACTAGTTCTCTACCACGTGGATATTTATTTATTTTTTATGGTCTTCGGGTAATTAATTAAAATTATCTAACTGAAATTATGCACATTTTACCCATTATGTGCTCTTAAATTGATATCTAACTCACGGTTGCTCTAAAAATTCTTAAAAAATTAGATATGATGCCTTGAGATGTAATTGAGATAGTTTCCAAATTTCATCCAAAGTGGAGTCGTCTTGTGCCTGACATAAATCATAGAGATTTTCGTATTTGATTTTTAGTTAAATCCACATATATCCTTTTCACAAAATTTCAAGTCTCCTAGATGCCATATGAAAATACCTATTTGGGATAATTCGCTCTCTGGCTAATTTGATATTGTGGATTAATTAGGAATTAATTACTCACTGTCACTCTGTTTCCACTAAAAATCCATAAAAGTCATATTTTGTCAAAAAATTCCAAAAAATATTGTAGTCTCATTTCATTATGTTTAATTTTCAGTAAAATTTTCATAATTTTTGCATTCTGTTTGTATGAAAACTTACAAAAAACCCATAAAAGTGTTTCGTTGTTGCATTTTAACTCCTAAAATTCCAAAAAAATGTGTCTTGCATTCATCACTGGATTAGGATTCTAAGAAAAATATAATTTGTCTGAACTGATTTGACATTAAAATTAATGTGGTCTAGTTGTGTGTTTTCTTATTGTCTTAATTCACCCGCATATCACATTTCGCATTTCTTTTTGAATAAAAAATTAAAAAATACCGCGTGGAACCCTAGAACTAAATGTTCAAATTAACCTGAAGTTGTTCCTTTGCCTCCCTATGTTCGACCCCGGACTTTCTTGAGATATAAATTAAAGCCGAGACACTCTTCACGGAGAACTTCTCTCGGTTCTGACTGAATCGCTAAGTACACGTACTACAACGTGCCCAAATTATACATCGTATTTAGCGATTCGTCAAATAGCACCGTTACCGAGGACACAGCTCATCTTTTGCCTTGTTTGGATTTTTATTTATTTTATTAAGTGTTTTATTTACGTAGGTCAATTCGTCCATTTGTCTTGCATTATAATTTTTTTTTCTTTTCGATTGATATCTAACCTTTACTTTTGTGGTAGGGCCCTTGATGTTCAAGGAGACGAGGAGCAGGTGCTTTTCCGCTGCGAGAAGCCGCAAAAGCATTCTTGGAGCAAGTCGAAAAGAAAGAAAAAAAAGTTATTTTGCATAACATTTCATCTCTTGTAATAATCGTCTTTACAGTAGTCTTCGATCGAAGACTCACGATTGTAAATGAATGAAGTATATGTGGTTGTGTGGGGATCGCCCCCACTTAAGTGTCAACCTAGGACTAGGCACATCACTCTTCGAGCTTCTTTCACATTATTATTTTATGTGCTTGCTCGTAGGTAGGGCACACTTATAATATAGACGCACATCACTATTGCTTCACTAAGCCAAATTAAAAGATATTTTTCCTCGCTAATAGAAGCATGGTAGGTGCGGTTTTCGATCGATTTGCATACATATCATTTTGGTTTTCAAAACAGTCCAAGTTTTCATGTATTTTTTGCCAAGGCATTGCATGTTTTCTCGCTTAGCCTAGATCATGTTTTTTATCGATTACATGGTTTTTCTCGATTTCCCCTCCTAGCTTGATCACCTAGGTTAAAAGAAAAAGGGAATGATCGGTAGACGATGATTGCATGGTTTATGTGCTCACCTTAATTCAGTGATAACCTTGAAGCAAAATAATTGGGTCTGTTAATTGCAAGTCAACCTAAAAAAATGGAGAAAAATCTTGTTTTGGGAGAGCAACACCCGAGTTTACGCAATTGGTTTTACTTAACATTTTTCCGCGTAAAAATAGAATGTTTTAATCACCAATAAAACCGACAAGATAATAAACAAACGTCTGTTGGTTTCATGTGTGAGTTGGTGAGGGTTTTTGCATGCTTGTTTGAGCCTTGTTTGCTTCGATACCCTCCCCAGAGCTTCAGATACTCCTTTAATCTCTGAAGATTCATCCACTCACTTGTATATCCATCCGTCGTCCTTCGTTCACATCGGGTCTCTCCTCGCATCAAATCTCAATCTTTATATACTTAGGCTATTCTCAGCCTAAGTATAGGGGGGACCTGAGTCCCCGTGATTTCTACACTCATCTTTCCTTGCCTCAATACTTAGGTTATGTCAAACCTAAGTATAGGGGGAGCCCTCATTAGTTCCCATATATTTTCCTATATTTAAATGGACCTATGGACTTGTATCATTTAGTGCTATGAGGACATAGCCAAGTTTAAGTATAGGGCGGTATACCGTATATACAGTTGATGAATCTGTGATTCATGACTCTAAAAGTTGAAAATAGAGCTTTGTTCCCGAGTAATTAGCTGTATATTTCCCCTTATCTTGCATAATTAGCATTCATGCATGCAAGCATAATATCTACATTTTAGCATTCATATCTCCATTAAATAAGAAGCCAAATTCACTTGTAAATATTCACCTGTATATTAGCGAAAATACCTTATTTTTATATATTTTATACTAAACTCCAAATCCAATAAAATCAACTCCATAATGTATATGTTGCTAACACTAATTAAAGAAAAATATCAAAAAATACTAACTTGTAAAATTGACCAATAAATCCTCAATCCGAGTTTGAAATCAGGAGCCTTAAAATGCAGATATCTCTCTCATGCAGTGTCTGATTTAGGTCTACTCACTTTTAAAGTAATATACATTCAAGACCTTCGATACAGACTAATTTCATTAAAATCACAGCTCGTATGCGAAACTTGGGTTTTGGGCCCCTTTTGTATATTGTACATATTGACCGTTTTACCCCTGTATTTTATCATTTTATTTTCTTCATTATTAAAAATCCAAAAAAAATAGATTAAGTTGTAAATATCCATCTCATAATTTTTCTAACTTTATTTTGATTTTTCTCTCTTTTAAAAAATGACAAAAAATTATAAAGGAAAAAATGTAGTATTTTATACCTATAAGGTACCACCCAAAAATACATTTTGTACAGATGATTTCCTTTGATTTTTAGCCCTTCATGAAAGTTGTAGATCTTGTCGAGGTGAGCAACTTTTGTGTTGACTACTTTTTGATTTAATCCCTTTTGTTATTTCTTTTTTATTTTCTTTACATTGATTTTTTTTGAATTTTCTAGGAGCGACATTTGGCTGCTACTGGAGCCGCCACATGTCTCCCCATTTTCTTTATTTTCGGTTTTATTTTATTATTTTTGGATTTATTATCATTATAATTTTACTATTGTTATTTTAATTATTTTTAGTAGCCTACTATATTATTTTATTAATTTATTTATTTTATCCCCCTTTTACCCCTTCTTTTCTTACTCCCCACTCCAAGTCACCACTCCCTCCACGATCCCTCCATCTTGTCCACCTCTTTTCTAACTTCTCCCTCCTCTTTATATCCTCATCCCCTCCATCATTTTCAATCATCCACCATTTCTTCAATTGAGAGGGAGAGACCACCAGCCCCCGAGTGTTGTCGGTGACAGCTTCGGCATCTCTTGGTCGAGCGACGACGGTTTCAAAGGCGAGATCCATGAGGACTCCTCCTCGTGTCGTTGTGCATCCCTTCAGATCACACCCGAGCTTCTTCGATTTTCTTGCCGAATCGAATTGAGGCGACGATAGGAGGTAACACACAATAGCTCCTCCAAAACCCGGCAAATCACAGGTAAGTACCACTTTCATTTTCCTTGTTATTTTATTTATCTAAAATTTTTGTTGTTATTGTACACCATATATCAAACATCATCGCATTTCCATCACCACATTTTTTTCATCATTATTATCACCACCATTACCACATCAATCATCATCCATATTCGCCACCATCATCACATAAATCATAAATCCACCAATTCATTCACATTTTTATTCACAATTTGCAACAAAAAAATAAAAAAAATAACAAAAGCAAGTGCTCTATCCGCCATCAACCCCCTAGCGGTCGGCCGCCGCACCACGCCGCTCCGCCCATGCGCAGCCACCTGCCGCACCGCTCCAGCCAACAACGTTTCCAAGGTGCGCCATCGATGCTCCCCAGCAGTGCCGCAACCGTCCGCGTGCTCCTCTGCGCATGACCACCGACCTCCAGGTCCGCCCGTCACCCCCGATCTCTGCTAGTGCGGTGGCGCGTGTCCTCCGCCCGCGCGCTCAGCCCGCGCCCCACCTCTGCTATCGTACCTCGCGTCAGCCTCCCATCGCACAGCCGCCGCCGCCTCGCGCCCAGTGCACGCTCCAGCCGACCACGCCCCCGCGTACCCCCTCATCACTACCCAGGCCGTCCCACGGTCGCACCATGCTCTAGCAGCCGTAGCCCCTGGACGCCGCGCCGCCATCTCCTTCCGGCTAATCATGAGACGCCTCGCGTGCGCCGCCCCTCGAACACCAGCCTGCTCAACGCCGTCATCGCACACGTCGTCCCTTGCCCGCTCCAGCCGCACATACGCCCAGCCGTCTGCCACGCCTCTCCGCCACGATAGGTCGCCCAGCAACCTCATCCCCGACCGCCATCGCCGACCTCGCACCCCTCCCAACCGCGCTCCTCCTCGCGCGCGGCGCACTGCGCACCCTACGCCACGCCGCCTCGCCCATCCGCGTCCCTATGCCATAGCGGTGTGAAGAAGGGGTGGGTTCCTTTCTTGGAACCCACATTCCAGGTCATTGCCTTTTTTATTTTTTATTGTGAAAATTACATTTTTCCTCCTGCATGTTTTGTTAATTTCAAATGTACCTCTGTGCATATCATGTCATTCAATTTCATTTTCTGTAATTGCAAAGATACCCCTGACTTTGAGCGTTAATTTGGACCTCAAAATAGCATCCTTTTATTTAATGAAAAATAGCATTTTGATGAGCAACTAATTCTTTATCTTGTGGCTATTTATTTACATTTTTGTGAGCATTATATATTTTATTAAAAATTAGAAATTGAAATTAGTGATATTTTTCCCATTTAAACTCTGAAATTCGCAGATAGTAATTCCTTGAGCCACTCTAGGATTTGCTTGTGCTCGTAATTTTCTAGGACCACACATCACTTAAAAGACGCACTTATACCACAGATCTAGTCAAACATAATCTGTTCCTCACTTGCTAATAAAACTGCCTGTCTAGGAGCGGCTTTTCATCGATTGCATTCACTTAGTGTAAAAATTTCAATTCAGTACTGCATCCCGCATTGTAGAGAGCTAGAGGCAATGTAAGTCTTCTTACTCAATCATTCATCATCGTTTTCTCGATTGGATCGGCTTTTTCCGATTCTCTCTCTCTCTCTCGGTTTTCTAACCTAGGATAAAGGAATTGGGACTGGACGGTAGACGTGATTGCTTGTGTGGATTAATATCACTGATAACTAATCTCTAAAATCAGGACTTTAAATTGAATTGGACCAAAAAAATTAAAATTAACCCTTGTTTGCGGGAGAGTAACCCTGACCTTGTTTTCAGGCTGAGTGAGGGCACTTGAGTGTGTGTGAATACCTTAAGGTAGAGCCCAAATCCCTGCCTTCCATATCACGTTCCAACTGATCCTAGCAAATATCACGAGTTGAATATTATCAGGTTCATCGACTAGTACCAAGTAGCCTCCGCCTGTTTACAGGTAGTCAGGGGTGAACCAGCGGTACTCTGCGACAAGCTGCTACTAATCCTTCGGGGCGAAGTTCTAGCATTGTCAGCCTCCGCCTGCTTGCAGGTAGATAGGGGCATGGTCTTTGAATCCATCAACTTGGGATAGGAGCGAAGAATGGAAGGATGCATCTATCTAAGGCGACATGTTAAACAGGGGAGACGCATCTGACTTTTAGTCGACTCCCCTATAGGTCGCATAACCTTTGCTACTTGTCTGAAAATTCACACTTAAAATCAACCAGACTAATCGGACTCGATTTCGGGTCCTTCACCGTATTGAGTGTGAACTCAGGGATTGCTCTTGCATTTGTCTTTGTGTCTGTCCGTGTGTGTTATCCTGTGTAATTTCACATTTTCTACCTCGTTCTACTTACATCCTTTCCTCCTCAAGATGTCGGCATATTGGTCCCCATACCCTGAGACCTCTGGTCTTTCCTTCTCGACCATATATCGTTCATCTTCACCTTCCTCTTCTTCCATATATCCTCCGCCATCCACGGGAGATCCTTACCCGTGGTCGGTTCCACCTCAACTCGATGATGAAGTCAGAACCTCGACTGACTTCTCCACTTCTTTGCAATTCTCACCTACTCTATATTCTAACACTCCAGATCCACTTCCACCTTGGGCTGACTGTCCTTACTCTCGAGAGCTTGCAGGAATCAAAGAATCAAATGAAGAGCAAGCCACTGCTAAGACAGATGATTGGCAAAATTATATGCCCCCACATACTTCATTCTCACCTCAAGTAGGGACCATACAACAATTAGCATATACACATCCCGACTTGAACTTAGGGCATAACATGGTCGATCGAACAACTCGAATAGAGAGGCATGAACAACATGATTTCCCAGACTTGATTGACTTTAGGGATCAAGCTTCCATTAACCAGCCTTCATTCGGAGAGCCTATATATTCACAAGATTGGACTCATGAGCTAGACTTATCAGTCCCCGTTTCATCATATGAGGCTCCAACCAATATTTGCTATTCGGACGGTCCATACTCGACCCAGGATTACATGCCAGAGTCTAGGTATGTTGAGTATGAGACCCCAATATCTCAACAGTATCCTCCAATTGATCAGAACTCTCCCATGATTTGTCATGGGAATTTTATGGAGGATGACATCTCTAGACTTATTAAGAAAAATGAATCATTTGGTAACAACTTGAGAGATGTCACGCACATGTTGCACTCAATTTCTGCCAGTCTGGGTATGAAAGTGGAGAAGGAAGTAAGTAGCTTTGATGTTGAAAACCGGGCAAACATTAGGAAAACCACACCATCTGTACAGCTGGAGTCCATTCTATCTCCCTCTTCTACTAACCACTTGTCCTTTCAATCCAGAGTCTGATCATTCATCAAAAACACCAAAAAAATGAAAAACCAAAAAATCACATAAAAATTGAAAATGAAAATGATTTAAAAAATTGGATTCCACCCTAAGGGAAGCACTTGGTGAGGAATTGATCTTTAAACTTCCCTTAATAAAGGCCATAAATCACTTCTCCGACATCAAGAGATTTGCAAAGAGTAAATTGATGCCCAAGAGGTCGGGTACTAAGAGAACAAGGTCTGAAAGACACAGTGTCTATGGCCACCTCCTTGGTGATAGGGAGAAAGACCAAGAGCCGCAGAGTGAAGCGGTTGCCTAGGGTTGAATGTGAAATCAAGGACACTATCTTTACCCATGCAAGAATCGATGATGACTCCCCGATAAATATCCTCCCGACCTCTGTGTTTGATAAGCTCAAACTCAGGCCAATCAAGAAGTCGAGAGAGATCGTTCAGCTGGCTGATTGATCCATCAAATGGCCTAGAGGAAATATTTCAATCATCATTACTTTCCAAGGTGCTCTACTCCAGGTGGACTTCACGATCATTGACATTGAGCACCGAGGAGAGTTTACCCAGTCTCCGATTATTCTCGGGAAGCTGTTCTTAGCCTCAGCTAAAGTGATTAAAGATTACGAGACTCGGGAGATCGATTTTTCAGCATTGGGAGCACTCCGACCTCACCCATTCTTTGACACACTTTACTCTAAGGTGACCCGCACATCCGCTGATAGTCGTGATCATCGAGAGGTACTTGAGTCCCACCTCTCTGCTACACCTGAGAGATCGACTACCCGGACGACCGTCTGTTTTGAGACTCCCCACTCCTTCACTTTATCAACTGCTTGCATCACCACTGTGACAGCTTCTAAGGAGGACTCACGACCAGAAGGTATCATTAAGTCGGACATGACCTTTGTTGATTGTCTTGATCATTTTGATGATCCGATACAAGAGATCAATATTGCCAAGCCAACTGAGACCACTAGCACCTTCCCGAGACATGTGCAGACCCTTCAGAAATATTACAATCTATACAATGATTCATCTGATGAGGAAACCATGGTCAGCACCACACCATGTTCTAGACCTTCAAAGGAAACAACCAGGACTAAATTGACTCCACATAAAAACACGGTTGCTCCCTCTTCTAGTCGGCTATCTAGTGAGAGGAAGTCGAGAATTGATTTCTCGAGATGTTCCCCCGAACCTCTCAAGGCGTGTCGCTCTCATCTCCCTCTCAATGATTCAGGTTCTAGAAAACCGACCAAGAAAATTTCCTTCGGCATTCCGGAGAAGGAATTTTTTGAGGAGTCCTCATCTGGTCCGGATAAGGTGATTTATATGAGTGAGCTCAGTTTGACTATTCTCAAGCCCTATCTAAGCAAGCAGCCGTGTGTCGACCCTCGTTGGACGATCCCTACACCTAAATATTATTCATCTAAGGATGATTCCAATAGAAACACATATGTATATTATCCACCTCCTCGCATCCGCAAGAAGGTTCGTCGCAAACCTTCTTAATCCTTGTATATTCTCATTCTTTCTTGTATATACTGTCTCTCCCTCCCTTCCAGTGATTCGAATCACTCGTCCCAGCCCCATATCATTTCATGACTATACTTAGGATAACCAGATCCTAAGTATAGGGGGGAGAGTGACCCACGTCTATTCACTATACATCCTCCAGATCACATCGGTTCTCATACTCACTCCTGTCCTATACTTAGGCTGACCAGAGCCTAAGTTTAGGGGGGACCGATGCCCGCCATGTATATAATCATCCATTTCCCATCTTGCCCTCGTCCGCCACATTTTTTGATCTTCTTCTACACTTAGGCTGCCAGAGCCTAAGTATAGGGGGGAGGAGCGACTTCTATACTTTTTGTAATTTTAACTCTCCTATGCTTAGCACGAGCTATGTCTTTTTCATCGCTTTTCGTGCTCTGAGGACATAGTACACGCTAAGTATAGGGGGCGTGTATATATTACATATATACTTTACCTATAGCTCGTACTTTCGCGTATTTGCACGTATTTTTGTATATATTATGAAATAATTATGGGGTGGGTAAAAAATTGAAAAAAAAATCGTATAATTTTGTACTATATGTATAATACTTGTATAAAAAGTTGTAAAATTCTTGCAAAATTTGTTGTAAAATAGGATGTATACCAAAAAAACTTGTATACTATGCATATTATTACAAACTAAAAATTGTTGTAAAAATTGTTGTATAATAGAAAAGAAAACAAAAAATATTGAAAATAAAGGCTTCTTATTTACTCTCGCATATCATCCTTGCATTTCAAAAAACAAATTCTTGCATTTCATTCATAGCATGTCATCTGCACCTCTCATTTGCATATCTTGCATATGCAAGGTGAAAAGCTAATGGGTTCTGAACCAAGTTATGAGTAGATATTGAGGATGGACTTGATTTGACCTTAATCCACCTAATTTCAGAGGAACCTCATAGGAGCTGGAGTTAAGATTTCTCAGGTCAAGTGACTTAATTCTTTGAGTCCGCAAGTCTATGTTCACATGTCATCTTGATTAGTCTAAGTAGAATATCTCGTGCACACGCATGATTCTTTTAGACAGTTTCCTAACTTGGACAAGCACAATGCACATAAATCTTCATTGATGAGGTAGTGAGGAGGTAGAATCCTTTAGCTTGGAGTAGCACACGGGTGGAAACATCTGTCCTCCTCTAGGGAGGGTAGTGCATCTCAACCTAATCTGGTAATGTTGACGTCTGAGGACAGGACGCTGCGGGTTGCAATAATGCTTCAAAAGAGGGATAATCTACTGGCTCAAGAGGAAAAACTCCTAATGTACATGTTGTACCTTGTATGTAGTTCAAAAGAAGAAAAAAAGGGAGAAAAATGCAAGAACTCCAAAAAAATGCCTGTCGGAGTATGTATATTAGTAAGAAATTTGCAGCTGGATGACTTGGCTACACTGGTCAGGCATCCCGGGATAGGTTGCTACACTGGCTACCGTCCATTCTTTTCTCTACCCCCTCCTCTAGAGCTGGTCGCGCTTGAACTTAGAAGGAAATACCCCTCTCCTTGAGGAAAGAGTTACTGGACTGGGTAATTAGAGTTACCTTGTTAGAGGAGGCTTCTTCTTAGCCATTTCTGATGTGGAGAGCTATTTTACACTTACACAGTACTAGTAAGAATCACAGTCATCAGAAATTTCTGTTTGATGATTTGTTCTGACCTGACTGTTGAGGCGTCTTGAATAGAAGACTTGTGGAACTTGAAGTCTGTTAGGTCTTAAGTTCAGATCCCAATAAGGTTCCGTCACACAATTAATCCAAAGGTCAAGTCAAGCTCCATTTTCAACTTTTGTTCATGACCTTGGTATGGAACCCAATCTCATTTCACTCTTGCATTTCATTTAGTTTCTCGAGGACGAGCAAGGTTTAAGTATAGGGGGTGATGAATCTGTGATTCATGACTCTAAAAGTTGAAAATAGAGCTTTGTTCCTGAGTAATTAGCTGTATATTTCCCCGTATCTTTCATAATTAGCATTCATGCATGCAAGCATAATATTTGCATTTTAGCATTCATATCTCCATTAAATAAGAAGCCCAATTCACTTGTAAATATTCACATGTATATTAGCGAAAATACCTTATTTGTATATATTTTAATACTAACTTCAACTCCAATAAAATCAACTCCGTAATGCATATATTACTAACACTAATTAAAGAAAAATATCAAAAAAATAGTAACTTGCAAAATTGACCAATAAACCCTCAATCCGAGTTTGAAATTAGGAGCCTTAAAATGCACATATTTCTCTCATGCAGTGTCTGATTTAGGTCACTGACTTTTAAAGTAATATACATTCAAAGACCTTCGAAACAAGACTAATTTCATTAAAATCGGAGCTCGTATGCGAAACTTGGGTTTTGGGCCCCTTTTGTATATTGTAGATATTGACCGTTTTACCCCTGTATTTTATCATTTTATTTTTTGATTATTAAAAATCCAAAAAAATATAGATTAAGTTGTAAATATCCCTCTCATAATTTTTCTAACTTTATTTTGATTTTTCTCTCTTTTAAAAATGACAAAAAAATTACAAAAGAAAAAATATGGTATTTTATACCTATAAGGTACCACCCAAAAATACATTTTATACCTATGATTTCCTTAGATTTTCGCCCCTTTATGAAAGTTGTAGATCTCATCGAGACGAGCAACTTTTGTGTTGACCACTTTTTGATTTAATCCCTTTTGTTATTTCATTTTTATTTTCTTTACATTTAATTTTTTTTTGAATTTTCTAGGAGCGACATGTGGCAGCTCCTGGAGCCGCCACATGTCACCCCATTTTCTTTGTTTTCGGATTCTTTTCTTACTCCCCACTCCAAGTCACCAATCCCTCCACCATCCCTCCATCTTTTCCACCTCATTTCTAACTTCTCCCTCCTCTTTATATTCTCATCCCCTCCATCATTTTCAATCATCCACCATTTCTTTAATTGAGAGGGAGAGACCACCAGCTCCCGAGTGTTGTTGGTGACAGCTTCAGCATCTCTCGGTCGAGCGATGACGGTTTCAAAGGCAAGATCCACGAGGAGTCCTCCTCGTGTTGTGCATTCCTTCAGATCACAGACGAGCTTCTTCGATTTTCTTGCTGAATCGAATTGAGGCGACGATAGGAGGCAACACACAATAGCTCCTCCAAAATTCGACAAATCACAGGTAAGTACCCCTTTCATTTTCCTTGTTATTTTATTTATCTAACATTTTTGTTGTTATTCTACACCATCTATCAAACATCATCGCATTTCCATCACCACATTTTTTTCATCATTATTATCACGACCATTACCACATCAATCATCATCCTTATTCGCCACCATCATCACACAAATCACAAATCCACCCATTCATTCACAATTTGCAACAAAAAAAATAAAAAAATAATAACAAAAGCAGGTGCTCTGTTCGCCATCAACCCCCTAGTGGTCGGCCGTCGCACCGCGCCGCTCCGCCCACGCGCAGCCACCTGCCGCACCGCTCCAGCCACCGGCGCTGCCAAGGTGCGCCATCGACGCTCCCCAGCAGTGTCGCAACCGGCTGTGTGCTCCTCCGCGCATGGCCACCAACCTCCAGGCCCGCCCGTCACCCCCGGTCTCTGCCAGCGCGTTCGCGCTCGGCTTGCGCCCCACCTCCGCTGCTGCACCTTGCGTCCGCCTCCCATCGCACAGATGCAGCCGCCTCATGCCCAGCGCGCGCTCCAGCCGTCCACGCCCCGCGCGCCCCCTTTGTCACCGCCTAGGCCACCCCACGGCCGCGCCACGCTCCAGCGGCCGTGTCCCATGGACGTCGCGCCGCCATCTCCTTCCGTCCTATCGCGAGCCGCCTCGCGTGCACCACCCCTCGAACGCCAGCCTGCTTAACGCCGTCATCGCACGCACCGTCCCTTGCCCTCTCCAGCCGTGCGTATGCCCAGCTGTCTGCCACGCCTCTCCGCCACACGAGGCCGCCCAACAACCTCATCCCCGACCGCCATCACCGACCTCGCGCCCTCCCTGCCGCGCTCCTCCTCGCGCGCGGTGCGCTACGCACCCTACGCCACGTCGCCTCGCCCATCCACGTCCCTATTGATGAATCTGTGATTCATCACTTCAAAAGTCAAAAATAGAGCCTTGTTCCCGAGAAAATAGAGGCATATTTCCCCTTATATTGCATAAATAGCATTCATGCATGTATTCATAACTCATGTAGTTTAGCAGCTCATTTGCATCTAAATAAGAAGCCAAAAATCCCTTGTAAAATACCTCTTCACCAAAATAACATCTTCTCTATAATCTATATTCCTTAGTTAATAACATAGGGAAGAATGTCAAAAATCACCCTTGTAAAATAGCCAATGTAGCCCGAGAGCCCTTGTACACTAAAATACACATAAAGCCCTCATACAAAGCCTGAATTAGGTCTACTCACTCTTAGAATATTACATATTAAAAGACCTTCAAAATGAGACTAATTTCATTGAATTTGGAGCTCGTATGAGAAACTTGGGTTTTTTGGGTCATTTTGTATACTACATATGTATATTTATGTATCCTTGTATTTATGTATCATATTTTGACCTCATCTCCACCTTTGGTCAACATAAAACTTGTAGATCTCATCAAGATCTACAACTTTCATGTTTTGAGTTTTTCCAAATTCGGCTTCCTCTTCTCTCTACACGTGTCTCTTACTCCAGCCACTCACAGCAGGCCACGTGGCGCCCTCTGGTTGCGCCACGCGGCCCGCCTCACATCGCCTCATCCGCCCGCGCCTTCAGCCGTTGGATCTCTCTCTAGATCCAACGGCCCAGCACTGCCCACGCCGCCCTCGCCTGGACCATCAGATCTTCCCTAGCTGTAATCTACGCCGCTCATCCACGCCTTCACCAGAACCTTCCACGTGGCTGCATCTGCGCCGCCTGATCAGACCTCCGATCTCTCCATCACAGCCGCCCCTCTGCCAGCGAATCTCGACCTTCTGATCAACTCCACCCTCTCATCTAAACCGCTCGCTCGCGCGTCGCCACAACGTGCCACGTGGCGCCATCATAACCCATCATCTACGCACTCCAGATCTAATCCTACCCGACCAGATCCCCCTTGATCCCCACCGTTGGATCTCAAGATCCAATGGTGGAGACCTCGTCTCCTACCTCCAGGCGCCCTCTCCCCCACGTCCCTTGCCTTGCGGGAGGGGCGCCCCTTCCTATTTTTGGACGCACGTCGGCCATCTCCTCCGGCCGCTGACACCTCCACGACATTACCCACTCAACCCTCTCCCACGCCAGCTCCCTCAAGCTCCACCACCTCCACCATACTCGCCCCACGACGACCACCAACTTCGCTACTCCACCAGCCAACCCACCATCTTCACCTTATAAATACGCCACCACCGGTGCCGTTCACCCCCATCCGCCACTCCAGGGAGGTGCCTCGAGCTCGGACCGATCCTTTGGTGACAACAATTGAGTGAGTCTTCGAGCGAAGACAAGGAAATCGACCCCGGCGAGATCCACGACCGCCACCGCCGTGTCGCAGCCTTCACCGCGAAGCTGCACGAGCTCGGGACCTTACCGATCCCTCGAGCGAAGACCTGGAGCTCAAACCTGAGCCCCATTTCCCAGGTAACCCCCTCCATTCATCCTCCGATCTTCCTCTTTGTTTTATTGCTTTTTCTCCGATTTTATTCATCGCCACCGACCACCTTCCCGCCTCCCAACCACCTCGACGAGCTTCGCGTCGAAGCTCTCACCCTCGCGGTACCTTCTGCACACTCCGACGATGCTTCGCGCACAATTCCGACCAACAGCTCCACCATTCGGCCGGAGCTCATCCCCAGTGCACCGCCTTCACGCTGTAGGCCTCGCCGACCACACACACTTCTCCACGAGCACTTGCACGCCTCGGCTATCTACTCTAACCCCTTGCAGGTCCTCATTTTCTCATTGGCCGGAGCTTCACCAGAGCTCCCTTCGAGCTTCATCGCCATCAAGCCTCAGCACCTCTCCACAGCTCCTGAGGCCACCGGAGTCTTCGCCGTACGCTCCCGCTTCTTCCGAGCTACTTGGGAGCCGACGAAGCGCTTCATCAACGCCTAGCGACCGAGCGGAGTAGGGCCAGCCACGCCGGAGCCCCGCCTTCTCCTCTGCAGGAGGCGGAGGGCCGTCGAGGAAGAAGCAGCAGCCGCCGTTCGATCAACCGATCGAACGGCCCTCGTTCAGCCACGTGTTCTCTCGCCGCGCCCATCCTCAGCCGTTGATCACGCCTTAGATCTGACGGGCCCTCCAGTTGCCACGCTGTCTTCATCGACAACCCTTGGATCCATCTTGATCCGAGGGCCTTCAGGCCGCCACGTCGACCAGTCCGAGCCTCGGCCTCCAAGCCTAGGCTCGGGCAACCCGAGGCTCTCCCGAACCTAACTCCAGACCTCCAGAGCGCCCAAGCCTCGCTCCGAGCCACCGACGCCCTCCGAACCTAGGCCGCCCACGTGAGGAGCACGTGTGGCCTGGGTTAATTGCACAGAAGCCCCTGAAGCTTTCCGAAATTACAAAGAGGTCCCTGTGAAGCAGACCCCACGTGAGGAGCACGTGTCCCGTGGAGAAATTGCACAAGAGTCCACCATATTATCGGTAATTGCATTTTAGTCCCTGTCAGCATATTTGCCTTTTGTAATTTTAATTTCCAGTATTGCATTTACACCCCTGTGTTTGCACGCATCCCTAGAGTGCATTTTTCATCATTTTGACATTCTAAAAATTGCATTTTGTTAGAAATTTCGTCCTCTGTCTATTGGTACACGTGTCTTATTTTTGTAAGCTCAATTGAATTATTAATGAATTAATTGGTGCATTGTTGACATATTTTGCCCAGTGATGCCTTTTGATTTTTAATTTATTCTCTGTGCCTTCAAAAATTATCAAAAATTCACAGTAGCTTAAGGACATCATTTTTGACATACCAAAAAAATTTCATAGCATTTGCATGCATATTGAGGCTTAAATAAATTGATAAGTGATTTTCTCAAATTAATTTTAATTAATTCATTTCACAGTGAAATTAAGTTCTGTTAATTTTCCTAGGTCCGTCACCATTAGAGTAACCTAGGATAATTTTAGTTCTTGGAAAAATTGTGGTTTGATATTTATTAAAAATTAAATACTGAAAATCATCCGGTCTGTTTGTTTAATTCACAGTAAATTTATTTTGAGTCGAAAAATTCCAAAAAAATTAGTGTAGGTCATTTTCATCATGATTAACCATCTAGCCAATTTTCATGATTTTTGGACTTGATTTGATACATTAATTAAATTGAACAGTAAATTGGCTTGCCTTGTCTGCATAAGTCTGCATAAAAAGTAAAAAGACCAAAAAAATTACTCCTCGAAAACCAACACTTAAATAATTGCTGAAATTCACCTAAGGAGACAGATGCCTCCCTGAGGTCGACCTTGGACTTACACCAAGTAAAAAAATTTGCCGCTTGAAATTAACTTCGCATTAATTGATAAGTGGTTTTTGATTAACCCCTCGTATCCGACTACAACGAGACATATTAAGTGATTTGGACATTAATTTGACCGAATTAACATAGGGTGCGGGAGCGTAATCACCTATGCCCTAGCTGTGTGAAGAAGGGGTGGGTTCCACGCTCTAGGTCATTGCCTTTTTTAATTTTTTTATTGTGAAAATTACATTTTTCCTCCTACATGTTTTGTTAATGTCAAATGTACCCCTGTGCATATCATTTTATTCAATTTCAGTTTCTGTAATTGCAAAGATACCCCTGACTTTGAGTGTTAATTTGGACTCAAAATAACATCCTTTTATTTAATGAAAAATATCACTTTGATGAGCAACTAATTCTTTATCTTGTGGCTATTTATTTACACTTTTTGTGAGAATTATATATTTTATTAAAAATCAGATATTGAAAATCAGTGATATTTTATCCATTTAAGCTCTGAAATTCGCACGTAGTCATTTATTGCTCCAAAAAATGCGAAAAAATAGGAAAAATATAATTTGATCAATTTGGATTAATTTCACATTAAAATTAAATTTGGCTAAGTTGTTGATTTTCTTAATAACCTAATTCATACGTATTGTTGCATTTGCCATTTTTACCGCATAAAAAAAACAAAAAAAATCCACTTGGAAACCCGCAATCTAATCCATCTAATTTGATCTGGAGTTGTTCCTTTGCCTCCTTGAGTCAACCTTGAGGCTTGCCCAGGCTAAACAAACATAAAACCGCGCGTTAGTTTCATTCGACTATTCATCGATTTATGCGGTTATTTTTTATCGGCGCGGATCTATCCGACTGCAACGAATAGTCAACTTCGACATTATTAAAAGGGTAGGTCCGCGTACAGTATATGTACTTTAGCTACAATCTGAAAAAATTGAAAAATTTAAAACTTTTTGGCTAAAGTAAAATCCTTTGAACTAAGTAGACCAAATTATTTTTCAAGGCTTTCCATATTATGTTACATTATTTTTATTAAAAAAATATTTTTGAAAATGATTGGAAAACTAAGTTTCTCTTGTTTTAAAAAATCTTTTGAAAATGTTTTGAAAATCTTCACCGGTGTGACATGATATTGAAAATTCTTTTTGATTTTCAAGGAAAGTTGAGTCTAACTTGTGTTCTAACCTTTAATAAAAAAATCCATAAAAATGAGAAAATCCAAAAATCCCTTAAGAGTCAGATTGACTACTAAACCCAAATAAATAGTCGTGTTCAGTGAGGGTTCACCTTTAGCAGAGTGGGTGGTTTAGAGGACATCGCGTAAGGCTCTGTCCTCAAGCAACGGAATTCGTCCTGTACTTAACCCATACTGGCTGAATGCAGATGCATCTACTTAATTGAGTTTAGGCAATCATAATGTCTCTTAAAGTTATAAAAAAAGAAAGAAAAGAAAAAAATGATGATGAAGGAGTTGGCTTAAATCCCTACATTCTCACTTCCACCCAGGATCTGAATTGTTCAAGAAAGCTTGATTTATGAGGTCTTGAGATTTCGGGTTAACCAGCCTTAGCCATCAGGGTTTTAGACTTAATCATCCACATTCCTTTAAATTTCTGGATTTGCGTGCTATATTGCATGCTTAGTCTCCGACCTTAAGAATATGATCAGCATGTCACATGCACGACTGTGGTTTCGATGAGATGAGTTGACTTTTCACTTGAGGAACTAGGATGAGGGATTCGAATATGGACTTGATCTGATGATGCTCGAGGATGGGATAAAATCAATGAAGGCTTCATGAAACATGAGGGTCAACATCTTTAGCCAGTATGAGAACATGTTTCTTGTACTATCTTTTTGACATTGACCTAAGTGCCAGGGTGTGATAAAATAAATAAAAATGTTGATCAGTGTGCGCCAACTCTTGGTAGAAGCAGTGGATCTAGCCAAAAATACAATAAAACAATGAAATATCAAATAAAAGCTATCATTCCATAAAGACAAATATCAAAGAGCTTCCACCAAAGGCGAGTGCTCCCAACCATTTCAAAGTGTCCACTTGAACCACCGCTATTAGGATCAGGAGTCGGGATTGCACCAAAAAGGGCTATGCATCATAAATGCTACAAGTCTAGGTGTAGAAGGTACAATAGGTACTCAAAAAAGGCACACCCCGGTGTACTCCCAGGAAAACAAGTGCAGAAGACTCCAACTTCTCTTGACGGATGCACTGATCGACACCAAAAAAATATGTGTGTTGCGTAATAAGGCACTAGAGAGAATCCTTGTTCCAATGAGAGGGAGAGAAGAAATGACACAATCCCATACCCTCCATTACTGACCTTCCATCTACACTGTCAAGTCTGACAACTAAAGAGACGATGGAATGGATGCAAGATCTGATTTATTCCCAAGTGTTTAGGATTGGGTCCTTAGGAGAATTTCTTGAACCAAGACTTTGGGTGACGTTTTGACTCTGTTCTCATGAACACAGTCAACACTAAATGTCATATCCTCAGTTTATGTGTACATCAGAGAGAGTCTGGATAATTAGAGGAATTGGATGCCTCTTTATTAAGGATGGATTGAGCTCTAAGATTTTTTATCTCTAAATTTAGGAAAACTTGAACAGAGCGGATCCTGTACGCACATGCACAAGGGGATTAATCCATCTCATTCATTTTCTTTGGTGCTCGGGGACGAGCATAGTTTAAGTATAGGGGGTTGATGAAACCGTGATTCATGCTTTTAATTCACTGAAATTAACCCCCTATCTTAGACTAGGTGTCAATAAAAACTAGCAAATCCTTGTAATTATTAGAGTCATTGAATAAATTAAAAACACAAAAAATGGCATAATTAAAATCTGTGGTGTTTTTAACCTTAAAAATAACCTCAAAAATATTTTCTATCTTTATTTGACCTCATCCCTATTTTTGGTCAACTAAAACTTGTAGATCTCATCGAGATCTACAACTTTCGTGTTTTGAGTTTTTCCAAATTCAGCTTTCTATCCCCGCATAAATCAATTTCTTCATCGCAATAATCTGATTGGGCCACATGGCTCTTTCTGGTTGAGCCACGTGGTCGCATCTCCTCGCGCCATGCGGCCTGATTTCTCTGCCGTCCGATGCTTCTTCCTCTCATGATCACCGCCATCCATTCCCGTTGTGACCTCTACCATCCGATCAAAGCACGAACCTCATCTCAACCGTCCCAGAGCGCCCTCACCACATCATGACACGTGGCGAAATCTACACCCTTCGATCGCCTCTAGCCACTCCATCTCAGCCGCTCCATTCCGCTGCTCCATCCACTGCCCGATCTATCCAATGATCACATCACGGTCGTCCACTTCTGCCTCTTTCTCCTGGTGCCACGTGGCGATCCATACACCCCTTGATCAAGCCGCCCGAGACCTAATCCCAACAGTTCGTCAGCGCCCTCCTCTCGACCATCAGATTGAGATATCCAACGATTGAAGCTTCATCCCCTACCTCCAGACATCTTCTCTCCCATGATCTCAACCTCGTGGACCACCTTCCCCCTTCCTATTTTTCCCGTCATCTCTGCCACCATCTCCATTTCACGAAGACCCCATGACATTCCCCAATCATTCATCATCCTCGCGGGTCTTCCCTCACCCCACGATGTCGTCTCCTTCGTCACACATCCACCACGAAACCCACACTCATCACCACCTAAATTGCCACCTCTCAATCGTCAAATACTCCTCCCCCGCCACCAATTAAACGGGTCCACCTTTACGTGGGGGGTTGCCCAGCACGCCTCCGCCCCTCGGTGATAGCGAAGGGGTTACATGGACAGCCACGATGACAATCTTCTCTGATGTTGACCTCTGGCCCATCACGACTAGGTTTGCGGTGGTTTTGCCCCGCCTAGCTGCCTCCAATTGTTGAGGAGGTCCAGTGATGACCAGATCGTCACCCTCGACGTTCGAGCCCAAGCTTTACTCCGCCCGACCTCAGGTAAGTCCTCTGAACTTCTTTATAATTTTTTGTAATTTTTTTGCTTAATTAATTATGATCCCCTTCCCACTATCGCCGTTCATTGACCATACCACTAGATCTGCCTTGTCTCCACCATTCACGCGTCACCTTTAAACCCTCCTCTTCTTCCTCCATAACCCAGATCGCCTCCGACCCAACTTCTCCGCCTTCCACGGTGGAGGAGCTCCGAGCTATCACCTTCTTCATTCGCAGAAGCTTCCATCTCACTCCATCCCGCTCAAACCCTTCGCACCACACGGTTCGGCTAGTTGGACTGACCATGCAGGTCTCGAGTCTTCAACGAACGGATAACTCTCCAGAGCTTCTTCAAGCAGCTGAGCATCCGGCCTACATGCATCTTCTACTTCTTTCAGACATACCATCTTCTTCGCCGAGCTTCAAGGTTGTTTCCAGATGGTTAAGAGCAGCTGCGGACATGCATCGACATCGGAGAAGAGCGGCGGAGCTTTGATCACCTCGTCGGAGTCCTGGTTCCGCCGCCTGTTGCATCCGAGGAGGAAGGAGCAGGCTCCGTTGTATGGCTCCTCACCGACACTCATCCAACGGTGCATAGACAACCACGTCAGCATACAGCGCAACTCCCAGCTACCGTTCGATCTTCAAGATCCAATAGTCTGCAATCATCCACGTGTCATCGCCAAAGCTTCTCCGAGCCTACTATCCAAGCCTGCAGGCCCGTACTGCCCCGAGCCTATACCGACCCCAGAGCTTCGAGCCTCACTGAGCCTCATCCGAGCCCAAGCCTAGAGGCTCGTACCTTCCGAGCCTAGCCGAAGCTGCCCCGAGCCTCCTCCGAGCTTGGACTTTCACTGAGCTCGGAGCTCACGTACCCCGCACATGTGATCTAGGCAAATTATAGAGTGGCCCACCATATTCTTCAAATTGCAGATAGGTCCTGAGACCACGTGCTATCCACGTGCACCTGGGGTATTTTGCAATCGACCCCCTGTGGGTTGGAATAATTGCAAAAACACCCCCGTGCGTGTGGTTTATTTACAGGAAGGTCCTGCACATTATTTGATTTGCATTTTAGTCCTTCCCAGGGACCTCTTTGCTAGTTATCTTTTATGTTTTCTTGCATTTATGCCCCTGGACTTGATGTTTAACATCTTGAGCATTTTAAATCCAAATTTGATGATTTCAATCTCATTTTAATGCTTGTTTCATTATGTACCTTTGGCATGCTTGATTTACTGAATTGACATGTAATTCCTCTTGCTTAAATTAATTGAAGTGTCATGTACTTTGTTCATATCAATGCCAATTTATGTTTTAATGCAAGGCATGATTTGATCCTGAAATTGAATCCTAAATTGCTCATTGTACTTAAATGTTGTAGGGGCATATTTTTGCATAGCATTGCATATATGTGCATGACTAAAAATCCAATAAAAAATGCATGTTTCATGATTACTTAATGCATCTAGTCTCTGGTTTTCATGCATCCATTGACCTATTATCCATTAATCCAACACTTAGTTAAATGAATTTAAGTCCAAATATCACAAGAGAGGCTCGTGTCCCTGAGTTCGACCTTGGGCTTGCCCAAGCAAAATATAAATACAACCATTCGATTCAATTGACATATTAAATTAGATGGTTTTTGACAGACCAAATTCAGCCTGACTGCAATGAGCACTGAGTGTTAATTCCACACTATTAAAGGGTTGAATTTGCGGCATCGTCAGCGATCTTAGGAGAGCTGACACATCTGAGTGAGGCGAAGGCTGGGAGCTTCTTTACCGATTGGTAGGAGAGAGCGACTGAGGAAGATCAGGAGGAGCAAAAGATTGTCATTTTACTTTTTTTTAGTCACATTATTCTTGTAATAATTTGTATATATGGCTTTCACTTGCCCCCTTTTGTTTTCAATAGAGCCATTAGACCCTTTGTATGATTTTTAAGGATCTGTTTCACCATGTGCCGATGTACTAGGGTGATCCCATCAGGTTTTATTTTCTCGATTTCTTCTTTTTAGTCCTCTCTATTTTCCCATTTTTTCTCTTTGTTTAATGTGATTTGAGGTTCATGACTTTATTTTTATTTGTTTTTTTGTACTTGAGCCCTTAGTTTAAGTTTTTATTATATTGGTTGAGACGGGTAAATAATAGGTCCGCATACTTAATATCTTCATGTTCCTATTGTCAATTCGATCTCAGACTTAGATAAATAAATTGGGTTCTTCCCGATAATATAAATTCTTGACAGCAAGAATCGCATTGTCGGGGAAGGTCTCGGTAATTGGTGTATCAAATTTAGAAGTCTCAAGTAATTCTAATTGGGAGAGGTGATCCATGACCACATTCTTGACTCCATGCTTATCATTGATCTCAATATCAAACTCTTTTAGTAGAAGGATCCATCTGGTCAGATGTGGCTTGGAATCTTTCTTATCCATTAAATACCTAATGGCGGTATGGTGAGTTAAAATGGTAACCTTAGATCTTAAAATGTGGGACCTAATTTATCTAGGGAAAATACGGCTAGCATTTCTTTCTCTGTAACAGTATAATTACGCTAGGCGAAATCCAAGGTCTTACTAGTATAGTGTATGGCATATGGTAGGACATCCTCCTCTGTTTCAAAACAACCCCAATGGTGAAATCGAAGGCATCCGTCATGATCTAGAATGGGAGAGACCAATCGGGTGACTGAAGGACATGAGTCTCTACAACTATTTTCTTGAGATTATTGAAAGATGAAAGACACTTATCATCGACAATAAACTCGGTGTCTTTCATTAAAAGATTAGATAACGATCGATCAATTTTGCTAAAGTCTCGAATAAAACATCGGTAAAAACCAACATGCCCAAGGAAAGACCGTAACTGCTTTAGATTGGACAATGGATTGATTTTCTTTATGATATCCACCTTGGCCGGATCCACCTCCATGCCCCTATTGGAGATGATATGACCAGGGATTGTCCCATGAGTCATCATAAAATGACTCTTCTCCCAAGAAAGAATGAGGTTTACCTCATTGCATCTCTGAAGCATTTTGCCTAGGCTAGCAAGACAGGAGTTGAAATCATCATCGTAGACCAAAAAACCATCCATGAAGACCTCCAAAAAGGCTCCCACCATGTCCGCTAAAATGGAAAGCATGTACCTTTGGAATGTATTCGGCTTGTTACATGATCCAAAGGGAATCCGTTTGAAAGCATATGTTTCGAACAGACAGGTGAAAGTCATCTTTTCCTGGTCTTCAGGTGTGATGGCCACTGATTATACCTTGGGTACCCATCAATAAACCAATAAGGCTCTTCATGACTAACCTCTCGATAATCTGATCAATGAATGGTAGTGGGGAGTGATCCTTCTTGGTCGTCTAATTCAAACGTCTATAGTCCACATAGACTTGCGTAGAAGTCGATACTCAGGTAAGGATCTCCTCTCCATCCTCATTTATAACTGTAGTGATACTCGTCTTCTTGGGTACCATGTGCAAAGGACTAACCAATTTAGATCCGATGACGGGATAGATAAAATCGACGCTTCACCACTTGGATATTTCCATCATAACCATCTCTCGAAGATTCGGGTTTAGCCTATGCTGAAACTTACGAGATTGGTTAGCATCAAACTTGAGAAAGATGTGATGGGAGCACAGAGCCGGACTAATCCCATGGAGATCCACTATTGACCACCCGATTGCGTTGCGACTCTTTTCAAGAATCTCCATCAGACGGGATTCTTGATCCCAATCAGATCAGACACGATGATAACCAGAAACATTTTAGGCTCTCTAGTAAGGAACCGGTATTTCATGCTATGAGGCAACAATTTTAGCTTAGGGGGGACGAGGAACAGGGAGTATTGGTCTAACTAGGGCCTAGCTATAGGCAATAAGGTCGGTATGCTTAATCTCATTCTACTCATCTGATTGTTGGATATTCTGAATTGGCTCGGTCTCCGGGCTGGATGTAGGTTCTTCAAGTGAAGTTTGAAGTGAACGGAACTTGACAAAACACTGCTAATCGACATCTTCTAAATCTGACTAATCTAAAAATGACTGACAGATCTGATAATTCACTTCGGGCTCAGAGGGATTGAGAATATCAAAATGATTTGAAAAAGTTCTAAAATCTTCTCCATTTCCCTTGTCACTAATTGGCCCTAAGATTACGCTTTTCAATGTCTCATCATCTAGTATTTGAATCCCATATGCTACTATAAGTGTGATGAAAGATTGTGTGCTCGGTTCAGCCCAAACTGCCTCATCGTCAGTATGTACAAAATCACAATCTTGATGACTATCGGGGTCATCATCGGATGCTGGCTCTAACTCTTCTGATTTAGCTTTGACATCCTAGATTGTCTCTATATGTATACTCTCACCTTGGAAGCGAAAGTACACCTTCCTGGTACCATAATCGGAAACGGCCTTAACTATCGCCGGAAAAGGTCGTTATAATATGATCGGGGTATAGACCACACATTCAGGGATCCTCATGTCCAACACGATGAAGTCCACAAGGAATTTCAAACCCTGAATGGTGACTATAAAATACTCAATTAATCTCTTAGGCCTCTTGATTGATTTGTCAACAAACTAGAAGATTGGTCCTGCTTGGTTGAAGAGATCTGAACTCCAACTTGTCGAGTGAAGAAGAAGGAAGGAGATTAATTGACGATATGCTATCTAAAATAGTACGATCAAAAGTCTGATAAAGAATCTCAAATCTGACATATGACGCTCTCGTGTCTGATATTTTGGCTGGGAGACGGTTCTGTATTACGTGACATGTTTCCTTGGTCAACACATGGATTTCTGAACAATAGTTGAATTACCTCTTCTTTCTGTGGACTATGGTGCGATCTTTAAGGCCTTTCAGCAAAAGAGGGATGCATGCCAAGGCTTTTGAAAGAGTAAGTTGGATGATGGTGAACTTGTCTAGCATCTCTTTCCTCAAATCATTCATCTGATTCTTTTTGAGGTTTCCTTTTTATCTCATTTTTCTAAGTGTGGGGCTTGGGGAAATAGTATCTATATATCCTTCTTGTTACTTTATACATTAGGAGGATTAGAGGAGCAAGAAGAAGATTTTTTTGGAGATCGGGGACTTGCTCTATGTAAATCATCAAAAGAAGACTCATGAGATCAAAAAATGATCAACTGTCTTGTCTTTATTTCTTTTTTGGATTTTCTCTTTTGTACATTTTTTTGCATTTTTCTATCATCATTGTACAGAAAGAATGGTAAAGAAGCTACAACCGCATCAGATTCTAGCAGCTTCTCATTGATTTCAGTGGCACCAGCACCACCTTCGAAGTCCTCAAAGGGATAGGCAGCTTCAACATCACCATCAATAGACTCAGCAGGCTCTGTTGTATCCTCAAGTATATCTTCCTCGAGCCTAGTTAAGTGTCCACTTGCTGACATTCTACCGCTCCTAACAGAAATAAAATCAACTTCATAATAATAAAGAGAATCATCTGAAAATACTTGGGACTAGAATATATATTCTATCAAGTGTATCGCCTATGACTTACTTTTCAAATTTTTTGGGTTCGGCTCAATCTGAATAGGAATAGCGGATTTCCCCTTAACTAGGTTAGTGACATGATTCAACTAATCCATCTCTCGCCTAAATGTAACTTATTGGTCAACTATCATATTGGTGAGATGTTCAAGAGCTGGGTTATCATTGAAGGGAACATGAGACCCGGATGAGTCGTCTCGGTGATGCTGAGGCTGTTGCGGAGATGACTACTACTGTAGAGAGTAAGACTGTTGATATTGAGAGGGATACGAGTTCTGCCTCCACTGAGCTAGTTCGTATTGACGAGGATCGAAATATTGTTGTGGTTCTCTATTCTGACCAATGTATGCTTGTTCTAGCTGAAGGATATGGGAAAATCCTTAAGCGCATCACGGAAGAGTGAGGATCGCATCGAATGCAATCAGGAATGACTAGTCGCACTAGTTGCTCAATGCAATAGAATTTAAAATTTTTTAAATTGATGAAACCACATGATCCAAGAACATTTCTCAGATCATTTCATCTAAACCACAATAGTATTAAGATTACCTCTTGAAGCGTGGTTGCGATCAAGTCTCTAATCCAAGAGACCTCCTGTCTCAAGTCCGATCCAACGGCGGAGATGCTTGCGAGCATGTTGATGAGATGCGTCCCTCTCGCAATCCATGTTGATGATCCAAGCGACAAATCCTGATCTCATCACACAAGATCCGACGCCTTCTTCATGATCTAGGCACACCGAAGGAGATAGATATCAACGCGCAAATCGATGATAACGACTCTCACAAGGGCTCCATGGTGGACGACCACTATGAGAGAGAGAGAGGATTGGCATGTGGAGAAAGAGAGAGAATTCATTATCGTGTATTTTGAAGAGCAAGGGGTGCCTCTTCTTATATAGGGTTTTGGGAGTCCATGGATCCCAATCCATGGACATCACACAATCAATGGGTGAGATTCAATTGTGTTTATTTCAATGGCTATGATCTTGTTGTAAAAACACAATAATAATTAGTTTAATTTAAATTAATATATATCGATAAATCAATATATTTAAATTCAAAACAAATCAATTAATTATCCTTGGAGATAATGAGGAGATAAACCATATCCCCTAAAAAAGGGGGACGGCTACCAACATCTCATGATATCTAATTATCTCATAAGATCTCATTATCTCATGAGATACCATTATCTCATGATATCTCCAGGATTTACAACAACAATTGTTGTAAATTATTTCACAAAAATAACTCATAATTATCTTGTGAAATATTGCAATCATGCCATTGCAAAAATGTGAATCACATTCACATCCCAAAACAAAATGTAAATTATATTTTAATTAATCATCTAATGTGAATCAAATTCACATCAATAATTAGTTAACTAATTTAGATCACAATATGCTCTCTTTAATATATTATAAACCAAATTTATAATATATATGATTAATATGGATAGTGTTATCCACATTATTCATATCCATGATAATTAAATCACATTTAATTATCTTGGATCTCTTTTCTCATGTGCCCAAATAACATGAATCACGTTCACATTATCCACATATTTGATAATTAAATCACATTTAATTATCTTAGATATCTCTCCTTATAATATGAATCAAATTCACATTATTCATGATAATTAAATCACAATTAATTATCAATTTTCTCAATGCCCGGATACATATATCAACAATGAAATTATCCATTAACTCTTTCAAGGATAATGCGCTTTCTCTGCGGATATTTGGAGATAAGGACATGACGATTGTATTATTCCACGTATAGTGACTTGGATATTGAGATCAAATCTCAAATCCAGATCTTGCGGACCTCCCATAGATGCTTGATTAAATCAAGACCGTAGATCTAATCTTCTCATTGTATCTGAATCATATTCAGATCAATGTCCAACATTTGGGCTAAGATTAGATCACTTCTCTATGAGAGGAGTCACTAAAATCCAGACCCGTTTCATCACTCCCTAGGAATGGAAGAGTCATGGTTATACAATCGTTTATGATCACATCACCCTCAAGTAATCCCAATACCTGTACATCCTGCATACTGGAATACCCAGATTAAACCCAAAGTATAAGATCTACTTTAGACCGAGGGTTTTATCAGTAAGTTTTCTCATTCAATCATTGGGAGCTGGTATCGATCATACACTTTCCAAAAGCATATATCATACCCAGGTGTTGATCATATACTTTCCAAAAGTATATATCAAACCTACATATTCAGTCAAGCTTCCAAAGTGAGACGACCGTGCACGGAATTTGATTCTTCCCAATATCTCATGAGTGAGCTCATGTCTTCCAGTTCAGTAATGAACTGGTATGATCCCTTTGAGAGATCGTAATATTCATATGCCCTTGCATGAACAGCAGTGTATCGGTGTATAGACCTTGGTTAGGTCATCAACCTATTGGTCTGCCAAATGTATATAGTCAGACATATAGTAACACATATGTCTTCGGTCAGAGGATGTGTGCTTATAGCATGACAATATACGACATAGGACTTTGGTTATCTTGATCTCGTTAAGTCAACTCTTTGACCTAACTTATCTAACACCTCTGAATCTCTATTCCTATGTAGAGGACCTGCATCAAGAGGTCGGATAGATATCAACCTTTAGAGAAAGGATTGACATCTCTTTCTCGGGTTGGAGATCCTCTCTTAACAATCATTTGATGGTGCTTGACGAGTCCCAAATCTAACTAATTAGATATTCATCCAATCACCAGCCTCTATAATTCAATAATTGAATCAACAACTGTATGATCATTAAGATGGCCATGGTACATAACCCTCATTGTACTAAGGGACCTATTATGTAAATTAATCATTCTTTATTTCATATAAGGGAAAGATATTCGCAATAACATTTATTGCATAATGGCTCGCCGTGGGCTCGCATGTCCAACACTAGCTGTTGGGAAGAGGTACCTCTTGAAGATCAATGGAAACCAGAATGATCGCGATGGATCCATGGTTGTTGTTGTCGCTTGTACCATATCCCATTGACCTCTGTCAATGGTTCATGCAGCTTAGGATAAACATGGGGCATAGATGCAAGCGGTTGATCATTCCGATACACCGACATCTGGGTGTCATATTATGGTGTTTGTTGGATTTGCAGGCAAGTTAGAGACTGGTGATTCGACTCAAAATGCACATGGTATATATGATGAATTGGTGTCTGCAGAAGAATTCCTCGATCTCTGCTTCCTGAGTCAGCTTGTGATCTAGAAGAATTCGCAGACTCAGTCTGAATCTCTTAAAGACACATTATTTGTGTCTTCAGATCACTAAGGCATCTCTCAAGCTCATCAATTTTATCGTGCTTGTCCAAATTCTGGCACTTTTTCTCGATGATTTCCATATGATCCAGCTTCTGAAGGATGATCCCCATATCAGCTAATGAGGATTCAGAATGTGTAACAATTGTAGAAGAAGGAGTTCCTTCGATGTGTGCCACATGGGAATGTTGGTGGTAAGTCGATGGCTTCGTCTAAGTGTAGAGCCGAGTTTGGGACATCGTGGTGTAGATCTCAACCATCTCCTCATAGTTGGCCAAGACTTGGTCCTCATGCTTGGAGAAATAAGATCCACCACAAAAAGCATTCACCAGTCCCTGCAACTCTGGTGTCATCCCACAAAAGAAGCTCTAGATTAGGTTTAGTTTCGAGATCTTGTGGTGGGGACACCTATCAATGAGATCTCTAAATCTGTCCCATGCCTTGTGGAACTGCTCGATCCGAATCATGGTAAAATTACTAATCATAGCTCATGTAGCATTCGTAAGGCCAAGCAGGTATTACTTGTTCAAATATTAAGTTCTCAACTGCTCCCACTTCAAAACGTATCTCCTAGATGCTTCCGCGAGTAGTTTTCTCTATCCACGAGGGAGAATGGCAATGCAATCAATTTGATTGTGTCCTCATTCACATGTAGAGTGTACACCGTGCTACAAATCAACTTTCATTTTTGTGGGCGCAGATGTGGCTCCTCTGTAGATAGCCCATGAAACTTGGTCAGCAATTGAATAGTCTGTGGTCGGAGCTGAAAATCCCCATGTATAACAGGGAGGCGAATCAACTGATGTATGGTAGTAGCTCCAGGATTGTAGAGATGCTTCATTGTGTAGTTTTGATCAAGTGGAGGTCTCCCTGCTCCATTTTATCCACCAGCCTCAGCTCCTGAGATCTCAATATCAGGAGTCTCTCTCTGGGTTCTTAGCAGTGTCAGCTCTGCCCGAATATCGTTCATCAATCATTCCTTCTCCCTTATTTGATCTTGCATCTGTTCAAGGGACTCTAGAAGACCAGTGTTGATTGCTGCCTGATCTATCACTTCCAAGGTAGTTTGCAATTGTTGCGGTCCTCTACCAGCCTTATCTTGTGGAAAGGAGAAAGAGTCTAGATCAAGTTCGTCCAGGTCAATATGTAACTGCAGCTATAGATGGTGGTTCTCTCAAATCGAGGGTGATGAAAAAGATGGAGAAGTATATGGAGTGAGAGAAGAGCTTCCAGGGTCAGAGTCATGTTTGGAAGAGGATATGCGATGAGATTTTGGTTTGGGAAGACGGACATCCCGAACCGACCTAGATGGTTGGGCATGTACTCAAGAGATCGGTCAGAGTCGACCGAAGCAATTACCTACCCATCATCTTGATAAGACAGATGATTGAATTATAAGAGATCTGATAGATGTGACTCACACCACAAAATCAAATGCAAAGCAAACTTCGAATTCACCAACTCAACCCGGTGATAATCGTAAAATTTCGATCATTAATCTTTTAAATTTTAGGTTTAATTGGAAATACAATCCTTCTCACAGAACACGAGCTAATAGGTGCCCAAAGCATCCCAGAAGACCATCACGAGTTCTTACAGAGAATTACCTACTCTAAACCAGTATGGGAGTAAGTAACAGACAGTTTCCAGCTACCCATTTGCTTAAGGACGAAGTCGTGCGCAGTGTCCTCTAAACCTCCCACTCTACTAAGCAAACCTAGATCGTTTCTGGCTACCGCGAGTCCTCATTGAAGAGTAGAGTGATTAACCGTATGAAATTAGTAGTATTTCAAAAGAAATTGAAGATTTGGATCTAGCCTTATGAGTTGTCTTTCACTCACAAATCTGGAGAGTACCTATCAGACATTCGCTGGGGTTTGCTCTCCCAAAATAAGTGGAGTCTGTTACGTTTAATTTTAGAGTAGATAGTGTTTGCAGTCCCTATTTTATTTTCAGGTTATTGGTTTTTTTAGTCTTTTCAAACAATGTCTAACAATTTTTTGTCTTTTTTACCTAAATAAGCATACAACTAGGTTGCGCATCCTAAATCTATACACAAAGGCAAAGAAAAAGTAAAATAAAAATCCTAAGAAAGCACCTAGCCTAAAAAAATCACGGAAATGTTGAGAAAATCGTGAAGCGAGAAAGCCACAGTTGGTACCCTACTCCCTCAAGTGCACGACACTTAGTGAAACAAACCTCGAGAAGAAGGGAGGGAGGTACAAGTGGGGTTGCCCTTACCCTACCCCTTCTACAAAACTGAAAAATAGGCAGATGCCCTTAATTTATTTATTTTTACAGAGGGAATTCAAGGAAAATAAAATTCTTGGCTCTTTGATTCTTAGTTGCACGGTTCTAAACCTATGTTGCACAAATGATAAACAAAAGGTCGTGATGAGAAAAATAAGATGGTGAAAAAGAAAACCCTAAACCTAAGGTCAACGATCTACCCTTGCACTACCTCCCCAACAACGACGCCAATTGAAAAATCACCTAACCTCCAATTCTATAGTAAGAATAGTGGTGTTGTGTCAATAGGGTGAATTTTTCCAGAAATAACTTTTTCCTATTTATACTCCTAAACTATATGTGTATAGTGTCTAGTACGGGAGTGTCAAACTCAGGGAGGCAAACTGTTAAAAACTAGGGTAAATTTATAGAATACTAAGTTGTAATGGGTTTCCTAATTTTTTATTTGAAGCAATTTTTTGTATTTTTATTTAATGTTTGTGAATTTCATATTGTTTTCAAGGTTTAAGTATTTATAATATTTTGTAATTTTTATTTGGTTTTTCATTTGTTATTTTTATGTTTTTAATTTTATTTCCTATTTTTATAATTTTTTTAATAGGGTTTTAGGATTTTTTGGATTTTGTATTATTTTTAATGTTGAAAATAATGTTTGAAAATAATGTTTTTATTGAAAAATATGAAGTATTTTCAATTTTTAAAATGGTAATCAATTATTTTATTTTTATTAGAAAGTAGGTGAAATTATCTTTTAAATGATTTGTTATACTTATTTTTGTGATTTTTATTTATTTAGTTATGATTTTTCAAAGTTTAATGAATTTTTATATTTTTTATCGATTTTAGTATTCAAAATTTATGTTGTTTTTGGTTTTCTATGCAAAATATGGTAAAATATATTGTAGGTCATTTTGGAGGGTTTTTAATGGTGTTTTATATTTTTAATGATTTTGTAAATTTAATCTATTTTTTGGTATTTTAAATGATTTATTAATAACAATTTTTTTAATTTTCAAAATTGATTTAATGCAGTATATAGTATAGTATATGTTATTTTTATGTATGTTCATTATATTAATATAATTTTTATTTATATTTATTATGTATTATAAGATGTATATGGTTAATATACTGTATAGGGATATAATGGTGATTTTATGGAAATTATAAATTTACATTAGAAAATAGCATAAAGTTGAGGTGTATCGTGCAAAATGCTAAGGACTGCATGTGCTTGATCATCTATCCTCTAGCAGCAGGATCTATCTGTATTATCAAGAAATCATGAGGCCGACCGTGCAAAAAGAATGAGTTGCACGTGGTGGCGCACATGATGGTTGTTGCAGAGAACCTGTACGCAATAAGTCAAATGTTGAGTTGTATCAGCGTAAATACAACAGAAAAATTTTCGATGATGCACATGCAAAGCACATGCATCACTTAGGCGATGTGTCGGATCAATATAGATCTGACGACTGAATTTATCCCCAAATCAAGTTCACAGGCTGTTATAGGCAATCTGGAGTTGAACTGTTCCTCCCTAAATTTCTCTAGGCGATAGAACCCTCGAGCATTGATGGCAATGGTGGTCGAATCGGAGTGAGCTGCTATAGGTCTCGATGCGATTGGCGACTTGATGCTCTGACTCGATAAGTGATCTTCGACTATAAGATCCGATCGCAGTTGATGGAGGATGTTCTTCCGGTTCATGATCGCAACTACAGGTGATTGTTTTGAGTCTGCTCCAGGTCTTTCATGTCCAAGCCAGTTTAGACTCCATTGTACCCTCCAGAAGATGCTTTGTTTCGAGAACTTCATATGTTGTATTGATCTACACCTTCATATATTATGAATCGACTCAAGACAATCGTTTCGGTCCAGATTAGCAAAAGGAAAGTGAACAAACTGAACATCGAAAGCGATGGGAAAGCTCTGAAGCTTCAGTCACCCTGTGAGACCAGAGAGGTTAGATTGCAAAGGATAGAGATGAAATGACATAGATGAATAAAAATGATATGGTGTCGGTGAGATTTCGAATGATGACCAGAGTCGAAGAAAACTAAGGAGAATAGATGGTTTGAGAGAAGAACAAAGAGGAAGAAGAGAAGAGAGAAAAATATGAGAGAGAGGAAAGGAGGGAGAAGAGGAGAAGAAGAGCTCTAACCAGAAAATACGGATGTGCGCATATGGATTTGGAGCAGCAGCTCCAGATTTCCTTGCCTCTACCGTGGCGGCGTCAGGAGGCCGAGTCATGGCAGAGGAGTTTCCTCGCAGACGAAGATCATGCGTACCTTCTCCTTCTCACTTGATAACGGAGCACTGGAGACTGTCACTCTCCGGATCTCTCCTAGAGCTCACAAAATGAAGAGGCAAAATGGCATATCGTTTATCCAAGGTGGGTCGACAGCTTATATATAGGAGGGGGAGGTCCCGATTCATCGAACCTGGATGGGGAAATATATAAATTAATTAGTTAATGAATTAAATAATTAAATAATATTTTTAAAAAATATTAATAAAGTATTTAAAGATAGTATATCATATATTAAATAATATAAATTAAGGTACATTGTACAATATATAACAATAGAGTCCCACAATCCACATTTTTCATATTAACTTTGATTTTAGTGAAATCGGTGTCATTTGTTAAATAATTAATAAAACGAACATTAAAACTGAGTTTGCCCAATATGGCGCGAGTTATGAGGTCCGAAAAATTTAAGTAATGGCTTTGTGGCTTTGAGATTTATTGGTATTTTGACTTAAGATTTATTTTTATATATTTCTACTTATTTTTATAAATACATTAGAAAATATTTAGGTAAATGGAGTTATAGATGATTAATTAGAAAATCAAGAAGATTCTACAAATAGTACATATAGACAATAGGGCCCAAACGCCAAAACTCACTTGTTTTATTCTTATATTTTTAAAATATTTTTAATAAATAGTATTAGATATTAAACAAAGTTTAAAAGTAAGTGTGATCGATTCAGAGTTTTCTATAAATAGTTATGCACCTCAGAAGTCAACTTTTACGACTTTTGGTTCATTATAATGGATGGCAACGGTGGTCGAATCGAAGTGATCTACTACAGGTCTCGATGTGATTGGAGACGTGATGCTCCGACTCAGAAACTGATCTTCAGCTATAGGATCTGATCACAGTTGATAGAGGATGTTCTTCCGGTTGATGATCACAACTACAGGTGATTGTTACGAGTCTGATCCAGGTCTTTCGTGTCCAAGGCAATTTAGACTCTGCTGTACCCTCCAGAAGATGCTTCATTTCGAGAACTCCAGATGTTGTATTGATCTACACCTGCATATATTATGAATTGACTCGAGACAATCGTCTCGGTCTAGATTAGCAAAAGGAAAGTGAATGAACTGAACATCAGAAGCGATGGAAAAGCTCTAAAGCTCCAGTCACCTTGTGAGACCAGAGAGGTTAGATTGCAAAGGATATATATGAAATGACATGGATGAATCAAAATGATATGAAGTCGGCGAGATTTCGAATGATGACAAGAATCAGAGAAAACTAAGAAGAATGGAATGTTCGAGAGAAAAAGAGAGAGGATGAGAAGAGAAGAGAGAAAAACCTGAGAGAGAGGAACAGAGAGAGAAGAGGAGAAGACGAACTCTAACCTAGAAAATCCGGATGTGCGCTTATGTATTTGGAGCAGCAGCTCCAGATTTCCTTTCCTTTACCATGGCGGCATCATGAGGTCGAGTCCTGGTAGAGGAATTTCCTCGCCAGCGAAGATCATGCATACCTTCTCCTTCTCACATGATAACGGAGCACTGGAGACTGTCACTCTCCGAATCTCTCCTAGAGCTCATAGAATGAAGAGGCAAAATGGTAGATCATTTATCCAAGGAGGTCGATGACTTATATAGAGGAGGGAGAGGTACAAATGGGAGAGGTACAAAGTCATCAAACCTGTACGGGGATCTCGCGAGAGTGAATCTGGATAAGGATCCGGCGAGGAGAAGACGGTTGGTGTATCGACCAACGGCCGGTCGGTTAGGGGGTTGGAGGCTGTCCAAGGAGAAGATCAGGGAAGGCATGCAATGAGGGAAGAAGAGTCCGGGGAAGAGGAAGGGGAAGGGGAAAGGCAGAGAGAGAAATAAAATAATAAAAATAAATAAAAATAAAATTACGATTAAAATTAAATAATTAAATAATTAGATTAACATAAGAATTCATTAGATAGTAAGTAATTAAGTAAACAAGCACCTAGCCTAAAAGAAATCACGGAAATGTTGAGAAAATCGTGAAGCGAGAAAGCCATGGTTGGTACATTACTCCCTCAAGTGCACGACACTCGGTGAAACAAACCCCGAGAAGAAGGGAGGGAGGTACAAGTGGACTTGCCCTTACCCGACCCCTTTTACTAAACAGAAAAACGGGCAAATGCCTATAATTTTTTTATTTTTACAGAGGGAATACAAGAAAAATAAAATTCTTGGCTCTTTGATTCTTAGTTGCACGGCTCTAAACCAATGTTGCACAAATCATAAACAAAAGGTCGTGATGAGAAAAATAAGATGGTGAAAAAGAAAACCCTAAACCTAAAGTCAATGATCAACCCTTGCACTACCTCCCCAGCAACGACGCCATTTGAAAAACCACACAACCTCCAATTCTACGGTAAGAATAGTATCGTTGTGTCGGTAAGGTGATTTTTCCCAGAAAATTTATTTTTTCCTACTTATACTCCTAAACTAGATGTGTATAGTGTCTAATACGGAAGTGTCAAACTCAAGGAGGCAAACTGCTAAAAACTAGGGTAAACTTATAGAAAGCTAAGTTATAAAGGGTTTCCTATTTTTTATTTTAAGTAATTTTTATGGATTTTTATTTAATGTTTGTGAATTTCATATTATTTTTAAGTTTTAAGTATTTATATTTTTTGTAATTTTAGGAAATATTTTCTAATTTTTATTTCATTTTTAATTTGTTATTTTTATGTTTTAATTTTATTTCCTTTTTTTATAGTTTTTAAGAGGTTTTTAGGCCATTTTTGTATTTTGTATTATTTTTAATGTTGAAAACAATGTTTTTATTGAAAAATATGAAGTATTTTCGATTTTTAAAATGGTAATAAATTATTTTATTTTTATTAATAAGTAGGTTAAATTATCTTTTAAATGATACATTGTACATATTTTTGTGATTCTTATTTATTTAGTTATGTTTTTTCAAAGTGTGAATTTTTGTATTTTTTATTGATTTTAGTATTCAAAATTTATTTTGCTTTTGGTTTTCTATGCAAATATGGTAAAATATATTGTAAGTCATTTTGGAGGGTTTTTATCGGTGTTTTATATTTTTAATGATTTTGTAAATTTTGTTCTATTTTGGTATTTTAAGCGATTTATTATAATAGAAAAAAATTTTAATTTTAAAACTGATTTTAATGCGGTATATAGTATAGTATATGGTATTTTTTATGTATGTTTATTATATTATTATATTTTTAATTTTTATTTATTATGTATTATAAGACGTATATGGTTTATATATTGTATAGGGATATAATGGTGATTTTATAGAAATTATAAATTTACATGAGAAAATAGCAGAAAGTTGAGGTGTATCTTGCAAAATGCCAAGGACTACGCGTGCTTGATCATCTGTCCTCTAACAGCAGGATCTATTTGTATTATCAAGAAATCCCAAGGGTGACCGTGCAAAAAGCATGAGTTGCACATGGTAGTGCACATGATGGTTTTTGTAGAGGACCTGTAATGTTGGGTGTATCATTCCAAATGCAGCAAAAAAATTTTCGACGATGCACCTGCGAAGCACGTGCATCACTTAGGTGATGCGCCAGATCAATGGAGATATGACAATTGAATTTATCCCCAAATCGAGTTCACAGGCTGTTATAGGCAATCTGGAGTTGAATTGTTCCTCCCTAAATTTCTTCAGGCAATAGAACCCTCGAGCATGGATGGCAATGGTGGTCATATCAGAATGAGCTACTATAGGTCTCGATGCGATTGGCGACGTGATGCTCTGACTCGGTAAGTGGTCTTTGGTTATAAATCTCTTCGTAGGTGATGGAGTATGTTCTTCCGGTTGATGATTGCAACTACAGGTTATTGTTATGAGTCTGCTCCAGGTCTTTCGTGTCTGAGGTAGTTTAGACTCCATTCTACCCTCCAGAAGATGCTTCTTTCCGAGAACTTCAGATGTTGTATTGATCTACACCTGCATATATTATGAATTGACTCAAGACAATCGTCTGGGTCCAGATTAGCAAAAGGAAAGTGAACGAGCTGATCATCGGAAGCGATGGGAAAACTCTGAAGCTCCAGTCACCCTGTAAGTCCAGAGAGGTTAGATTGCGGGGGTAGAAATGAAATGACATAGATGAATCGAAATGATATGGTGTCAATGAGATTTCGGATGATGACTGATGACCGTCTTCTGCAACCCTTGTTAATTCGATCAGATTAATGTCCAAACTATTTGTCAATGTTCGTTGCAGTCGGATAACGAGAGGGCTAATCAAAAACCACTTTAAATTATATTCAAATTAATTTCGAGCGGCAATTTTTTTTACTTGGTGAAGTCCAAGGTCGAACTCAGGGAGGCAACTGTCTCCTTAGGTAGATTTTTTAGCAAATTTCCAATGTTCGATTTTCAGAGGGAATATTTTTGGTCTTTTTCGGTTTTTTTATGCAGGACACATGCAAAAATCAGGCCAATTTAAAGTTAAATCATTTAAGGTATCAAGTGAAGTCCAAAAATTATGAAAATTAGCCAGATGATGAAATATGGTGAAATTAGGCTACCTTAATTTTTTTTGGAATTTTTCAACACTAAACGAATTTCTTATGAATTTAAAATGAATGCAGGGTGATTTTCACTAATTTAATTTTAATAAATATCAAATCCCAAAATTTTAGGGAAATAAAATTATCCTAGATAGATCAAATGATGACGAATCTAGGAAAATTGTCAAACCTTAATTTTAATGTGAAATGGACCGATTAAAATTAAACTAAGGAAATCACTAAAGAATTTATTTAGGCCTCAATATACGTGCAAATGACATTAAATTTTTATGCAAGGTTGAGTTAACTATCCTAGAGCTAATGTGAATTTTTGGGAATTTTTGGAATCACAGAAAATTAATTATCAATTAAAAGGTCCAGCTGGGCAAAATAACTCAGAAATCAACCAATTATTTCATTTAAAAATCTACTGCAATTACAAAAATGTGACAAGTGTCACAACAGATAGAGGACAAGTTACTCAACAATATGCAATTTTTAGAATTTCAAAATGATGCAAAATGACACCTATGGATGCATGCAAAGACAGGGGTGTATTTGCAATACAAGAAAATAAAACTACATAAAAGTAAACATGCTGACAGGGACTTAAATGCAATTACCTATAATGCTGGGAGGTGGCATGCAATTTCTCCACTAGGCACGTGCTTCTCATGTGAGGGCGCTTCGCAGGGACCTTTTTGCAATTTTAGAAAGTTCCCAGGGCCTCTGTGCAAATTACCCAGGCCGCACGTGCTCCTCACGTGGGGCGACCTTGGCTCGGGAGGCTTCGGAGGCTCGGGTCTTGGCTCGGGTGCTCCTGGAGGTCTGGAGTAAGGCTCGGAGTAGCCTCGGGTGGTCCGAGCCTAGGGTCGGGGAAGAGGCTCGGACTCGATGTCGTGGCTGGTTGCGGACCTTTGGATCAAGATCAATCCAAAGGATGTCGGTGCTGACGCGTGGCAAGATTAGAGGGCGTCAGATCTGGATAGATCCAACGACGCCTGAGAACCGCGGAAGGGAGCGACGTCGTTGAATGCTAGCCTCTGGATCACAGAAAGATCCAACGGCTCCTGGCTGCTCTAGATGTTGGACACGTGGCGCGCTAAGGTCCATGGGATCATAGATGATCCTACGGCTGTCTTCAGCTTCGGTGGACTGGCGACGTGGCTGACTAGGAACCGACCTATCGAGATGATCGAACGACCACTGGGGCTTCTTCTTCAACGGGCCTCCGCCACCTGCGGAGGAGTTGGCGGGGCTCCGGCGAGGAGGCCTTGGCTCCTCCCGTCCCTACAGGTGTCGGTGAAGCTCTCCGGGGACTCGGAGATACCCCAGAAGAAGCGTGGTGGTGCGGTGAGGCATCCGGTGGTCTCAGGAGCTGGAGAGGGGCGTCGGAGCTTCGTGGCGGCGAAGCTCAAAAGGAGCTCCGGTGAACTTCCGATCAATGAACATCAAGTACCTGCAGGGGTCAGGGGGAATAGCCGAAGCGTGTGCGTGCTACTTGGAGATGAGAAATGTGATGGCGAGGCCTAATCAAAGTGGAAGGATGCTCAGCGATGGTGCTCCACCCAAGTGGCGGAGCTGGAGCTGATGAAAGATGGGTTGAGTCGTCGGAGGCTGTGAAGTGTATCACGAGGATGCGAGCTCCGTCGCGGAGCTCGGCGAGGTGAGAGCGGAGCGAGAAGATGCGGGTGGAGCATGAATAAAGTCGGAGAATATCAAAAGAAAAATCAAACAAAGATTGGAAGAAGATGGAGGGAATTACCTGGGATTTGGAGCTCAGATTGAAGCTCCAGGTCGTCGCTTGAGGGATCGGTAAGGTCCCGAGCTCAAGTAGCTACACGGAGTACGGCTGCAACACGGCGGTGGCGCCGTGGATCTCGCTGGAGAAGAAGCCCTTCGTCGCTCGAAGATTCACTCGCTTGCTGTCACTAAACGAAAGCTCTGAGCTCAAGGAAGCTCTCAGGGGTGGCGGATGGGTGTGACGATGGCCGATGCTCGACTATTTAGAGGGCGAAGGTCTCGACAGGGCTGATGATGGGGCGAAGTTCATGGAGTTCGTGGTGCGTCTCCGGTGGATGACGTGGGTAGTGAAGTGGCTGGTGAAGATAAGGAATGAGTGGGGAAGGACGTGGAGGTGATGGTGATCGTCGACGGTGGTGGGAGCGCGACCAAGAATAGAAAGGGGCTACCCCTCCCGCAAGGCGGAGATCGTGGGAGAGAGGGGTGCCAGAGGTAGGAGACGAGGTCGTGGCCGTTGGATGTTGTGATCCAACGGCCCAGATCTAATCGCTAAGGAGAGAGCGAGATCTAATCGAGGCGAGGTGATCTGAGGATGTGATTTCTCCACGTGGCGCGTCGGTGGCGTAGCGTGCGCGAGCGGTGTGGATCACATCTCGGGTGGCTTGATCAGAGGGACGTGGAGTGACCATGTGGCGCAACGGAGGCGAGGCGTGAGCGGGCAGCAGAGATGCGATCAGGGCGTTGATCGAAGAGCTGAGATGCAAGGTGAGATGAACGGTTGTGATGGAGGGGTGGCGTGCATGATCCAAGGGCGCAACATGCGCCACGTGGCGCGCTTTAAAAGAGGCGCGAACAGGCGGATCAGATGAGGAAGGAGGACTCGATCTGACGGTGGAGAAGAAAGGCGTACGTGGAGGCGGCTCCACCGTTTGATCTGGATGAAGATCCAACGGCTGAGAGCGCATGCGGATGAGTCAAGGGGGCGGGCCGCATGGCGCAACCAGAGGGCACCACGTGGCCAGCTGTGATTGGCTGAGAATAAAAAATGAATTTAGGGAGAGGAGGAGGCCGAATTTAGAAAAACTCAAAACATGAAAGTTGTAGATCTTGATGAGATCTACAAGTTTCATGTTGACCAAAGATGGAGATGAGGTCAAATATGATACAAAAATACAAAGATACAAATATACATATATGTAGTATACAAGGAGGCCCAAAAACCCAACTTTTTCATACGAGCTCCAAATTGGATGAAATTAGTCTCATTTTAAAGGTCTTTTAATGTGCATTAATCTGAAAGTGAGTAGACCTATTTTGGAGTTGGTATGAGGGAACTATGGGCATTTTATGGTCCAAGGGCTTTAGGGCTTTATTGGTGCTTTTACAAAGGGGATTCCTGGCTTTCTTCCCTATATTATTAACTGAGGTGTACATAGTATAAGGGAGAGCTTATTTTGATGAATGGATATTTTATAAGTGATTTTGGCTTCTTATTTAATGCAAATGGAGTGCTAAAATGCATGTATTATGAATGCATGTATGAATGCTATTTATGCATTATAAAGGGAAATATGCCTTTATTTACTCGGGAACAAGGCTTTATTTTTAACTTTTAGAGTGATGAATCACAGATTCATCAATGACCAGAGTCGAAGAAAACTAAGGAGAATGGACTGTTTGAGAGAAGAACAGAGATGATGAGAAGAGAAGAGAGAAAACTCTGAGAGAGAGGAACAGAGGGAGAAGAGGAGATAAAGAGCTCTAACCGAGAAAATGCGGATGCGCGCTTATGAATTTGGAGCAGCAGCTCCAAATTTCCTTGCCTCTACCGTGGCGGCATCAGGAGGTCGAGTCATGGAAGAGGAGTTTCCTCGCCGACGAAGATCATGTGCTCTTTCTCCTTCTCACTTGATAACGGAGCACTGGAGATTGTCACTCTCCGGATCTCTCCTAGAGCTCACAGAATTAAGAGGCAAAATGGCATATCATTTATCCAATATGGGTCCACGACTTATATATAGGAGAGGGTGATCCCTATTCATCGAACTTGGACAGGGATCTAGCGAGAGTGAATCTAGACGGGGATCCGTCGAGGAGGAGATCGTTGGTGTACCGACCAATGGCCGGTTAGTTAGGGAATTGGCAGCCACCGAAGGAGAAGATCAGGGAAGGCATGTAATGACGGAAGAAGAATCGGGGGAAGAGGTAGGGAAAGGAGAAAGGTAGAGAGAGAAATAATATAATAAAAAATAAAAATAAAATTACAGTTAAAACTGTTAAAGTTAAATAATTAAATAATTATATTAATCTAAGAATTCATTAGATAGTTAATTACATAATTAATTAATTAATTAGTAATTAAATAATTAGATAAATATATAATTAAGTATATAATAATTAGATAATTATATCACTTATTTATAAATAAATATATAAATTAATTAATTAATGAATTAAATAATTAAATAATATTTTCTAAAAAATATTAATAAAGTATTTAAAGATTGTATATCATATATTAAATAATATAAATTAAGGTACATTGTACAATATATAACAATAGAGTCACACAATCCACATTTTTCATATTAACTTTGACTTTAGCGAAATAGGTGTCATTTGATAAATAATTAATAAAACGAACATTAAAACTGAGTTTGCCCAATATGGCCGAGTTATGAGGTCCGAAAATTTTAAGTAGTGAATTTGTGGCTTCGAGATTTATTAGTATTTTGACTGAAGATTTATTTTTATATATTTCTACTTATTTTTAGAAATACATTAGAAAAAATTTAGGTAAATGGAGTTATAGATGATTAATTAGAAAATCAAGAAGTTTCTACATATAGTACATATAGACAACAGGGCCCAAACACCAAAACTCACTTGTTTTATTCTTATATTTTTTGAAATATTTTTAATAAATCGTATTATTTATTAAACAAAGTTTGAAAGTGAGTGCGGTCGATTCAGAGTTTTCTATAAATAGGTATGCACCTCAGAAGTCAACTTTTATGACTTTTGGTTCATTATAATATTTTTATTTTAAATAGTTTTTCTGATATTTTTATGAAAATTATAAGATTACGTGAGAAAATAGTAAAAAGTTGAGGTGTATTGCGCAAAAAGCCCAGAACTACGTGTGCTTGATCATCTGTCCTCTAGCGGCATGATCTATTTGTATTATCGAGAAATCCTGAGGGCGACCGTGCAAAAAGCACGAGTTGTATGTGATGGTTGTTGCGGAGGACCTATACACAATTAGTCAAATGTTCGGGTGTATCATCGCAAATGCATTAAAAAATTTTTTGATGACGTACTTCGCAAGTGCATCACATAGGCGATGTGTCCGATTAATGGAGATCTGACGAATGACTTTGTCCCCAAATCGAGTTCACAGGCTGTTATAGGCAATTTGGAGTTGAAATGTTCCTCCCTAAATTTCTTCAAGCGATAGAACCCTCGAGCATGGATGGCAACGATGGTTGAATCGGAGTGATCTACTATAGGTCTCGATGTGATTGGCGATGTGATGCTCCAACTCAGAAACTGATCTTCGGCTATAGGATCTGATCACAGGTTATAGAGGATGTTCTTCCGGTTGATGATCACTACAGGTGATTGTTACGAGTCTGATCCAGGTCTTTCGTGTCCAAGGCAATTTAGACTCTCTTATACGCTCCAGAAGATGCTTCATTTCGAGAACTCCAGATGTTGTATTGATCTACACCTGCATATATTATGAATCGACTCGAGACAATCGTATCGGCCTAGATTAGCAAAAGGAAAGTGAATGAACTGAACATCAGAAGCGATGGAAAAGCTCTGAAGCTCCAGTCACCCTGTGAGACCAGAGAGGTTAGATTGCAAAGGATATATATGAAATGACATGGATGAATCAAAATGATATGAAGTCGGTGAGATTTCGAATGATGACCAGAATCTGAGAAAACTAAGGAGAATGGAATGTTTGAGAGAAGAAGAGAGAGGATGAGAAGAGAAGAGAGGAAAACCCGAGAGAGAGGAACAGAGGGAGAAGAGTAGAAGACAAACTCTAACCTAGAAAATCTGGATGTGCGCTTATGGATTTGGAGCAGCAGCTCCAGATTTCCTTGCCTTTACCGTGGCGGCATCATGAGGCCGAGTCCTGGTAGAGGAATTTCCTCTCCAGCGAAGATCATGCACACCTTCTCCTTCTCACATGATAACGGAGCACTAGAGACTGTCACTCTCCGAATCTCTCCTAGAGCTCACAGAATGAAGAGGCAAAATAGTAGATCATTTATCCAAGGGGGTCGACGGCTTATGTAGAGGAGGGAGAGGTACAAATTCATCAAACCTGTACAGGGATCTCGCGAGAGTGAATCTGGATAAGGATCCGGCGAGGAGGAGACGGTTGGTGTATCGACCAAAGACCGGTCGGTTAGGGAGTTGGAGGCTGCCGAAGGAGAAGATCGGGGAAGGCATGCAATGAGGGAAGAAGAATCCAGGGAAGAGGAAGGAAAAGGGGAAAGGCAGAGAGAGAAATAAAATAATAATAAATTAAAAATAAAATTACGATTTAAATTAAATAATTAAATAATTAGATTAACATAAGAATTCACTAGATAGTAAGAAATTAAGTAAACAAGCACCTAGCCTAAAAAAATCACGGAAATGTTGAGAAAATCGTGAAGCGAGAAAGCCATGGTTGGTACCCTACTCCTTCAAGTGCAGGACACTCGGTGAAACAAACCCCGAGAAGAAGGGAGGGAGGTACAAGTGGGGTTGCCCTTACCCGACCCCTTTTACTAAACAGAAAAACTGGCAAATGCCCTTAATTTTTTTATTTTTACAGAGGGAATACAAGAAAAATAAAATTCTTGGCTCTTTGATTCTTAGTTGCACGGCTCTAAACCTATGTTGCACAAATCATAAACAAAGGTCATGATGAGAAAAATAAGATGGTGAAAAAGAAAATCCTAAACCTAAAGTCAATGATCAAGCCTTGCACTACCTCCCCAGCAACGACGCCATTTGAAAAACCACCCAACCTCCAATTCTACGGTAAGAATAGCATCGTTGTGTCGGTAGGGTGAATTTTGCCAGAAAAATTATTTTTTCATACATGTACTCCTAAACTAGATGTGTATAGTGTCTAATACGGAAGTGTCAAACTCAAAGAGGTAAACTGTTAAAAACTAGGGTAAACTTATAGAAAACTAAGTTATAATGGGTTTCCTATTTTTTCTTTTAAGTAATTTTTATGGATTTTTATTTAATGTTTGTGAATTTCATATTATTTTCAAGTTTTAAGTATTTATAATTTTTTTGTAATTTTAGAAAATATTTTGTAATTTTTATTTCATTTTTAATTTGTTATTTTTATGTTTTTAATTTTATTTCCTATTTTTATAGTTTTTAAGAGGTTTTTAGGACTTTTTTGTATTTTGTATTATTTTTAATGTTGAAAACAATGTTTTTATTGAAAAATATGAAGTATTTTCGATTTTTAAAATGGTAATAAATTATTTTATTTTTATTAATAAGTAGGTGAAATTATCTTTTAAATGATATGTTGTACATATTTTTGTGATTTTTATTTATTTAGTTATGATTTTTCAAAGTTTAGTGAATTTTTGTATTTTTTATTGATTTTAGTATTCAAAATTTATTTTGCTTTTGGTTTTCTATGCAAAATATGGTAAAATATATTGTAAGTCATTTTGGAGGGTTTTTATTGGTGTTTTATATTTTTAATGATTTTGTAAATTTGTTCTATTTTTTGGTATTTTAAGTGATTTATTAATAATAGAAAAAAATAATTTTAAAACTGATTTAATGCAGTATATAGTATTGTATAGTATATGGTATTTTTATGTATGTTTATTATATTATTATATTTTTTATTTTTATTTATTATGTATTATAAAATGTATATGGTTTATATATTGTATAGGGATATAATGGTGATTTTTATGTAAATTATAAATTTACATGAGAAAATAGCAGATTGTTGAGGTGTATCTTGCAAAATGCCAAGGACTGCACATGCTTGATCATCTGTCCTCTAGCAGCAGGATCTATTTGTATTATCAAGAAATCCCGAGGGTGACCGTGCGAAAAGCATGAGTTGCACATGGTAGTGCACATGATGGTTTTTGTAGAGGACCTGTACACAATAAGTCAAATGTTGGGTGTATCATCCCAAATGCAGCAAAAAATTTTTTGAAGATGCACATGCTTCGCATGTGCATCACTTAGGTGATGTGCCAGATCAATGGAGATATGACAATTGAATTTATCCCCAAATCGAGTTCACAGGCTGTTATAGGAAATCTGGAGTTGAATTGTTCCTCCCTAAATTTCTTTAAGCAATAGAAACCTCGAGCATGGATGGCAATGGTGGTCGAATCGAAATGAGCTACTATAGGTCTCGATGCGATTGGCGACGTGATGCTCTGACTCGGTAAGTGATCTTCGACTATAAGATCTGTTTGTAGGTGATGGAGTATGTTCTTTCGGTTGATGATTGCAACTACAAGTGATTGTTATGAGTCTGCTCCAGGTCTTTCGTGTCCGAGGTAGTTTAGACTCCATTCTACCCTCCAGAAGATGCTTCTTTCCGAAAACTTCAGATGTTGTGTTGATCTACACCTGCATATATTATGAATTGACTCAAGACAATCGTCTGGGTCCAGATTAGCAAAAGGAAAGTGAACGAGCTGAACATCGGAAGCGATGGGAAAGCTCTGAAGCTCCAGTCACCCTGTAAGACCAGAGAGGTTAGATTGCGGGGGTAGAAATGAAATGACATAGATGAATCGAAATGATATGGTGTCAACGAGATTTCGGATGATGACCAGAGTCAAAGAAAACTAAGAGAATGGATTGTTTGAGAGAAGAACGGAGAGGATGAGAAGAGAAGAGAGAAAACTCTGAGAGAGAGGAACGGAGGGAGAAGAGGAGAAGAAGAGCTCTAACCGAGAAAATGCGGATGTGCGCTTATGAATTTGGAGTAGCAGCTCCAGATTTCCTTGCCTTTACCGTGGCGGCGTCAGGAGGCCGAGTCATGGCAGAGGAGTTTCCTCGCCGACGAAGATCATGTGCACTTTCTCCTTCTCACTTGATAACGGAGCACTGGAGATTGTCACTCTCCAGATCTCTCCTAGATCTCACAGAATGAAGAGGCAAAATGGCATATCGTTTATCCAAGATGGGTCCACAGTTTATATATAGGAGAGGGAGGTCCCTATTCATCGAACCTGGACAGGGATCTAGTGAGAGTGAATCTGGATGGGGATCCGCCGAGGAGGAGATGGTTGGTGTACCGACCAAAGGCCGGTCAGTTAGGGAATTGGCAGCCACCGAAGGAGAAGATCAGGGAAGGCATGCAATGACAGAAGAAGAATCGGGGGAAGAGGTAGGGAAAGGGGAAAGGTAGAGAGAGAAATAATATAACAAAAAATAAAAAAAATTACAGTTAAAATTGTTAAAGTTAAATAATTAAATAATTAGATTAATCTAAGAATTCATTAGATAGTTAATTACATAATTAATTAAGTAATTAGTCATTAAATAATTAGATAAATATATAATTAATTATATAATAATTAGATAATTATATCACTTATTAATAAATATATAAATATAGAAATTAATTAATGAATGAATTAGATAATTAAATAATATTTTTTTGTTTAAAATATATTAAAGTATTTAAATATAATAGATCATATATTAAAAAATATAAATTAATGTACATTGTACAATATATAACAATAGAATCCAACAATCCACATTTTTCATATTAACTCTGATTTTAGCAAAATCAGTGTCATTTGATAGATAATAAACGAACATTAAAACTGAGTTTGCCCAATTCATAGTCTAAATGGCCGAGTTATGAGGTTCGGAAAATTTAAGTAACAACTTTGTGGCTTCGATATTTTTTGGTATTTTGATTTAAGTTTTATTTTTATATATTTCTACTTATTTTAGAAATATATTAGAAAAAATTTAGTTAAATGGAGTTATGGATGATTAATTAGAAAATCGGGAAGTTTCTACAAATAGGACACACAGACAACATGGCGCAAATGCCAAAACTCACTTGTTTTATTCTTATATTTTTTAAATATTTTTAATAAATCATATTAGTTATAAAACAAAATTTAAAGTTGAGTGTGGTCGATTCAGAATTTTCTATAAATAGTTATGCACCTCGGAATTTAACTCTTACGGCTTTTGGTTCATTATAATATTTTCATTTTAAAAAATGTTTTCTGATATTTTTATAATGGTGATTTTATGGAAATTATAAGTTTATGCGAGAAAATAGCAGAAAATTGAGGTGTATTACGCAAAATGCCCAGGACTACGTGTGCTTGATCATCTTTCCTCTAGCGGTATGATCTATTTATATTATCAAGAAATCCCGAGGGCGACCGTGCAAAAAGCATGAGTTGCACGTGGTAGTGCACGTGATGGTTGTTGCGGAGGACCTGTACACAATTAGTCAAATGTTCGGGTGTATCATCGCAAATGCACCAGAAAACTTTTTGACGATGCACTTCGCATGTGTGTCACTTAGGCAATGTGTCTGATTAATGGAAATCTGACGAATGACTTTGTCCTCAAATCGAGTTCACATGTTGTTATAGGCAATCTGGAGTTGAACTGTTCCTCCCTAAATTTCTTCAGGCGATAGAACCCTCGAGCATGGATGGCAATGGTGGTCGTATCAATATCTGCTACAGGTACGGCAGCAAGTGATTGAGTTCAGTAGTTCTTCATAGAAAATTATTGACTCTAGAGATATGGTAATATGGAGAAGACAAAATTGTTTGACACACACCTACAGCGCCTCCGTTTTCTTTCCAGAAAAGTGGCCCCACATGCGAGAGAGTGAGATCAAGTTAGTATGCTTTGAAATTAGCTCTCAGGGACACCTTCCCTTCCGTCATCAATTTGCGACACCTCTGGCTTCCCATGATGAATAGGAAAATGCACTCTCAACCAAGCCCGGCCGGTCAATCTGAGGCTGACGACAGATAGCGCTTATACCGAGTCCTGGTATTAATGCTTACTTGCTTTGCTTAGCGCTTGCTTGTCATACTGGTCTAGTATTCATTCCCGGGGAGCTGTCAGAGTCAATTGGCGACATGATGCTCCGACTCGGTAACTGATCTTTGGCTATAGGATCTGATCACAGTTGATGGAGGATGTTCTTCCGATTGATGATTGAAACTACATGTGATTGCTATGAGTCTGCTCCAGGTCTTTCGTGTCCAAGGCAATTTAGACTTTGTTGTACTCTCCAGAAGATGCTTCATTTTGAGAATTTCAGATGGTGTATTGATCTACACGTGCATATATTATGAATCAACTCAAGACAATCATCTCGATCCAGATTAGCAAAAGGAAAGTGAACGAACTAAACATAGGAAGCAATGGGAAAGCTCTGAAGCTCTAGTCACCCTGTGAGACTAGTGAGGTTATATTGCATAGATATGAAATGACATGGATGAATCGAAATAATATGAAGTCAGCGAGATTTCGAATTATGACCAGAATTAGAGAAAACTAAGGAGAATGGAAGGTTTGAGAAAAGAAGAGAGAGGATGAGAAGAGAAGAGAGAAAAACTTGAGAGAGAGGAACAGAGGGAGAGGAAGAGAACATGAACTCTAACCCAGAAAATGTTGATGTGCGCTTATGGATTTGGAGCAGCAGCTCCAGATTTCCTTGCCTTTACCGTAGCGGCATCACAAGGCCAAGTCCTAGTAGAGGAGTTTCCTCTCCAGCGAAGATCATGCGCACCTTCTCCTTCTCACTTGATAACGGATCACTGGAGACTGTCACTCTCCGGATCTCTCCTAGAGCTCACAGAATGAAGAGGCAAAATGGCAGATCGTTTATCCAAGGGGTTCGATGGCTTATGTAGAGGAGGGAGAGGTACAAATTCATCAAACCTCTTCGAGGATCTCGCGAGAGTGAATCTGGATAAGGATCTGGCGAGGAGGAGATGGTTGATGTACCGACCAATGGCCGGTCGGTTAGGGAGTTGGCGGCTGCCGAAGGAGATGATCAGGGAAGGCATGTAATGAGGGAAGAAGAATCGGGGGAAGAGGAAGGGGAAAGGTAGAAAGAGAAATAAAATAATAATAAAATAAAAATAAAATTTCGAATAAAATTAAATAGTTAAATAATTAGATTAATATAAGAATTCAATAGATAGTTAATTACATAATTAATTAAGAATTTAGTAATTAAATACTTAAATAAATATATATTTATGTGTATAATAATTTAGATAATTATAACACTTATTAATAAATATATAAGTATATTAATTAATTAATTAATATTTTTTGTTAAAAATATTAATAAAGTGTTTAAATATAGTAGATCATATATAATAAATAATATAAATTTTGATACATTGTACAATATATACTAATAGAGTCCCACAAACCACATTTTTCATATTAACTCTGATTATAGCGAAATTAGTATCATTTGATAGATAACTAAACAAAACGAACACTAAAGCTGAGTTTACCCAATTCAGTGTCCATATGACCGAGTTATGAAATCCGGAAAATTTAGGTAACGGCTTCATGGCTTCGAGATTTATTGGAATTTTGACTTAAGTTATATTTTTATATATTTCTACTTATTTAGAAATACATTAGAAAAAAAGTTATTTAAATGGAGTTGTGGATGATTAATTAGGAAATCAATAAGTTTCTACATATAGTACATATAGACAACATGGCCCAAACGTCAAAACTCACTTGTTTTATTCTTATATTTTTAAATATTTTTAATAAATCGTATTAGTTATAAAACAAAGTTTAAAAGTAAGTTTGGTCAATTCAGAGTTTTCTATAAATAGTTATTAACCTCGGAAGTTGGCTTTTACGACTTCTGATTCATTATAATATTTTATATTTATTTTAAATAATTTTTTTGATATTTTAATAAAATTGTTTATATTTTATGAATAACTTTTATGAAGAAAATAATTTAATTTGAGATTGTCTTAATGAAAATTAAATAGGTGAAATATTTATAAAGTGGAAAATGAATTTATGTACAATAATTATCTAAGTTTTCTAATATGTTTATAAGTTATGATCCTTATATCCTCATACTTATTTATTCTGTCAACCAAGTCAATATTGAACCGATCTCGAGGTTAGGATTAGTATGTATTAATATTATGTACATCCTTATTTTTTTTCTTTTAATTTTCTTAATCTCTTTATTATTTTATTTTAAATAAAGTAAGAGTTAAATATATAATATTAACAATTGTGGATAGAATGTTAATTAATGGAAATTAGTGAGTATTTACATATATTTTACCAATGATTTTAGACAAAATGAAAGATTAAGGGCGATGAATCATATATTCATCAGGATACTGAAAAATGAAGTTTTGTTTGTAGCTTTTTCAACTGAGTGTCCATAGTGACTTGTGCTTGATTTATCTGTGCCAAAATCTTTATTATTTCCTTTATATTATTATTTACAAGTGTCATGTTGAAAATATTTTTATTTGAAGTATGTAGATAGTGTATAAAATAGTACAAGTATATGCTATAGGCAATGTATTGTACACCTAGGGTTTCTAGGGTTTGGTGTGTATTGTGTAGATTATTTTGCCCGTCAACTCTCCCTACTTTACTCCTTATCAACCTAGTCAATATTTGATTAGGTCTTAGAGTTTAGTGTTAGTCAGTATCTTTGATACATGATTTTATTTTTCTCCTTTTTACTTTATTCTTTTATTTTAGATTTAAATATAGATATTTTAATGACAAATGTTAATTCATGTAAGTTAATGGTATTTACAAGTATTTTTACTAAGAATTTAAAGATAAAATAGAAGAATAAAAGTGAATGAATGGCGATTCATCATCCTCTGTACTTATCTTTACTAGTCCCTATCACACACTTATGAGGAAGAAAAAAATAAAGAAAAGAAAAATAAAGAACTTATAATATTATGATGTTTAAACTTATATTCATAAAATTAAAAGTTTGGAACTTAGTTAGACCTTTAGATTATTAGTTTATTGGAACCTTATTGAGAATAGGATTTAAACTTAACAACCCTCAAGTTTCACAATCCTCTATTCAGTTCACCTCAGTAATAAGGTTAGAACAAGTCTTCTCATATGCAAACTCCTATGACTATGAGACTTACTTGTATAGTGTATGTGGAATTTAGCTCCCCACATCTGAAGTGACAAAAAACGGTCTCCCTCAACAAGATAACCGTAATTCCCCTATCTAGATACTCTTTCCTCGAGGAGCGGGGGATTACCTTCTAAGTTCAAGTGCAACCCAACTCAAAGAAGGGGAGTAGAGAAGATAATGGACTGAGATCAGTGTAATCACAAATCTTATGAAGCTTGACCAATGTAGCCAAATCTCCATCTACATGCAACCTTGTAACTTTGACTTTAAAGTATAAGCCTAGCTTATTGATGCATAACTCCGACAAGATTGATTTTCATTGACTTTTTACCAAGTCTAGTTGTTTTGCAGTCTTTATTTAATATATTTTTACTATTATATACAACAACATTTACATAAGGAATTTTCTTGTTGAGTTAAGAGACTATCCTTCTTTTGAAGCTTTATTGCAACCCATAACATCTTGTCTTTAGATGTCTATACCACTAGATCAGGTGGGGTACACTGGCTTCCTATTGGGGCGACGTATGTTTCCACACACATGCTTCCCAAGATAAAGAATTTTGCCCTCCTAATGAATCTCCATTTCATAATCTTTATTCTATAATTTTGGCCTTAAAAATCCTAGTAAATGCAGGTAAATATCCTTAATTTATGCATTTTAGCATTCATGCATTATTGTGTAAGTAGTGTATAAAATATTGTTTTTAATGCTAAAATTATATAATAAAGAAAATAAAAAATAAAAAATATCGAAGATACATTAGGACCCTAAACCCTGAGACCTATGCATATCGATGACTAGATCGACAAGGAATGAAGTAGGGGGAGATAAGGGTCCAAAATGCAATAAAAGTCCTTTTTTATAATTCATTCTTTATTCATTTTTGGGACCAATTTTTATTTTCACTTTTTAAAATTAAAATAAATATACTTTAAACATGAAAGTTGTAGATAATTAAATATAGAAAAATACAAAATTTAGTTTACACAAAAATAATACACAATGTACAAAATACAGTCTAAATAAGATTTCAAAATCCCAATTTCACAGACCCATATCTCTCAAATAAAAACTCAAAATATATTAAAATCACTTTAATTGTATATAACTTCTAATAAGCTATTTAATGAAGGTGGTTTCATATTTTCTGGAGTTAAGATGTGGAAGTTAGGTTTTGGACCCTTATTGTAGAGTTTACTCGATTAAAATATTCATTTTATGTATTATTCATTATTTTTATAATTTTATATTTTTATGATTTTGTGAATATTATTTATAATATGTTTACATATAAAAATATGAATGAAAATATAAAGAAAAACACTAAAATAATATATGTATAGAAAATACATAGGTAATACATATATCTATACCTATATAATAAATAGACTTATTTATTTAAGGGTATATATTATATTATAAAAATATAATAAAATATATTTAAGAATATGAAAATGATTTATAAATATATAAAATAATAAACTTAATTAATAAAATCAAAAATACAAAATTAAAATAAAAGACTTAAATATATAGATGAATATACCTATATATAACCCCTAAAAAGTAACTCTTAATTATAAAGCCCTAAAAATAAATAAACATGATATTAAAATACTTTATAAAATAATAAATTTTTTAATTTATTAACTAATACGAAATAATATTTTTTTTGTTTTTATAATATTTTTCAAGGGGGTTATCCTGGTTGGTCCACACCGTAGAGAGTTGATTGTGGGTCAATTCTCTGACCCGCCTGCTGCTCTTGTCAGAACTACGTCTTCACCCTGATTCTTAATTTTTTTGGATCCTGCACCTTGCATATTTTGTGATAGTCCTTCATGACTTTTCATACTCATTCATCGAGCATGCACAACTATTGTTTTTCTCGGGCTTTGGATCGCTGAATCGGCTAATGCTCTTCGATCTTTGAGCCGCCTCGAGTAACTTGTACATATGAATCCTCCTTCCTCCATTCGAATTTTCAACCCCTTTTGATCATCCTCTTTCCCTCCTAATGTACTCCTTGGATGGAGGATGGTGATAGCACCTCCGCCACACCATTTTGTGGTCGAAGGAAAGGTCCTAGGGCGGTCTTTGCTAACTCTGCCACACGCCGGCGTCGAGGTTTTCCTCCCGATCTGCTGGTGAGGTACATTTGTTTTTACTACTTTTCTCACTTAGGTTAGGTCTTAGGTTAAGTGTCGTCCTTTATTTTGTCATTTAATCATGCATTTCAGCCATAGTACCCCCCCCCCCTCGAAGTTCGTCGGAGCTAGCCTCTAGCGAACCTCTTCATCGTAAAACTCATCGTCTTCAGCCTTGCTACCAACCTCACGTCGTTTCCCCATTGACTTCTCCATCATTGTTCACCCCCATCTCCTCTCGACCCCACCTAGATCGAGATCACTGCTCTCCCTTCACCTCCATCCGCCAGAGAGCTCCGCCCCGCACCACCCATCGCTCCCCTTCGTTAATAAGAGCCCCAGTACCACCTATTTTCTTGCGCTAACTATGCTTGCAGGTACGAAAGGCTCTAGACCCTTGTTTGGGGCTGATTTTTGTGCATACTCAGGTACCTGGAGCCTTCGACTCCCCCTGACTCTGCTACAGCACACCAGGGCCCTCGTGGCCATTCTGTCATCGTCATTCGATCAAGGAACCTTCTAGGAGCTGATGGACCATTTTTGGAGCTGCATCAAGTGGAGGAAGAGGAAGATAATCTGGAGTAAGTCCATCTCGTCGTGGCTTCTTCCCAGTTCATCCTGGTCTCTTTTCCGCCGTCGGATTGGGACCATTTTTCCTGAGCTACATCTACCGTTGGATCTGGTCATCCACGACCGTTGATCTTCCACTCGACCATCTATTCTGAACCGTCATTAGATGTCAAGGAAGCGATACATGTCAAATGAGGTGCCAGCAACCATTCTATTCAAGTCTATTGTGGGGTATTTTGCATTTCCAGCCCATCCATATTTTGTATTTAATGTTTAGGACTTAAACTTTCATGTGTCGTAGTTTTATTATTGTGTAATTTGTAAATAGCCCCTCGTACTTCTTGTATTTGCATCTAGGTACCTGGCCACATCACCTCACATACTTGTATGTGTGAGGTGCGGGCATTTTGTGATAGACCCTCGTAGTTTTGGATATTTGTGATTGATCTAGAAACTTCTCAACTACGTTACTTATTTTTGGTAAATTGTGGATAAGACATTGGACTCTAGTAAATTACGTTTGGGTCCTGGTCACATCATGTCATGTGCCTCTACGAGTGAGGTGGGGATTTTTGCAAAGGTAACCTTCCACGTTTAAGAATTTTATTTTAGTCTAGTAAATTAAACTACACGTAATATATTTTTGGAAAATTGTTTCCAGGACCCAAGACTTCTTGATATTTACATTTAAGCCCTTATCAGTAATGTAGTTTCTCTTTATTTCTTATATTTATTTCATATAGCAGTTAAACTCAATAAAACCTCAAAAAATAGTTGCAGACTCATGTTGCATTATATTTTCAAGCAATATTTATAATTTACAAATTGAGTTTTTATTATTTATAAAAAATAAAAAAATTCCCATTTTGTCCTTGTTTGCAATAGAAAATACATAAAAATTATAAAAATGTTTTCCAAATTTTGCAAAAAATATATTTAATGTATTTATGTATTTCTAACCTTCACATCAAAAATCAATAAAAGTTATAAAAGAAAACTCGAAAAATAGAAAAACCCTAAAAACCTCTATAAAAATATATAAAGTTTCCTAGAGTTCCAAAATTTGTGTTTTCATTCTTGAATTTCTTTATATTACTATCTATTTATTAAAATTAATTTAGCGAAATGTTAATACTTTTTGTTATTTTTAATCTCTATTTTAATTTCCACTATTTAATTAATCCTTGACTTAGGATATTTGTTACTTTAAAAATATATAAAATATAGCAAAAGTATCTTAATAATTCACAAAAATAGTAAAAATTATTTAAAATAAAAAAATATTTTATTTTCTTCATTTTGAATATTTTTGCTAATATTTATATTTACCCTAATATATATATCTTATATATAGATTTATCTATAAATGAAAAGAAAAATATAAAATAGAAAAATAGAAAATCAAAAATCAAAATATAAAAATATAAAACAAAAATAAAAAAATAAAATATAGAATTAAAACCCACAAAAAGAGAACATATTGATAAATAGTTCATAATCACTTTTGTGTATTTTTGCCCGATCTATCATGCTTATTCCCTGTGTTCAAGTTTTACATGCTTGCACACTATACACATCCATTGTAGAGTTATAATAAATTTTAACACTGCATTGATTTTTATTGCTTAATTATAATTGTGGGTTAATTGTTGTTTGAAGCAGGGTTTCTTGCGTGTCGTAACAACGACTGTATCTCTGCCTTGTGTCTGACATATCTAGACCCGTGAAAAATCCTCTTCGTCAAATGGCGTTGTTGCTGGGGAGAAACAACGCATAGTTGGCATTTACTTTTAATTGTGATTATTTGTCAATCTATGCTTTACTTATTTTCTCATTTATTTGATATTTATGTTTGAGATGTCTAACCATCCTCTTTGTTGACTTTGTTGTGAGGGACCGCTGATGAATCTGTGATTCATCACCTCAAAAGTCAAAAATATAGCCTTGTTCCCGAGAAAATAGATGCATGTTTCCCTTTATATTGCATAAATAGCATTCTTGCATACATTCATAATTCATACATGTTAGCAGTCCATTTGCATTTAAATAAGAAGCCAAAAATCACTTGTAAAATACCCATTCACTAAAATAATCTCTTCTCTATAATTTGTACTCCTTAGTTAATCATATAGGGAAGAATGCCAAAAATCCCCTTTGTAAAATAGCCAATAAAGCTTGAGAACCCCTGTACGCTAAAATGCACATAAAGCCCTCATACAAACTCCGAATTAGGTCTACTTACTCTTAGAATACTACACATTAAAAGACCTTTAAAATGAGACTAATTTCATTGAATTTGGAGCTTGTATGGGAAAGTTGGGTTTTTGGGGCCACTTTGTATACTACATAGGTGTATAATTGTATCTTTGAATTTATGTATCATATTTGACCTCATCTCCGTCTTTGGTCAACATGAAACTTGTAGATCTCATCGAGATCTACAATTTCATGTTTTGAGTTTTTCCAAATTCGGCCCCCTCTTTTCTCTACACGTGTATCTTCGTACAGCCACTCACAACAGGCCACGTGGCGCCCTCTGGATGCGCCACGCGGCCCGCTTCCCTTGTCTTCTTCCGCCTTCACCTCCAACCGTTGGATCCTCTTCCAGATCCAAAGACCAGGCCTTTTCCACGCCCTCTGACTTTCCCCAGCCATCGGATCATTCCCGCTCTCAATCCGCACCACTCGTCCCCGCCTTCTTCTGATTACGCCACGTGTCATCTTCCCTGCCATCAGATCAATGTTTGAAGGAGCGATCCTCACCTCACATTTCCGCTGCGTCCTAGACCTCAGATCAAACCTTGCCTTTCCATCCTAGCCGCTCGCTAGCGCTTCTTCCGCAGCTCGCCACGTGGCGCGATCACGGCCCATCATCTACGCGCCTTGATCTAATCACACACGTCCCATACCGCTTCGATCATCACCGTTGGATCACCAAATCCAACGGTGGAGCTCTGTCGTCTACCTCCGGACGCCACTCGCCCACGATCTCTCCCCTTGCGAAACAAGCCGCCCCCTTCCTATTCTTGGCAGCACCTCATCCACCCTCTCCGACCACCAACACCACAACGATGGAGAGCACTCCTCCCTCACCCTCGCCAGCTCCCTCGCTTCCCACGACTTCCACCAGAGTCGCCCCACGTTGACCACAAACCTCACCTCGTCACCAGCCAACCCATCACCTACATCCTTTAAATACTCCACCACCGGCAACCTTCAGCCGCATCCGCCACTCCAGAGAGCTTCCCTGAGCTCAGAGCCTCCATTTGGTGACAGCAATTCGGCGATTTCTTGAGCGAAGAAGGGCTTCTTCTCCGGTGAGATCCACGGCGCCTCCGCCATGTCGCAGCCGCTCCTCCGAGTAGCTGCACGAGCTCGGGACATCATCGGTCCCTCGAGCGACGACCTGGACCCCAAAAGGGAGACCCAATCCCCAGGTGAACCCCCTCCATTCCTCCTCCGATCTTTTTCTTATTTTTCCTTTATCTTCTCCGATTTTATTCGCCTCCACCGGTCACCCTCTTGCTTCCATTCCATCTCGCTGAGCTTCGTGTCGAAGCTCCCATCCTCGCGAGACCTTTTACGACATCCAACGATGCACCTCGCAACACCCCGATCACCAGCTCCGCCATTTGGCCGGAGCTCCATCGCCCGACCACCTCCTTTCGCCTTAGGCCTCGCCAACCATCTTCACCTCTCCACAAACGCACGCACGAGCTTCGGCTCTATCTTTGACACTTGCAGGTGCTCCTCTGTTCATTGAACGGAAGCTCGCTGGAGACGCCCTCGAGCTTCATCGCCATCGACGTCAGGCCTCTCTCCGATGCTCCTGAGACCACCAGCATCTCTGTCTCCTCGCCACGCGTCTTCTGGGATATCTCCGACAAGTCGGAGAGCGTCAGCGACACGAGGAAGGACGGGCGGAGCTACAGCACCTTCACCGGAGCCCCGCCTTCTCCTCCGCAGGCGGCGGAGGACCGTCGGAGCAGACGAACAACTGCCGTTCGATCACGTCGATCGAACGACCCTCACATCGCCACGCGTCCCCTCACCGCAGCAGCTCCCAACCGTCGATTGCTCCTTTGATCCAGCGGCCCTCAGCGAGCCACGTCGCCGTCTTCATCGAGCCCAGAGGCCGTTGGATCATCATCGATCCAAAGGCCCGAGGTCACGCCACGCGTCAGCACCGACACCCCTCGGATCCATCTTGATCCAAGGGCTTTCAGTACGCCACGTAGCCTCGGCCTGAGCCTCCTCTCCGAGCCTGGGTTCGGGTCGCACGAACCTCACTCCAGACCTCCAAAGCGCCCGAGCCTAGCTCTGAGCCTCCGCAGCCATCCGAGCCTAGGTCGCCCACGTGAGGAGCACGTGCGTCCTGGATAATTTACACAGAGTCCCCTAGAGCTTTCCATATTTGCAAAGAGGTCCCTGTGAAGCTGAGCCCACGTGAGGAGCACGTGCCCTGTGGAGAATTTGCATTCAAGTCCACAACATTATAGGTAATTGCATTTTAGTCCCTGTCTGCATATTTGCTTATTGTATTTTTCTTTTTCTGTATTGCATTTACACCCCTGTGTTTGCACGCATCCCTAGGTTGCATTTTACATCATTTTGCAAATCTAAAAATTGCATGTTGTTGAGAAATTTGTCCTCTGTCTATTGATCCACGTGTCACATTTTTGTAATTTCAGTAGAATTATTAATGAATTAATTGGTGCATTTTCGAGATATTTTGCCCAGTGACACCTTTTAATTTGTAGTTAATTCTCTGTGCTTCCAAAAATCATCAAAAATTCACAGTAGCTTAAGGACAATATTCTTAACATATCATAAAAATTTCATGTCATTTGCACGCATATCGAGGCCTTAATAAATTGTTGAGTGATTTTCTTAATTTAATTTTAATAAATTCACTTCACATTGAAACTCAGATCTTTCAATTTTTCTGGATCCCTTATTATTAGTGCTATCTAGGATAATTTTAGTTCTTGAAGAATTGGTGGTTTTTTATTTATTAAAAATTAAATATTGAAAATCACCCTGTCTGCATATTTACTTTCCAGTAAATTTATTTAGTGTCGAAAAATTCAAAAAAAAATTAGTGTAGATTATTTTCATCCTCATTAATCATCTGGCCAATTTTCATAATTTTTGGACTTCATTTGATATATTAATTAAATTGAAACGTTAAATTGGCCTGCATCTTTGTACTAGTCTGCATAGAAATTAAAAAGACCAAAAAAAATACTTCCTCGAAAATCAACACTTGGACGCTTGCTAAAATTCACCTAAGGAGACAGATGCCTCCCTGAGATCGACCTTGGACTTCACCAAGTAAAAAAATCTGCCGCTTAAAATTAACTTAACATTAATTGATAAGTGGTTTTTGACTAGCCTCTCGTATCCGACTGCAACGAACTATTAACATTAATTTGGACATTAATTTGACCTAATTAACTAAGGGTGCGGGATGCTTATCACAATGGCGCCGTTGCCAGGGAGGCACGGCTTAGGTTAAATTTTAGCGAATTTTTGAGTGTTTGATTTTACTTCCCCGGGTAGTCTAACCCCCGGTTTTCTTGTAATTATTTTCTCTCATTTATTTCTTGCATTATTTTATTTTTGTCACTCTCTGACCTCAATTTATTTTTTGTGCGAGGACCGCGAGGAGTCGACGACGCGTCGAAGACTTAGCATTTTAATTTTTATTGAGTGGAAGAGAGGCTTTGTATTTTATTTTATTTTTCGCATTATTTCCAGCGGTTCCCGTTTGGGATCTCGCGTGTGTAAGTATAGTGGAACTGTGTCCCGTGTGCTGTGTGGGTGATTGTAATTTAGATTGCACTAGCGGCTCCCCGAGCCAATCTAGGAATTGCTTGTGCTCGTAATTATTAGGACCACACAATGCACTTAAAAGACGCACCTAGACCGCAGTACTTAGTCAAAATTAAACTGTTCTTCACGCTAATAGAACTGCCTGTCTAGGAGCGGCTTTCATCGCTTGCATTTTCATGTAGAGTAAAAAGCTTTCAATTCTGTATTGCATCCTGCATAAAAAGCGAAGGGATCACTGTAAGTATTCTTCACTCAGCATAAGCATCATCGATTTTCATGCATCGGCTTTTCTCGATTTCCCCCTCTGATTTTCTCATTTAAATTAAACAGGAAATTGGGACTGTCCGATAGGCGTGCTTTGTGGTGGACTTAATAAGTGATAACCTAACTTAAAAATCCGGACTGCTAAACAGTATTGACCAAAAAAAGAGGAATAAAATTTGAAAATTGTTTGCGGGAGATTAATCCCCGACCTTGTATTCAGGCTGAGTGAGGGTACTTGAGTGTGTGTGAACACATTAAGGTAGAGCCCAAATCCCCGTCTTCCATATCACGTTCTAACTGATCCTAGCAAATATCACAAGCCGAATAATTTCAGATTCGTTGACTAGTACCAAGTAGCCTCCGCCTGTCTCAGGTAGATAGGGGCGAATTTGCGGTACTTTGCGACAAGCTGCCAGTAACCCCCCAGGGTGAAGTTCCGGCCTTGTCATCCTCCGCCTGCTTGCAGGTAGATAGAGGCGTGGTCACTGAATCCATCGGCTTGGGATAGGAGCGAAGAAAGGAAGGAGCGGCGGTATCTTAGGCGACAGGATAAATAGGGAAGACGCATCCGGCTCTAAGCCGACTTCCCCATAGGCCGCGTAATCCTTGCTATTTTTGCTTGAATATCACACTTAAAAACTACAAGATTAATTGGACTCGACTTCGAGTCCTTCACTGTGTTGAGTGTGAACCCAAGGTCTTGGATTGTTCTTTTTGCTTGCTTCAGATAGGAGTAAAATCCTATCTTCTTCTCGCTTCATCAAGATGAGTGACTGGGGAGATATCGACGCGTTATTCACTGATCTCTCTATGAGTCCCCCAAGTAACTCATCTTTATCGGTCCGAGCGCACCTTGGACCACCCAGGACTCATGACCCTCTTGAGTCGTGGTTCCCTCACGCTCAGGGTGGTTACTCTCAAACCAACCCTTTTATCTCCTTCGAGATTGCCGAGGAAGACCATCGCCTCGGTAATCCCTTCCTTGATTTGCCCTCTAACACCGATATTATTTCCCAATCCCCAGAATTAGAGGACAAGATGCCGCCAAGGATGCCACCTGATGAGGACCAGATACGACAGATTCTTAATCGCCTCGCCGAAGCCGAACAGAAGAATGCAGATCTCACGGCATGGATGGGACAGATCATAGTAGCTGGAGGGATCGACCGACCAATGGTCGATACCTACAACCCGGCGGAGAACGAGAACAAGAAATGGCTAGCACCCGCAGTTCCCGCCCAGGCATTCGAGCTAAAGCCCCACTTCCTTAGTCTGCTTCCGAATTTCAACGGAAACCTCAACGAAGAACCATACACTTTTCTCCGTGACTTCGAACTGGTGTGCAACAATCTTAGCCATCCCAATGTTGGCCAAGATTATATCCGACTGAAGGCCACCCCTTTTGCCTTAGGAGATAAGGCTGCTCATTGGTTGAAAAACTTAGGGGTGGTATGTACTACCTGGATGTAGTTCAAGGATCTTTTCTTGAAGAAGTTCTACCCTCTCAGTAGAACTAACCAGATGAGAACGAAGATCGCCAGCTTCGCTCAAGGACCCAGTGAACCTTTCCATGAAGCTTGGGATAGGTTCAATGACTTAGTACAGAAATGCCCATGCCACGACATTTCAAAGGCGATCTTAGTCCAGACCTTGTTCTGTGGTCTAACCCCGGAGATGCAGGGGTTAGTCAGCGCCGCCTGTGGAGGAAGCTATCTGAACAAGAACGAGCACGCTGTATGGAAGATCCTAGAACAGATGGCGGAAACCGGCAGGTCACAGGCCACAAGGGCCTATCAGTTGTCTCCCTCAATCCTATCCAATGAGACAACTCGAAGGACTGTAGCAGATCTGACTGAGAACCTCATCCCCAGCATGGGGATGATTACCGACAAGCTTACCATGGTCGAGCAGATCCACAAGAGAGTCGTGGAGATGGAGTCTCTTTCGAGCCTTCCAAAGAAAGTGGAGGAACTCTCTGAAAAGGTAGCTAAGATCAAGCTACCTGCCCCTTCTGCACCACCTGTACCTGTACATCGAGTCCATCTTGTACAGGAACAGGCACCGGGGTCTCAGAGCAACTGGGATCAGACTTATACCCAGCAGACCCATCATGCACCCCCACAAGTGGAAACGGAATACGAGGAGCCTCCGCCAGTATACGAGATCAACGGGCTTTGGTATAGCCGTGACCCGATAGTCCGGCAAATCGAGATGGGGAAGGATCAGCCACACCGCCTATCCTCAGTCTACCAAGAAACCAGGCCCGTCACCGTCCCGCGCTTCCAGTCCAGGCCAGAACAGGGGTACCAGCCGCAGCAGCGCACCTACCAGCAGGGGCCAGCACCGTCCCATCAGCAGCAGTATTGGCACGGCCAGCAGGGCCATTACAGGACCGCATCTACACAGCAGCCAGCCCAGCCCACCGAATTGGAGTCCCTCACCTTGGCGATCCAGACCCTGTCTGATAGGGTCCAACAGATGCAGAATGACTACCTGGACATGAGGACCGACATCAATCGGGTCTCTCGTAACCAGGACCAACAAATGGCGCCAAGGACTCCAATTCCCGCACAGGTTCAGGCCAACCCGAACAGCTTACACCAGGGCCAGAACCGACCTCGAGATCAGGTATATCATTTAGATAATTGTTTATCTGAACATGAGATCCTTTCGTACGATAATGTAAATCATATGTCCCTCAGGAGCGGAAGGACCGTGACCATACCTGATCGGGCATGGGCACAGAAGGAAGGAGCCTCTGAGACTCTACATGAGGAGAACTCGGAGGAAGAAGAGGAGGAGCATCACCACCACCATCGCCAGCGGAAGAAGAGGATATCTGAGTCCTCGAAGCAGCATTCGCGCATCTGCATAGAGTCAGACGACACCGATGAAGAGCCCGCACCTCCATCTGAGGAGGATCGTCCAGAAGAAGCGGAAGAAGCGTCACCGGTTTCGCCTCAGCATTTTCTTTTTAGTCAGAGTCAGAGTCCGAGTCTGTATCAGAGTCAGAGTCATGTCAAGAACTCAGTTCCCGAAATTAATGAGAAGATTTCAGTTTCCGAACCTGAGTTGGAGTCAATAATCCCTTTCCCACGAGCTCTCAAAGGTGGAAAGAAGAAAACGAAGAAAATCCAAAAAGATGACCCTGAGATGGCTGAATTTTGCAATAAACACATCAAGGTCACAATCCCTTTTGATAAGTTCGTGGAAATGACCCCTGCATTCCAAAAATACCTTAAGGTGAGATGCACACCTACTAGGGTTAGCAGGAAGACCAAAAGCTGTGTTGAGAAACACATTTTATCAGTAGCCACGACTTGTGCAATAAAGAACTCGTTTCCTCGGAAACGAAGAGACATGGGTGCACATTATGTAGTGAGTCATGTTGATGACATCGCGTTTGCACGCACTCTCCTGGACAATGGTTCCTCGATAAATTTGATGCCCACAGCCCTCTATGAGCGGCTTAATCTCGGACCTCTTAGGAAATCTAGAGCTCTTCTACAGTTCGCTGACAAATCTACTAAGAGGTCCCAAGGAGAGTTAAGGAACATTGTGATCAAAGTCGAGGGGCAAGAATACATGGTGGACTTCACTGTCCTGGATATGGAAACCCCTCGTAATTGGAGAGATTCCCAGATCATTCTAGGTAGGCCCTTCCTTAGAACAGCAGGGGCCTTATTTGATTATAAGAATGGGAAGATTCAGTTCCAAACTCCAGGCGGAGATGAGGAACTTGAAATGAAGCAGACAAGATGGCAGAGATCGGATTCCGAATCCAGCACCTAGTACTCTTCTACCGGAACAGACTGCGAGCATGTAGACTTAGTTGGGCCATGGAGACAGAACCCAGCCAGCACCGATGTGTCCATCTCCTTCGAAGGTGATCCAGTGCATGAGTCAGTCTGCGAGATCCTCAGGAACGAGTACAGCTCTGAGCCTGCATCGCCCTACATCTTCGATGACGTAGAGGCCCAGTTGGGCCTGTCAGTCCTTACATCTTTAGGACAATCGTAAGATGAGGATGACGAGTCGGACGAGGCGTTTGCCAATTGTATGGAAACTTTTGACGATCCGACTCCAGAGCCGCTCTTGGTGGCAGCTATCACAGAACACAATCCAACCACTTCCAACACTGAACCAGAGCAGATTGAGCCAGATTTCTTAGACGATCACACTATTCCTGAGCTCAAACCCCTACCCACAACCTTGATATATGCCTTCCTTGCGGGCAAAGACAAGAAATTTCCGGTCATTATCAGCTCGCAATTGATCGAGGAGCAGGAATCTCGCTTGCTAGAGATCCTGGAGAAAAACCGCAAGGTGATAGGCTGGAGCATTTCCGATCTCCATGGGATAAATCCCGCTCTGTGTTCGCACCATATTTACTTGGAGAACGAAGCCAAACCCTCTCGTGAATTCCAACGCCGGTTGAATCCAAATTTACGAGAGGTCGTGAAAAAAGAGATAGAAAAATGGTGCGATGCGGGTTTCATTTACCCAATCTCCGACTCTAAGTGGGTGGCCCCAATCCATGTTGTCCCGAAGAAGTCGGGAATTCAGACGACCACCAACGAGGACGGAGAGGAGATCGTGACGAGAGTACCCACGTCGTGGCGCGTCTGTGTGGATTACAGACGCCTGAATGCCGCGACGAAGAAGGATCATTTCCCCCTACCGTTCATTGATCAGATTTTAGAAAGACTAGCGGGGAAAGAATTCTTCTGCTTCCTAGATGGGTTCTCGGGCTACAATCAAGTAGCCATAGCTCCGGAAGACCAGGAAAAGACCACGTTTACATGCCCCCTTTGGTACCTATGCTTTCAGGCGCATGCCTTTTGGGTTATGCAATGCTCCAGGTACTTTTCAAAGGTGCATGATTGCTGTATTCGCCGAAATGGTCGGCGAATTCCTGGAAGTCTTCACGGATGACTTCTCGGTCCACGGCGATTCTTTCGATTCCTGTCTTAGGAATCTGGACCGAGTCCTCAAGAGATGTTGTGAGGTTAATCTGGTGCTCTCCTGGGAGAAAAGTCACTTCATGGTGACGGAGGGCATAGTGTTGGGGCATGTCATCTCCAAGAGAGGAATGGAGGTTGACCCTGCCAAGGTGGACGTGATCAGACGACTCCAGCCACCAACCAACGTAAGATAGTTGCGGTCGTTCTTCGGGCATGTTGAATTCTATCGGAGATTTATTAAGGATTTTTCTAAGATTGCCCGATCGCTAACTGAGCTTTTAGGCAAAGACATGGAGTTTATTGTGGATCACAAATGTCTTGAGGCCTTTAAGCTTTTACAAGGAATGATCATGGACGCACCCATCCTGCAAGCCCCAGATTGGTTTCTACCTTTTGAGATCATGACGGACGCCTCTGATTATGCTGTTGGGGCTGTATTGGGACAAAGAAGAGATGGCGTCCCGTTTGCAATTCACTACGCAAACAAAGTGCTTGATTCTGCTCAGCGTAACTATACGGTTACGGAAAAGGAAATGCTTGCGGTAGTGTTTGCCTTGGACAAATTCAGATCTCACCTAATTGGATCCAAGGTAACTGTGTTCACGGACCACTCGGCACTACGGTATTTGATGGAGAAGAAGGACGCGAAGGCACGTCTTCTTCGTTGGATTTTACTTATCCAGGAGTTTGATTTGGACATCCGTGATAAACCTGGAAAGAAAAACGTAGTGGCCGATCATCTTTCTCGTCTCGAAGATCTTAATACTTCCGAGGTTTCACCAATTCGAGACTCCTTCCCTGACGAGTCGATTTTTGTTATCGACTCACTCCCATGGTACACCAATATCGTGAATTATCTTGTCTCCAAGAAAGTTCCCGAAGATTGGCCCAAGAGCCAAATCGACCGACTAAAGTCGGACGCAAGACACTACCATTGGGAGGATCCGATCCTTTTCTTTGAAGGACCGGATTGTGTATGGAGACGTTGTATTCCTCAGGAGGAATACCAGAGTGTCCTTTATTTATGCCATAGCTTAGAGGCAGGAGGACACCACTCCGGGAAGAGGACCGCATGGAAGGTACTTCAGTGTGGCTTCTACTGGCCGACTCTGTTTCGCGATGCCACCGCCTTCGCGAAGTCGTGCCCAGTTTGCCAGAGAATGGGAGGAACCGTTGGTTCCAAGGATGAGATGCCAATGCAGCCGTTCATCATTTGTGATGTCTTTGACGCCTGGGGCATCGATTTCATGGGCCCATTTCCTGTCAGCCACGGGTTCGAATACATCCTCCTTGCGGTAGATTATCTGTCCAGATGGGTGGAGGCTATACCGACCCGAGTCGCAGACAACAGGACTGTCTGTAAATTCATCAGAGAGCATATAATCTCTAGATTTAGGATCCCCAAAATGATGATATCAGACGGGGGTAGCCACTTTGTGAATCGGGAGGTGAAGAAACTCCTGAAGGACTACGGCATCGAACACCGTGTCGCGAGTCCTTACCACCCACAAACCAATGGTATGGCTGAGGTGTCAAATAGGGAGGTGAAAACCATATTGCAAAAGCTTGTCCGCCCGGACAGGAAGGACTGGTCTCAGATCTTGGATCAAGTCCTCTGGACGTATAGGACGGCTTACAAGACACCGTTAGGCACCTCCCCGTTCCGAATGGTATTCGGAAAGCCGTGCCATTTGCCCGCAGAGTTAGTGCACAAATCAGAATGGGTAATCAAAAAGGTCAACTGGAACACACACCTGGGTCAGACGCAGAGAGACATGGATCTGAATGAGCTTGTGGAAGTCAGAAACCGCGCATATGACAACAGTTTAGTGTACAAGGACAAGGTAAAGCGTTGGCATGATAGATATATCAGACGAAAGACCTTTGTTCCTGGACAGAAGGTATGGTTGTTCAATGCTAGGCTGGAGATTTTCCAAGGCAAGTTGAAGTCTAAGTGGACAGGACCATTTGTCGTCCGTACGGTGCATGATAGTGGATGTGTCGAGATCTCAGATCTCGCAGAGGACACACCGACATTCCTAGTGAATGGACAGCTGTTGAAGCACGTCGTCGAATCCAATGAGCAGTTAGTCCATGTTGAGGAGATTGTATTCATGCGCAAGACAGATACAGCGGATTCACATCGAGCCGCGTATGAGACCTTGCAGCAATGAACTCCAGCCGTCAGCAGCATCTTGAAAGATTCACACCGACTCATCTGTGTATATCATCATTCTTGTACATCCTATCCTTTTCCCCCGCGACTCTAGTAACCCATCCCCACATCATCGAACCATTATCTTGGACTATACTTAGGATGATCAGATCCTAAGTATAGGGGGGAGGGGTCACCTGAGTCGGTTCACTGTACATTCTCCAGATCACATTGGTCCTCATACTCATTTCCTACCGATACTTAGGCTGACCTGAGCCTAGGTATAGGGGGGACCGATGCCCGCATTGCTACTCATCCACTTCTCATCTTTTCCTCGTTTGCCCCATTTTTCTGTTCTTCTTCTACACTTAGGCTGCCAGAGCCTAAGTATAGGGGGGCAGGACGACTTCTATACTTTTTGTTCCTTTAGCTCTCCTACGCTTAGCACGAGCTATGTCTTTTTCCTCGTTCTTCGTGCTCTGAGGACATAACACACGCTAAGTATAGGGGGGCGTGTATATATTACATATATACCTTACCCATAGCTCGTACTTTCGCGTATTTTCGCATATTTTTGTATATATTTTACAATAATTACGGGTGGGTAAAAATAAAAAAAATAATAAAAAAAATGAAAAATGAAACATAAAAATGAAAAGAGGCTTCTTATTTACTCTTGCATATCATCTCTGCATCCAAGAAAAAGAAAAAGAGTCTTGCATTTTCATAGCATGATATCTCATCTCATCTGCATAACTTTGCATATGCAAAGTGAAAAGCTAGTGGGTTCTGGACCAAGTTATGAGTAGATATTGAGGATGGACCTGATTTGACCTTAATCCACCTAATTTCAGAGGAACCTTATAGGAACTGGAGTTAAGACTTCTCAGGTCAAGTGACTTAATTCTTTGAGTCCGCAAGTCTATGTTCACGTGTCATCTTGATTAGTCTAAGTAGAATATCTCGTGCATACGCAGGATTCTTTTAGATAATGACCTAACTTGGACAAGCACTATGCACATAGCTCTTCATTGATGAGGTGGTGAGGAAGTAGAATCCTTTAGCTTGGAGTAGCACACGGGTGGAAACATCCGTCCTCCTCTAGGGAGGGTAGTGCGTCTCAACCTAGTCTGGTGGTGTTGACATCTAAGGACAGGATGCTGTGGGTTGCAATAATGCTTCAAAAGAGGGATAGTCTTACTGACTCAAGAGGAAAAACTCTTGATGTACATGCTGCACTTTGAAAAAAAATGCAAAAACTCCAAAAAAAAATCAGACAGGTTCAAGAAAAAATAAAATACCTGTCGGAGACTGTATACTAGTAAAGAAATGCAGCTGGATGACTTGGCTACACTGGTCAGGCATCCCGGGATAGGTAGCTACACTGGCTACCGTCCATTCTCTTCTCTACCCCCTCCTCTTGAGTTGGTCGCACTTGAACTTAGAAGGGAATACCCCGCTCTTCAAGGAAAGAGTTACTGGACCCGGTTATTGAGTTACCTCGTTAGAGGAGGCTGGTTCCGAGCCAATTCTGATGTGGAGAGTTACAAATCACTTACATGGTACAAGTAAGAATCATAGTCATCAGAAATTTGCGTTTGAGGATTTGTTCTGACCTGACTGTTGAGGAGTCTTGAATAGAAGACTTGTGGAACTTGAAGTCTGTTAGGTCTTAAGCTCAGGTCCAAATAAGGTTCCGCCACACAACTAATCCAAAGGTCGAGTCAGGCCCTTTTTTTAACTTTTGTTCATGACCTTGGTATGGAACCCAAAATCATTTCACTCTTGCATTTCATTTAGTTGCTCGGGGACGAGCAAGGTTTAAGCATAGGGGGTTGATGAATCTGTGATTCATCACCTCAAAAGTCAAAAATAGAGCCTTGTTCCCGAGAAAATAGATGCATGTTTCCCTTTGTATTGCATAAATAGCATTCTTGCATACATTCATAATTCATACATGTTAGCAGTCCATTTGTATTTAAATAAGAAGCCAAAAATCACTTGTAAAATACCCATTCACTAAAATAATCTCTTCTCTATAATTTGTACTCCTTAGTTAATCATATAGGGAAGAATGCCAAAAATTCCCTTTGTAAAATAGCCAATAAAGCCTGAGAACCCCTGTACGCTAAAATGCACATAAATCCCTCATACAAACTCCGAATTAGGTCTACTTACTCTTAGAATACTACACATTAAAAGACCTTTAAAATGAGACTAATTTCATTGAATTTGGAGCTCGTATGGGAAAGTTGGGTTTTTGGGGCCACTTTGTATACTACATAGGTGTATAATTGTATCTTTGAATTTATGTATCATATTTGACCTCATCTCCGTCTTTGGTCAACATGAAACTTGTAGATCTCATCGAGATCTACAACTTTCATGTTTTGAGTTTTTCCAAATTCGGCCCCCTCTTTTCTCTACACGTGTATCTTCGTCCAGCCACTCACAACAGGCCACGTGGCGCCCTCTGGATGCGCCACGCGGCTCGCTTCCCTTGTCTTCTTCCGCCTTCACCTCCAACCGTTGGATCCTCTTCCAGATCCAACGACCAGGCCTTTTCCACGCCCTCTGACTTTCCCCAGCCATCGGATCATTCCCGCTCTCAATCCGCACCACTCGTCCCGCCTTCTTCTGATTACGCCACGTGTCATCTTCCCTGCCATCAGATCAATGTTTGAAGGAGCGATCCTCACCTCACATTTCCACTGCGTCCTAGACCCTCAGATCAAACCTTGCCTTTCCATCCTAGCCGCTCGCTAGCGCTTCGCCTGCAGCTCGCCACGTGGCGCGATCACGGCCCATCATCTACGCGCCTTGATCTAATCACACACGTCCCATACCGCTTCGATCATCACCGTTGGATCACCAGATCCAACGGTGGAGCTCCGTCGTCTACCTCCGGACGCCACTCGCCCACGATCTCTCCCCTTGCGAAACAAGCCGCCCCCTTCCTATTCTTGGCAGCACCTCATCCACCCTCTCCGACCACCAACACCACAACGATGGAGAGCACTCCTCCCTCACCCTCGCCAGCTCCCTCGCTTCCCACGACTTCCACCAGAGTCGCCCCACGTCGACCACAAACCTCACCTCGTCACCAGCCAACCCATCACCTCCATCCTTTAAATACTCCACCACCGGCAACCTTCAGCCGCATCCGCCACTCCAGAGAGCTTCCCTGAGCTCAGAGCCTCCATTTGGTGACAGCAATTCGACGATTTCTTGAGCGAAGAAGGGCTTCTTCTCCGGCGAGATCCACGGCGCCTCCGCCGTGTCGCAGCCGCTCCTCCGAGTAGCTGCACGAGCTCGGGACATCACCGGTCCCTCGAGCGACGACCTGGACCCCAAAAGGGAGGCCCAATTCCCAGGTGAACCCCCTCCATTCCTCCTCCGATCTTTTTCTTATTTTTCCTTTATCTTCTCCGATTTTATTCGCCTCCACCGGTCACCCTCTCGCTTCCATTCCATCTCGCTGAGCTTCGCGTCGAAGCTCCCATCCTCACGAGACCTTTTACGACATCCAACAACGCACCTCGCAACACCCCGATCACCAGCTCCGCCATTTGGCCGGAGCTCCATCGCCCGACCACCTCCTTTCGCCTTAGGCCTCGCCAACCATCTTCACCTCTCCACAAACGCACGCACGAGCTTCGGCTCTATCTTTGACACTTGCAGGTGCTCCTCTGTTCATTGAACGGAAGCTCGCCGGAGACGCCCTCGAGCTTCATTGCCATCGACGTCAGGCCGCTCTCCGCCGCTCTTGAGACCACTAGCATCTCCGCCTCCTCGCCACGCGTCTTCTGGGATATCTCCAACAAGTCGGAGAGCGTCAGCGACACGAGGAAGGACGGGCGGAGCTGCAGCACCTTCGCCGGATCCCCGCCTTCTCCTCCGCAGGCGGCGGAGGACCGTCGGAGCAGACGAACAGCTGCCGTTCGATCACGTCGATCGAACGGTCCTCACATCGCCACGCGTCCCCTCACCGCAGCAGCTCCCAACCGTCGATTTCTCCTTTGATCCAGCGGCCCTCAGCGAGCCACGTCGCCGTCTTCATCGAGCCTAGAGGCCATTGGATCATCATCGATCCAAAGGCTCGAGGTCACGCCACGCGTCAGCACTGACACCCCTCGGATCCATCTTGATCCAAGGGCCTTCAGTACGCCACGTAGCATCGGCCCGAGCCTCCTCTCCGAGCCTAGGTTCGGGTCGCACGAACCTCACTCCAGACCTCCAAAGCGCCCGAGCCTAGCTCCGAGCCTCCGCAACCATCTGAGCCTAGGTCGCCCACGTGAGGAGCACGTGCGGCCTGGACAATTTACACAGAGGCCCCTGGAGCTTTCCATATTTGCAAAGAGGTCCCTATGAAGCTGAGCCCACGTGAGGAGCACGTGCCCTGTGGAGAATTTGCATTCAAGTCCACAACATTATAGGTAATTGCATTTTAGTCCCTGTCTGCATATTTGCTTATTGTATTTTTATTTTTCTGTATTGCATTTACACCCCTGTGTTTGCACGCATCCCTAGGTTGCATTTTACATCATTTTGCAAATCTAAAAATTACATGTTGTTGAGAAATTTGTCCTCTGTCTATTGATCCACGTGTCACATTTTTGTAATTTCAGTAGAATTATTAATGAATTAATTGGTTCATTTTTGAGATATTTTGCCCAGTGACACCTTTTAATTTGTAGTTAATTCTCTGTGCTTCCAAAAATCATCAAAAATTCATAGTAGCTTAAGGACAATATTCTTAAATTACCATAAAAATTTCATGTCATTTGCACGCATATCGAGGCCTTAATAAATTGTTAAGTGATTTTCTTAATTTAATTTTAATAAATTCACTTCACATTAAAACTCAGATCTTTCAATTTTCCCGGATCCCTTATTATTAGTGCTATTTAGGATAATTTTAGTTCTTGAAGAATTGGTGGTTTGTTATTTATTAAAAATTAAATATTGAAAATCACCCTGTCTGCATATTTACTTTCCAGTAAATTTATTTAGTGTCGAAAAATTCCAAAAAAAATTAGTGTAGATTATTTTCATCCTCATTAATCATCTGGCCAATTTTCATAATTTTTGGACTTCATTTGATATATTAATTAAATTGAAATGTTAAATTGGCCTGCATCTTTGTACTAGTCTGCATAGAAATTAAAAAGACCAAAAAAAATACTTCCTCGAAAATCAACACTTGGACGCTTGCTAAAATTCACCTAAGGAGACAGATGCCTCCCTGAGATCGACCTTGGACTTCACCAAGTAAAAAAATCTGCCGCTTAAAATTAACTTAACATTAATTGATAAGTGGTTTTTGACTAGCCTCTCGTATCCGACTGCAACGAACTATTAACATTAATTTGGACATTAATTTGACCTAATTAACTAAGGGTGCGGGACGCTTCTCAACCGCAGATCGAGGGCAGATTTCTTTGGAGATTCGGTGCAATCCCCGAGACGAGGAGTCAGCTTTTTGACCTAGATGACATGAGAGAGCAGCAAAGGAGTACGTGTAGTAGATTAACAATTTTTATGCATTTATTTGTAGCATTTATTTGTGTACTTTAAAGTGAGAGAGATATTTTTATTATAATATTTAGGACTCTCCAGGACTCTTCTTCACACTTCACGAGGTCTAGTGCCCGGGGGATTGTTCCCTTGGGGGCCTCGTCGGTTTTATCGTGGTTTTTATCGCCTTCTTTCATTTGTTTCATGGTTTTATTTTATTTCTTTTCTTTTATTAAGCCCTTAGCTTTAGGATTTCTTAATGATAGATTAAGGCCAAACACCTGACAACCATTGCATGCTCCTATAGATACCTTTGGACTTAGTCAAAGATTAAACTACTTCTCACTCAGTCTTTGAACCACGTGTCGTAAGAGATCTCCATAGAGCGCTTGCAGGACCTACTGTGGTAGGTACTGAGGAGACTCCAAGACCGGACCCTTAAATTCTATTCCGAGTCATTAGTACTGGTTCTTCACACTAATAGCTATTTATGGACTTAGGGAGATTTCATCGACTTGCATTTGTATATAGTGTAGGTTTCAATTATTCTTAGCATCTTTTCATGTAGAGTGTTGGAGGCAAGGTGAGCAATTATACTTTATCATTCATCCTCATTTTGCCGCTTGCATTGCTTTTCCGACTCTCCCTCTTATTTGACCGCCTAGGTGCAAAGTAAAATTGACTCCTCGTTAGGCGCATGCATTTCTTATTAAAAATCCAAAAAAGGTTATAACAAATAAAATTGGGATTGCTAACATTACTTTACCATAAAAAAGATCAAAAATAAAATATTTGTCTTAGGTCGAGTATTCCCCTAATTATCTTCATTTTAATTGCTCACGTACACTCTAAGGAGTAGTGCCAAATTCCTATCAAGACTCCTAAGTGTTTGTACAATTTTGAATTCTCACTTAACTCTAAAACAAACAAGATAAAAAGATCGAGCTTTGACGATCCCTACCGAGTTGAGTAGGTAAATTGAGGGGTGTGTTTTGTGTGCATTTGTTTGTGTATGCTTGTGTGTATTCTAGATCGTCTCTACGCATTTGTGCCTTTTTCTCATTCCTCTTAACTTGACCATCATGCTCTCTCGATCATTTTCTCTTATTTCGGAGATGGCTAACTGGAACTATTTTTATCCGGACATTGTGGATCCCTCGTACACCCCATCCGATCCACCTCCCTTTTCTAGGAGAACTTTGCTCCTGACATTTGTACATATTCGACCAACCCACTATTTTAGGACTCGGACTTTGACTTTGGTCCATTGATGAGCCGAAAATCCCACGAAATCTGAGTAGGAATAAAATCAATCAAGGGTCGTTGCGACCCGAATCTCGTGGATCAGACTCAACAAGAAAAAGAGACCACCAAATAAAAGTAATCAGAAATGAAATCCGAATAAGCGATCCTTGCTATTTATTTAACCTAGTATAGCGACCAAGGTCGAACTCAAGGAGCACGGATTGGATCAAAGGAGCCTACGAAGTGGTCAAAAAGAATAAAAAAGATAAAAGGTATTTTTGGTGGTTTTTATGTATTTTTAATTTTTTTGCATTTTTAATTCTAAAGAAAATATAAGAAAAAGCTAAAAAGGACACATTCAACAATTTATTCTTCAAATCAACTCAAAAAATTTGAATAAAATTATTTTTGTGTTTTTTATGTTTTTAAGTGTTTTTGGTAATTTTCTCAGAATTTTATAATTTTTAGTTGATTTTCTAAAAATCGAAAAAGGGAAAAATAGTGACGAAATGTGCAGTCAGATTTGAAAGGCTAATTAAAAATAGATAATTAGCCTATAAAAATCTGAAGGAAATTTTTAAAAAGTAGGAATAAAAACTAAACTTCAAAAACCAAAAATGCATTTTTTTTTGTTTTTATATAATTTTTTACTAATTTTTATAAGGTTTTTAGGGTTTTGTATTTTTTGTGGGTTTTATGAATCCAAAATCAATAAAAATTGGATAGAAGTAAGAAAACACTAAAATAAACTATACTTAAAATGCGTGTTTTTGAATTTTTAAAAATAACAAAACAAAACTCAAAAATATCCCAAAAAATAGTGAAATTTTTACACAGTGGCAGGAGCCATGTATCCAAATTTCACTTGATTTGGAGTTTATTTGATATTTTATTCAACCAATACAAGACACACAACACACAGGGACCAAAGTGCAAGAAAACATATTTTAGGGGCCAAATAGCTAACACGTGTAAAAACTATAAGGGCCTCAATGTAAATTTCGCAGTAATTTCAACACATGTTCCAATTCAGTACGCATAGGGGTATAAATGCAAATATCAGAAATAAAACTTCAATTCATAACATCAGATAAACCCCAAGCCCATACATGCAAAAAGCACAGAAACTCACGTGTCGAAGCATGTGCACCACAATAGGAAGGACTAAATTACAAATATTAAAAACCTATGTTCCTAGTTGCAAATTATCGAAATTAAAAACAACGGACACAAATATTTACAGGACTAAACGACAAATACAAAAAGAGGAGGGGCTAAGGTGAATTTACCCCTTTATTAAGATCCACGGCTGAAGGCGTGCCACGTGGAAGATCAGATGGCTGAGAACGGTGGACAACCCTTCGGTGATGGACACTCGAGATGAGCCCTCTCAAATCATCGGACGTCTGAGTCTTCTCCAAAGATGGACGGCGGTGATAGACCTGGAGCGAGGTGCTCGATCTGACGACTCCTGGAGATCCTCTAAGAACATGTCGCCGACGAGGTTCGCCAGCCAAATACGTACGCAGGGGACCTCCTCAGACGCTGCGGAGGTGGGCGAATCGACGAGGGAGCTCGTTCGCAGCTAGTGGTGTGCTCCGATGGCTCCGGCGACGGAGGGGAGCGAAACGGCTGTTCCTGAACTGTTGGAACCCCAGATGGGGTCCTTCTTCGATGGGACCTGCACAGAAAGAACGTTGGGTCGAGGGCAAAGTGCCTCGACCCGGTTATGGGCGAAGTAGGTGGTCTGGTGAGGCGGAGCGGGGGTCTCCGGCAAGGCGACGACGGAGGAGACCTACTTCTTGGTTCCGGGGCAAACCAAGGTGATCATAGGGGTGTAGAAGATGGGGAGAAGTCTCATGAAGATGATACGAGGTCGGATGGATAGAAGGGTGATTGGAGTGGAGCGAAATGGCCAGCGAAGGCCGGCGGTGCAAAATCACAAAATGGAAATGGAGGCTAACCTAGATGATCTCGAGGCTACCTGATGATCGCGGACGTCTGTGCTAGAGGTGGGTGATCTCCTGGGGTACTTGCCTCAATATAGCGACGTCTCCAGAGGCTCGAGCTCGCCGATGGTGGAGCACAACAGCTAAGACCACCAGACTAGGGGCTAGAGCGCTCCAACCCTCGCTGCAACGCCTCCTATCACTTGCTGTCACTCAAGGCTAGAAGACGGAGGTCCTGGGAGTATGAAATGGTGGCTGAAGGTGACGTGAAATGGTGGGCGGAGGCGACGCTATATAATGTAGGGGTCCGAGAAGATGGGAGTCGGGTGCGCGATTCAAGGCTCGGACCCCTAAGAAGATTCCTGGGCGTGGATCTCGGATGTGAGAGCTCCAAATGGAGCCCGGGGTTTAGCTGAAAGGTGATCGGATCAATCCAGGATAAATGGGTGAAGTCGGGTCGGGGCGCAGATCAGCGAGCCAAGTGGTCCTAGGGGGAGAGTTGACCGGGGGTCAACAATCCCCCGTGGACGAATCAGAATGCGAGATTTATTAATTCTTGGTAAATTCATTTAAAAATAATAAATGATTTTATTTTAAAAAGTTTTCAACATAAAAAATGTTCATTTATTTTCAAAGTATTTTTTAGTGATTTTTTTTAAAAAAATAAATTATGTATTTACATTATATTATTATTATATACATGTATACATACCTCTGTATTTTTGAATTTTAATTGTATTATTATTTATGTAAAATTATTCCAATTTTATATTTTATTTATTTACATCATAAAATATGGAATATAAAATGATTTTTATTGGATTTTTATTAATTATTTTTAAAGGTAAAATAAATACCTCTTTTATTTTATATACATGGTATATGTACACTGATGAGAGAGAATTTATTAATTTTTATTTTTTATTTTTGTTTTTTCCCATTTTTATTTTATTTCATAAATATTTACAAAATAAAGTGAACACATAAATTCTTTTATTTTTTAGAAAATAAAATATTTACACAAAGAGGGGTATTTATACCATGTTGAGTTACCCTATCTCTCTCTACTCATTTTATTTTGCGGTCAGGCTCTTGTGGAGCTCTCCCTTGGGTTCAGGTCACTCAATATTTATTCTAAATATTTCCCTCTTTTTCTTTATTTCTTTATTTCTTTATTCCTTTATTTTTGTGCAAAAACGTTGCTAATTATGGCTATTTACATGATGCATGCATTTTGACAAATCATTGTATTTACAAACATTTACTGGGTCTTTTACCAAGGTTTCTAGCTAAAATAATGGAATAAAGAGTGATGAATGAGGATTCATCACCCATCATTCCCACCACCATCACCCTCACATTTCGACAACCCACTCTTCCTAGAATATCCGGATCTGGAATGTGATTTTTATCCACATCCACCACCCTCATCCCATTCACCCGATCCAGAGATATTGGAGTCACCTTTCACCTTGAACCAGATGATGGATCATATGAACTCAAAGTTGAATGACCTGTTTAGCATAAATAAGAGCCAGACGATGCTCTATTCTTTGAGGATATGGATTCACTTGAGGATGATCATGAGAGCTTTCAATCGTCCAAAATACAAAAAAATGAGAAAATTTTAAAAATACAAAAAGAATTTGGGAGACACTTGGTTGATCTGGACTGTGAGGAGAGTACCCACCTGCCAAATGTTTTGCCCACACATCCATTCACATCTTGTCCCACCTTTGACCTGAGGATGCCATTGTACAGAGTACTCTGGACATTCCTCATGTAGATGAGATTCTGATATCCTCCCTTGGATGGAGTAGATCCAAAAATTCAAAATAATATTGACTGAACCCGAAGTAGTGGTTTCTATTCACAAGATCATTGATACCCCACTTTGCCAGGCCATGAACCAATTATCTGCTCCTCATCATAAGAAGATAAAGCAGAGGAGCAGATCTGAGCGTCATATATTGAACATGACCACTACCTATGCCATCACACACCGTCTACTCTTTAGGAAAAGGAACACCGCTACACCTTTCATTAGCTGCACCATCTCTAACTACACTCATCATCACATTCTCCTCGACAGCAGTGCTTCGATACAGTCTCTTCACTTAGGTCCTCTAAAGAAAACCAGGATGATAGTTAAATTTGTTGGTGGATCTATCAAGAGGACGAAGGGTATTCTAGAGAATGTTGTCATTTCGATTCAGGGCATGATCTACAATGTTGATTTTGTCGTATTGCACATGGACACCTCCACCAGGGAGCACTCTCCAATCATCCTGGGATGACCATTCCTCGCCTCCGTGAGGGTCGTTGTAGATTATGGATCGGGAGAGATTTGCTTCCGTCCCATTGACGAGAGCAAGGTGATCATCACTATACCCACTTTTGAACAGAGACCTGCACCTGATGTGACTTCACCTATCTTGGTTGACCCCAAGGACCGTTACCTTAACGAGACTATCAGAGTCCTCTACAAGGAGGAAGCCTCGGAAAACATGGACCTCGGAGTTCCTTTTTCTGGTACTTGGCGATGTGTTGATGACATCCGTAACATTTACACGATTGGCACCATTGAGCAGAGGGCAGATATTGATGAGACTAAGGCTGAATTTGATCTTGTTGCCTTTATTCAAGAATTCAAACCTTTTGATGAGAATGATGATCTGGTTGAGACTCTTGAGGACGAACATGATTCGACAACTTCTACTAATGAGTTTGTTCCTTTTGGTTTTGACCTTGATGAGACCCCGCAGGACGACCTTGACTCCACTTCTTCTGATGATGAGCTTGTCCCATTTCACCTTGATATCAGCGAGACACCTAAGGCCATACCTAGCCATACTACTTCCACTAATCCGTCTATGCCTCTTCACATCGCGACTATTGAGGATCTTCACCAGGTCAATCCTAATCGGCTTCTGTCTACTGTGGACCTCGATATCGACATCCACCTTGTCAGCAAGAAGGTTCACTTTCTGCCTTCTTAAGCTATGTACATCCATTCTGTTGTATATTTGCTTTCGTTCATCTTTGTCCATTTTCTGTTTCTCTCATCCACCACATTCTCATGTGTGCCTTGCTTAGGATGTACTTTTTCCTAAGTATAGGGGGTGTACGAGCCGAGTGTTCATTCATCATTCTGTTTCATCACTCCTATTATTGCCTATATTTAGGACCTCTTTTACCCTAAGTATTGGTCTGTACATCCTCTTCTATCTTTTTCCATCTTGAAAACTCTTTTCTTCTTTTCCTTTTGTATTTTCTTTTTCTATCAGAAAAGGTGTCGCCCTTTTTGTCAGGCTTCTGTACTTAGGATGTACTTTATCCTAAGTAAAGGGGTGTGCACCCTGAGTTCTTTCATTCTTTGATCCTCTCCACTGTCTCCTCTTCTTGTCTATACTTAGGGATATCTCACCTTAAGTATAGGGGGAGGCAGTCTGAGTATGATCTGTTCATTCCCACCCTTGACCCTCCCTTCTTTGCGTATAGTTTTCTATACTTAGGATTACTTGATCCTAAGTATAGGGGGGATGGTCAGCTTCCTATTCATTCATTAGTCCATTATTTTCCTATACTCAGTATGAGTTATGCCTTCTCTTTTTCTCTCTGATCTATGAGGACGTAGCTTAAGCTAAGTATAGGGGGGTCGTATATACTTTGTATATACTTTAGTCATAACTCACATTTTCATATTTTTAGTAATTATTATGGCTTAATGTACCTATTAAAAGTCATTGAAACTACTTAATAAAAAGATGTTTATTATTCCACAAATTCTTTTGTATTTACTGATTAATAAATAAGGTTAAAATATTTGAAAAAATAGTTTGAAAATCTTGTTGAAATATATTTTGAAAACTACTTGGAAAACATGTTGTTAAAAATTTTAAACCTTTGCAAAATGTTTTATTTGAAAAAAAAATCTTTTATTTATGTGAAATAAAAACATCTGAAAAATGATTTGCAAATCGTTTGAAAAATTGTTGCAAAAATATTTTGAAAAATCTATATATACTATTTGAAAAACCTTTCGAAATGATTTTCAAATGTGTGTAAATGTTTATAAAAATCATTAGTAAACATTATTTTGGACTATAGTTTTCAAAAATTGTTCCTAAAAACCCTTTTCAAATAAGTTTGAGGAACATATGCATCTCACTAAAATTCTCTATAAATTATTTATATATACCTATAAAATGACCACTTTCCCCTTGCAAATTCTTGAAAATCTAGTTCTTATAAATGTAAGATGCATCCCCTTGTAAATATGTGTACCTAGTTTTTAGTCAAAATCTTTTTGTTTTTGGAAATTCTTAAAAACATTTGCAAAACTAAAAATACAAAAAACAACTGAAAAATCTTCTTTAAAAATATCAAAAAAATGCATATGCATCATCTTTTTCAAAAATTCCGTAAAAATTTCAAAACTTTGAAAATTACATCACAAAAATATTTTCTGCATAACATTTGCATAGCATTGTATTTTTCGGATCGAATTTGATAATGAACAAGTCTAAATAAAATCCAAAGATTGGAGCTTGGTTAGACATTAAATCTACTTAATAACAGGAATCTTATAGGAGCTGGAATTGAGGTACTTCATGTCTAGTTGACTTAATTCTTTGAGGATCACGAGACTTGATTCAACGGATTCTTGACTGCCTAAGTAGAGTATTTTGTATCACACACCAGGCTCTTGTTGATAATGACCTACCTTGGACATTTGCACCTTTCACTTGGTTCTACTAAGTTGAAGTGGTGAGGGGATTGTATTTGTCAGTATGAGATGCATACAAGTGGAAACATTTGTCCTCGTCTAGGGAGGGAACTGCATCCCAAACTGTTAACTGGCGTTAATCTCTAAAGACAAGAGAGTGTGGATTTCAATAATTCTTCAAAAGAGTGATATTATATGGGATCAAGAGAAAAACTTCTTATGTAAATGTTGCCGTAAATAGTATTTCAAAAAAAGAGAAAACTCCAAAAAAGTGGCCAAGCCTGATTGAAAATAAAATGCTTGCCGGAGTGTATGTATTTGTATAGTCAATAAGAAAGCTTGAGATTCAAAGTCAAATCATGTGATCCTGCAGCTGGATGTCTTGACTATACTGGTCTTGCATCCTAGGATCAGTAGCTACACTGGCTACCGCATATTCTTCTCTTCATCCCCTCCTCTCGAATTGGTTGTCACTTGAACTTAGAAGGGAATACCCGACTCCCCCAGGAAGGAGTTGCAGGATTGGGGAATCACTATGTTGTCATGCTGGAGAAGTCAGTCTCTTTGTCATTTCATTTAGGGAGAGCCACCATCACTTACACTATACAGGTCTGATTCATAGTCATAAGGGTTTGCGTATGAGTTGAAATATTTTGACTTGGCTATTGAGGAGACTTGAGCAGAGTTTTGGGATTCTCGAAGGCTGTTGGATTTCAAATCAAATTCCCAATAAAGTTCCACCCACACTAAAATTCCAAAGGTCCGACTTAAGCTCTAAACTTTGATTTTGTGAAGACAAGTTTGATAATTGAACTTAATCCGTTTTCTTTTTTTTTATTTTCCTTTGTTTTTATTTTCTTCACTTATTGCATAAATGTTTGTTAGGGAATAACAAAGGCAAGTATAGGGGGATGATTTATCTCCATTTCACCATCTTTATTCTATCATTTTGGATTTAAAAATCCTAGTAAATACATGTAAATACCCATATATCATGCATTTTAGCATTCATACATTATTGTGTAAATAGTGTATAAAATAATATTTTTAATGCCAAAATAATATAATAAATAAAATAAAAAAATAAAATAAAATATCGAAGATATTTTATGATCCTAAACCCCGAGACCTAGGCATCTCGATGACTAGGTCGACAAGGAATAAAGTAGGAGGGAGATAAGGGTCCCAAACGCAAAAAAACATTATTTTGAAATTCATTCTTTATTCATTTTTGGGACATATTTTTTGTTCTACCTTTTATACTTCATATAAAGATGAACATGAAAGTTGTAGATAACTAAATATGGGAAAATACAAAATTGAGTTTACACAAAAAACACACAATGTACAAAATACAGTCTAAATAAGATTCCTAAATCCCAACTTCCCATACCCATATCTCTTAAATAAAAACTCAAAATATATCAAACCCACCTTTAATTGTATATAAATTTTAATAAGCTATTTAATGAAGGTGATTTCATATTTTTGGAGTCAAGATGTGAAAGTTAGATTTTGGACCCCTATTTAAAGTTTACCCTATTAAAACATTCATCTTATTTACTATTCATTATTTTTATAATTTTATATTTGTATATTTTTGTGAATATTATTTATAATATATGTAAAATAGGAATAAAAACATAAAGAAAACACTAAAATAAAATATGTATAGAAAATACATAGGTAAAATACATATATCTATACCCATATAATAAATAGACTTATTTATTGAAATGTATATATTATATCATAAAAATATAATAAAAATATATTTAAGAATATAAAAATTATTTTTAAATATATAAAATAATAAAGTAGATTAATAAAATCAAAACTACAAAATAAAAATAGCAGACATAAATATATAGATGAATATATCTATATATAACTCCTAAATAGTAACTATTAATTATAAAGCCCTAAAAATAAATAAAAAACACAAAACATACTTTATAAAATAATAAACATTTTTATTTTATAAACTAAAATAAATAAATTTATTTATTAATTTGTATTGATGTTTCTATTTTAAGGGGTTTTTCTTAGTTGGTCCACGTCGACCAACCAGGTGCCGTAGAGAATTGACTGGGGGTCATCTCTCTGACCCACATGTTGTTTTTGTTAGAACTACGTCTTCGCCCCGATTCTCGATTTTCTGGAGCCCGCACCTTGCATCTTTTGCGATCTAGTCATTCACGACTTTCCGTTCTCATTCATCGAGCATGTACTCCTACTATTTTTCTTGGGCTTTGGATCACTGAATCGACTAATGATCTTCGATCTTTGAGCCTCCTCGACTAGCCTGTACATAACCCTCCTCCTTCCTCCATTCAAATTTCGAACCCCTTTTGACTATCCTCTTTCCCTCCTAATGCGCTTGCTGGCTGGAGGGTGGTGATAGGACCTCCACCACACCTTTAGGTGGTCGAAGGAACGGTCCGAAGGTGGTCTCCGCTACCTTCGTCGTACGCTGGTGTCGACGTCTTCTTCCCGATCTGTTTATGAGATACATTCCTTTTTACTACATTTTCTCGCTTAGTTTATGTCTTAAGCTAAGTTTCGTTCTTTATTTTGTCATTTAATCACGCATTTTAGCCTTAATAGCCCCCTCGAGGTTCGCCGAAGCTAGGCGAATCTCTTCATCATAAAACTCGTCGTCTTCCGCCTCTATACCACCTCATGTCGTTTCCCCATCGCCTTCTCCATCACAGTTCACCCCCATCTCCTCTCGACCCCACATGGATCAAGCTCACTGCTCTCCCTCTACCATCATCCGTGGGAGAGCTCTGCCTCATGCCACCCGTCACTCCCCTTTGTCAATAAGAGCCCCCGTACCCCCTATTTTCTTGCACTAACTATACTTGCAGTTGCATACGGCTCTAGACCCTCGGTTAGGGCCGATTTTTGTGCATACTCAAATACCTGGAGCCTTCGACTCCCCTTGACTCCGTGACGATGCACCGGGGCCCTCCTGGACATTTTGTCACTGTCGTTTGGTAGAGGAACCTTCCAGGATCCGCTGGACCCTTTTTAGTGCTGTATCAAGTGGCGGAGAAGGAAGATCAAGCTGGTGGAAGTCCTTCTCGTCGTGGCTTCTTCCCAGTTCATCCTGGCCTCTTCTCCATCATCGGATTGGGATCGTTCTTCCTGAGCTACAGCTACCGTTGGATCAGGACATTCACGACCATTGATCTTATGCGCGACCATCTAATCCTAGCCATCTATTCTGAACCATCATCGGTCGTCCCGGAAGTGACATGTGTCAAGTGAGGCACCAACAAACGTTCGATTCACGTCTATTATGGGGTATTTTGTGTTTCCAACCTCGCCTTGTTTTGTATTTAATGTTTAGGAATTAAAATTTTATGTGTCGTAGTTTTATTTTTGTGTAATTTGCAAATAGCCCCTCAGACTTCTTGTATTTACATCCAGGTCCACGGCCACGTCACCTCACGTGCCTGTGTGCGTGAGGTGCGGGCATTTTATGAGGGACCCTCGTAGTTTTGGGTATTTATGATTGATTCAGAAACTTTTCAGTTATGTTACATCTTTCTTGGTAAAATTGCAGATAAGACCCTAGACTATGGTTTTATTATTTATATAAAAATAAAAAATTACCCTTTTTATCTCTGTTTGCAATAGATTATACATAAAAATTATAAAAACATTATGAAAATTTCTCCAAAATATATATTTTATATTTATGTATTTCTAACTTTTAAACCAAAAATCACTAAAAAATGTAAAAGAAAACTCAAAAAATAGAATAACCCTAAAAACCTCTATAAAAATATATATAATACCCAAAAACTCCAAAAAATGTGTTTTCTATTACTGATTTTTTTTATATTATATATATATATTGAAATTAATTAGGATAATTTTTGATATTGTTTGCTATTTTTAATCTCCATTTTAATTTTGACAATTTAATTAAACCCTTATTTAGGGAGTTTTTGAGTTTAAAAATATATAAAAATAGAAAAATTATCTTAATAAATCAAAAAATAGTAAATAATTTTTTGAAATCCAAAAATAATTTATTTTCTTCATTTTGAATATTTTTTCTAATATTTATATTTACCCTATTCTATATTGTATATATATCTTATAACAACCTTATGTATAAATTTAAAGAAAAAAGAAAATATAAAAAAGAAAAATAAAAAAAATAAAATATAAAACTATGAAACTAAAATAAAATATACAATATAAAATTAAAACCTACAAAAGAGAACATATAGATAAATATATCACAATCATTTTTGTGTATTTTGCCCAATCTATCCTACATGTTCCTTGTGTTTGACCTCTACATGCTTGCACAATGCACACTATACACATCCATTGTAGAGTTATAATAAATTTTAACTCCGCATTGATTTTTTTGCTTAATTATCATTGTGGCATAATTGTTGTTTGAAATAGGGTTTCTTGTGGGTCACCATAGCGACTGTGTCTCCGCCTTGTGTGAGACAAATCTAGACCCATGAAAAATCCTCTTCATCACCTCCGCTACCTCATTTGATTTGAGTTATGTGCAGAGTGCTTTGTTCAAGTTAGACCATTGTCGACAAGAGTCATGCGTGTGTCTTGAAATAGTCTACTTAGGCTAGTCAAACTGACCTGTGAACATAGTCTAATGGACACAATGAATTAAGTCCCATTGACCTAAAAAATCCTAATTCCAATTCCTATAAGGTTCTCATGAAATTAAGTGTATTAAGGTCTAACCAAGCAAGAAACCTCACATTTTATCCCATACTACTTTAATTATCAATATCATTCTAAAAAAATGCTTATGCAAGTGCAAAGATTATGAAGTAGATTTTCTCATTTTAAACTTTCTACGTAGTTTTCAAAAGTTTTGAAAATTTTATGCATTTTTTAAATGTTTTTTAAAATTTTATGGATTTTCAAAAGGGTTAGTAAATTACAAACATTTACATACATTAATAAAGAGATATTTTTCAAAAGTTTGAAAAATATTTCACAATTATTATTTAAAGGTTTTCAAAAAGATTTTTCAAAATGATTCACAACCATTTTAAAAATAATTTACAAAATATCTTCAAAATGATTTTTACAAATAATTTAAGAACTTTTCACATATTTACAAGAGATTTTTAATATTTTTAGTGGTTACCCTTACCCAGTGTGTTATAGCCATATTAATAAATATACAAGAAAGAAAGAGTTGTGGATAACGTGTGTGCATGTGTATTATACGACCCCCAATACTTAGCTCAGACTATGTCTTCATAATGACCAAGGAGAAATAAAGGAAGACATAACTCATACCAAGTATAGAAGAATACTATACTACAATGATTGAATAAAAGAATAAGAATTCAATCGTCCTCTCTATATTTTGGATCAACTAATCATGAGAGAAGATTGTTCACAAAGCAAGGATGACCGAGGGTGAGAATATATAAAATCAATGACTCAGCTTGTATCACATATAATCAGTGAAGACTATCCTTAAGTATAGACAGAATAATAATAAGTTGAGAGACAAGTGAGGGAACATAAAAGGATAACACAAGTCACTCATCCCCCCATACTTAGGTTGGAGTATATCCTAAGTATAACATTGATGAAAGGTACGAATGGATAAAACAAAAGAAAGAAAGAAGTAGAGGAAAATAGATGAAAAGTTATAATCAAGAATTTTTTTGATCAGCTTCGTATCTGGATCTGTTGATGATATAAGCTCTTCTTGAAAACCACTTCAAATGGGTCGACAATGAACATGAATATGTCAAGTTCCATGTATGTCTTCAACAACTATCCATTGACTACGAACGATTGTGCGTAAGATGGCAACTCAGATATGAGGATGCTACCATTGTCATGCACAGTCTTCACTAGAGTTATTTTGTCCGAGAATATCTTCAACTTTACGTCAAATAACCACACCTTTGATCAAGATCGAAAGTCTTTCGTATGATATGCTTGTTGTTCCATCTTTTGACTTCCTCATTGTACATTAGGTCATAGGTATATTCTTGGAATTCTAAGAGTCCATTCGGATCAAACTGTCACTTCTGACCACTAACATGTGAGTCCAAATTGCAGATGTTGACTGTACAAAGTGATTTATAAATTAACTCAACTGGCAGATGACAGTTTTCCATAGACAAGATGATATGGAGACATACCCACTAGGGTCTTGTAGGCAGTACGATAAGCCTATTGACCGAAATCAAGAAATTGAAATTAGATCTTCTATCTGGTCGCATAATTTTCTGTAAAATCGTCTTAATCTCTCTATTTTAAAGTTCAACCAAACCATTCGACTGCACGTAGCAAGAATATGCACGACACGATGTTCAATGTCGTATTCCTTCACAAGTTTCTTTACTTCCTTATTTACAACTCTACAGGCCGGTGGCTCGAAGGGGACGGTCGAGGGCTGTCCACTTTGTAGCAATAACCGTCCCTTCTGCTCTGAGGGGACGGTCGAGAAACCGTCCCTTCTACCACCGTCTCATTTGAGTAGGTGGGACGGTTCTCACGAACGTCTCTTTTTATAAACCATTGGGGACGGTTGAAACCGTCCCTTTAATAATTAACATTGGGGACGGTTACAACCGTCCCTAGTACCACGAATGGTAGGGACGGTTGTAACCATCCCCAATGCTCAAACATTTTGCGACGGGCACAGAAGAACTGTGGGGACGGTTGTTGCAACCGTCCCTAATGGTCAACCATTTTGCGACGGGCACAGAAGGAATGTGGGGATGGTTTACACCGTCCCCATTAGGTCTTTGGGTCGATGTAAACCATTGGGGACTGTCGGAACCATCCTGCTTGAGAAGCAGAGGGGCCGATTTTGATCGTCCCATCTAGTTTGGGGTCTATAGCGACGCCAACAGAAGCGTATAGGGGACAGTTGAAACTGTCCCATCTAGTATGGGGTAAATGGCGACGCCGACAGAAGCGTATACGGGACGGTTGTAACCGTCCCATATAGTCAGTCTATAGCGACGCCAACAGAAGCGTATAGGGGACGGTTGTAACCGTCCCATCTAGAGTGGGGTCTATGGCGATGCCGACAGAAGAGTATAGGGGACGGTTGTAACCGTCCCCATTAATCTTTGAGCTATCCTCAAAAGGGGGACCTTTCTGTAGCACCATAGGGGAAGGTTATAACCGTCCCCAATAACCCCTGACTGGAAAAAAATACTAGATTCATGGTGTTTTCTTCCCGCTCTCTCTGTGAAATCAAATAACACATTCCATAAACTCAAAATTCAAGATATAAATAAGACACTTTATAGTTACAAAGAGAATGTTTGTCAATACTACATATTCTTAGACACTACTAGAAATATTACAATCAAATGTTCAACAAAAAACTAAAATTTACTACAAGCATTGTTATCTACTCCGATCCTTCACTCTCGTCGCTCTCCTCCTTACTCTCCTCATCGTCGCCGAGACGTGTTGGTTGTACAGGTGGCGTGGATTGACTTTGAAGACGGCTTATAAAGGACATGACATTCGCCATTTCCAAACGCATCTTCGCCATCTCTTGATCTTGTGCAGACATCTTTGCCTTTACCTCCTGCAACTCCCTCTCCATCTCTCTTTCTCTCTGGCTCCCTTGCGAGGAAGAGTGCGACCCACTTGCACCACCCATTCCGTACCATGTACGGATCGTTTCTCCACGTCCTCCGCAACGGATGTGTCCATTGTGTTCCGGACCAGTGGCATGACGGAATGAATCATCGGCCGACAACGGGGGTTGGCTCGTTCCCGTGCTGTCTAGCGAGGAGGTGGTAGAGAGCCTAATCATTTCTTCCTGCATGTATAAAAATTATAAATATTGTCAATATAATAACTTAAGTCACTATATAAATTAAAAATAAATATTACTTACATGAATTGGTGTGTAGGCGTCATCAACCCACTGCACTTCTCCTCCTAAATCCCGGCTCTTGGACCCAGCAAAAACCTCTTTGCACGCCATTTCTCGTTCGTTATCCCTCAACTAAAAAAACATAAGAGAAGTTTTTAAAATAAATTTTACACATAAACTTAATAATTCTACAATTTTTTTAAATACTTACAAAGTCATCCTTCAATTGGTTGGTGTTCTTTCTTCCCATCTTATGGGTGGACCGAAAGCCTTCGGATCGATTCGCCGTATTTTTGGTAGAAATCGACTGAAATTAAACAACATTAGTACATGCATAAAAAGTAAAAATAAACAATGTACGTACCGCGAATTCCTCACTGGATCAAAAATTAATCAACTCCCTCCATTGTTCTGGTGTAACACCAGGTGGGACGTTCTGCACAAGCTGCTCATATAGAATCTGGGGGTTGTAATACTAAAGATGGAAAAATAAATATCGTTAATCTTAAATCTTCATAATTAAAAATAAAAAAATCTCCATACCTTCGCCTTTATGCGTCCCTTGTATCGACGCAACAACTCAACAGCATGGGAGAGAATCTGAGAATCGACATGGGCATTTCATTCCCATGTAAAGATAGCCTTATACAACAAATATAATAAACATTAGTATAATAACTTAATAAAAAATGGTTTTTTGATTTTAAAATACCTCCAAATCAGAAAGTATGGCATCCTTGACAGCATAAAGAAGCTGCCGAAAGTCGTGGGTAGTGATGGGGATGCGTGCACGAGCAACCTGGCCAAGGTAGCTCTGAAACTCCGTAGATTTCTCTCCAACCGCATCTCCGCCAACAATACACACATGCAAGGTCTCCCGGGTGCAAGACGATCCAAAAATCTACACTGAGACGGTCCACGTCTTCTCGGGGTACCTCCACTACCTGCATCAGAAGAACCTCCCTGTGGCTGCTGAGGAGGTTCGGGAACCTCCCGAATACGTCTAGGTCTAGGAGCCATCTCTGAAATTCAAAAGGAGTTATTTCAAAAAAATACATTTAGATAGATGACAATACATTCAATTATTTGAAATTAAAAATAAAAAAAACATTACCGAATATTGCTAGTTCCAACGTCGTTGTCTAATACTTCATGGAAAAAATCACTGGAGTTATTTTGGTATGCAACGTCATTGTCTAGTGCATCTTAACCATCTATGACTACCTTGTAATTATTTTCACTTCTTAACCATCTACGACTTACCGGTAAGAAACGACGATGTCCCAAATAACAATGTTTCATGCTCGCACTTAGGCATGTCGAATGTGTTTTATCCATACAAACCGGACATGCGAGTTTACCTTTCGTACTCCATCCCGATAAATTGGCATATGCTGGAAAGTCATTAATTGTACACAATAAAGAAGCAAGCATTGTAAAGAATTCTTTCTTTACCGCGTCATACGTACTCACTCAAGAATTCCACGGAATCTTTAGTTCGTCAATCAACGGTTGCATATATGTATCTATCGCATTACCTGACCTCTTAGGACCAGGTATCAATAACGACATCATCATAAAGGAAGATGCCATTGACATCCATGGTGGCAGATTATATGTAACAAGTATCACAGGCCAAATAGCGTAACTCGTACTCATATTTCCGAATGGATTAAAGCCGTCAGAAGCAAGACCCAATCGTACGTTTCTTACTTCCTCAGAAAACGATGGATACATTTCATCAAATTTGCTCCACTCCTCTGTATCTGATGGATGTCGCATAACACCGGTTACATCTTTCTTTTTGATATTACTGTGCCATGTCATCATTCTAGCTATTCTTTCGTATGAATATAATCGCTGTAATCGGGGAATCAAAGGAAAGAACCGTAAAATCTTCTCCAGTTTTTTCCTCTTCGAATCATTACCAATATTATTATATCTGCTACTTTTGCAGTCAGGACATGTATCTAAGTTTGAATAATGCTTCCAATATAAAATGCAGTCGTTTGGGCATGCATCAATTTTCTCGTAGTTCAGTCCAAGTGCACGAAATCTTGACTTAGCGTCCTTCCAGTCCTTTGAAAAGTTTTTTTGATTATTTAATAATGTCCTAATCAACTGTAAGACATCTGTCATCGTAACTGCCGTACACCGATTCTTCCTTTTTATCTTAAACATCTCCAGAAGAAAACGTAATCGAGACATTTTGACTCCTGAGCATAATGACTTTTCTGCATCTTGTATTTTTTCAAGTAAGGTATCCTGAAGTGAATCCATCATTTCATCGGTGTCATGTCTTCGAATATTATCTACCATCTCAAATATAGCATCACGATCATGTGTTTTAGAGACATCTCCTTTAGTATCACCTTGGAGATTACTATCTTCTTCTAAAATAACTCCTTCACCATGATATGTCCAATTCATATAATGAAGCCAAAAACCATTTAATATCAAATGCTCGTAAACTATGGCTCGATTTTGGGTCAAAGTGTTTTTGCATCTTATGCAAGGACAATGTATCATATCTCCTTCACCTCCTGCAATATGATAGTGCGATTCACATCGAAAAGCTTAGTCTAAGAATCCGATAACTCCTTTGTTATATGTCCGATAGTCATCGAATCTTTTGTTCATCCAACTTTTGTCCATTGCCTAAAGGTAAGATCCAAAGTTAATTACAATAATGTTTGGTAAGTTTCAATAATGTATGTTAGGTTATTTTTTTGATCCCTCTAAACTAAACTATTAAGCAATTAACAAATATTTTTTTGATCTAACTATGTTTTTGATCTAACTATGTTTTTCTTCCTCTTAAACAAACTATTTATCAATTTAAAAACTACATTACAATCATAAGCATCCATACACCTCTACTTTACAAAGATTACACTATACTTTAAAAAATCTTCACAATCATAAGCAAGCATAATATATTAATAAATTACTAAAAAATTAAATAAAAAACTTACATCCAAATAAGATGACGGAATCAAGGCGGAGGGAGGTGGGCGACCGGGCGGAGGACGATGGACGGACGGAGACGGGCGGCGGTCGGGCGGGGCCTGAGGAGGAGGGTGATGGGGCTGAGTGGGCGAGAGGGCGGAGGCGTAGGGCAGAGGAGGAGGACAAGGGGGCAAGAGGGCGGGCGGGGGCGGAGGGCGGGGGCGGAGGGCGGAGGAGGAGGGCAAGGGGGCGAGGGGCGGAGGCGGAGGGTGGAGGAGGAGGGCAAGGGGGGAGGGCGGAGGCGGAGGGCGGAGGAGGAGGGCAAGAGGGCGACAGTGCTGTGGAGGAGGAGGAGGAGTCCGGACTTCGAGTGGATGAATGAGGGAGATGGATTCGGCTGAGATGGGTATATGACCATCGGGGACGGTCGTTCAACCATCCCTTTTAATAATAATCAGGGACGGTTATAAGTGGACTGTCCCTCTGGTTGGTTTTATGGGACGGTGGCGTAAACGTCCCATAAAACCTACTATAGGGGACGGTTACAACCGTCCCTTTTAATAATAATCGGGGACGGTTATAAGTGAACCGTACCCTCTGGTTGCAGATATTTCCACCAGCACGCCAATTAGATTGGTTTTAGGGATGGTTACGCAACCGTCCCATAAAACCAACTATAAGGGACGGTTTAACCGTCCCCTATAGTTTCGTATAAGCGACGGCCACAGTGCAGTAATGGGGACGGTTATGACCGTCCCCTACAGGCCCGGGTAGATAAAAAACCAACCTGGGGTTCTGCTCATACGGGACGGTTATAGGATCGTCCCTAAATGTCATATTAAAGGCGACGGTCGTAGTTGACCGTCGCTAGACACTACAGAAGGGACGGTCAGCATACAACCGTCCCGTAAAGTAGTGTAGGGGACGGTTGCTCTATGACCGTCCCCAATAACCGTCCCCAAAGGCCGTCCAGTTTGTAGTGTAAAATGACTACCCCCATCTGAGATAGAATTTCATGGATTTCGAACAGCGAGATAATGTTATCCTTGAGAAAGTGACAAACCATACAACTATCTTCGGATCGGACGAGGATAGTCTCCACCCAACGACTCATGTAATCTACGACAAGAATTATGTATTAAAACCTGACTGTTGAGAAATAGGCCTGTAAAGTCAATGCCCCAAGTATAAAAAACATCCGATATCTGAATAAACTTGAGTGGCATCGAGTCTTTGGAACTAATAATCCCTCCCAATTTCTGATAGTAAGTGTAATCTTTCACATATGTTGTGGCATCCTTGAATAATGTAGGCCACCATAGAACACACTTCAATACTTTCGATGTTGTTCTGCTTCCAGAATGGTGTCCTCCTACTTTGAGCTTATGACAATGCTCGATGACACTAGTGTACTCCTCCCGAGGAATACATCGATGCCAAATGCAATCCGCACCTTCCATGAAAAGGTGAGGATCTTTCCTCTGGTAAAAATGAACAGCGGACAATAACTTATCCTTCTTTACTTACGTCTAATTTTACGTAACTTTCTTAGAGATGTGATAATTCACAATATCAGCATACCCAGGGAGTGATACGACACTCAAAAATGGATCCATTAGGAAAGGTTTCTGTGATCGGTGCATTGCTCAATGGAATCTTTATGCTTTCAGTTCTGGATAAATGGTCTGCTACCATATTTTTACTCTAGCTTTATCTCTTATTTTCAAATCAAATTCCTAGAGCAAAAGGATCCAAAGGAGCATATGTGATTCGACATCCTTCTTTTGATGTAAGTATCAGATACTATAGTGGTCAGTGAAAATGATTATTTTTTATCCAAGAGGATGATATTTGAACTTCTTGAGGGTGAAAACAATGGCCAGCAGCTCTTTTTCTGATAGGGTGTAGTTCGTTCTAGGACTCATTTAATGTCCTGCTGACATAGCAGATAGAATAAGGAAGTACATCCCTACGATGTCCTAATATAGCCTCAACAACAAATTCTAATGCATTCGTCATGATCTCGAATAGAAGAGACCAATCAGGTGGTTGTAGGACAATCTCTTATGAAATCAAAATTTTCAATTGATTAAAGGCTTGGATCAATAATTACCCAAGTTTGAAGAATAAAATGGACTTAATCCAGAGGAAGAAGTGTATGGTGTTTTGTTCTACTAATACTTGTGTTATGTTGTCTATTGCATTGTATATGTGCTTTGATGTCTTGACTAAACATGTATCTTTCCCTTATATCATATTCATATCTATATTCCAGATTTTATGCAACTAATATTTATCTTTGGATTCTATTTGAACTGTTCACCTACACGTGTGGATATCCACAAGCATTGCGTGCACCCATGTTCACCTACACGTGTGCGTTTGTGCATGTCACACACATATATGCACATGCGCGCAAGCATGCGTGCAAATGTGCTTATGAGTGTCACACACAAGCACACATGCACAAGCACGTGTGCACGCACATGAATGGAACCATGAGCATGCACACACACGGTTACATGTGCATACTTCCATCCCACATGCACACAGATCTAATAGTGTTCATGGCCTAGAAAAAAGGCATAGAATATTGTTTCGAGAAATCGAATGGAAAGATATGGAAGTAAATCTTATTGGGAACAGATTGTGTAGGTGATGTATTACAATGGACCGTCCAATCAAGATCAGATGGCCCTTCTAGTGGATCAGGGCGGTCTCATCTTGATCGAACAGTTCACTGTCATACAACATCTGCTGTATTACTGCAGAACACCCTTACACAATCTTATTTATACATATATGACGACAAAGTACCTCGTATTTCCCGAAACGACACCAGATAAACAAGGAACGGATAGCAGAACTAATTGCCAGAGGATCGCTATAATCCAAACTAAAACAACAATCCAGACGTACTAGATAAGCATACAATTCAGATCCCAACATACAGAAGACTGAAGGAAAGGAGAGAAAGCGTTTTACATAGGACTAAAATGAAACAGACATCAAACAAGGGAAGCACATGCATCTCCAGTGTTCAATACAGTGGCAAATAGATCTCCTACTAGATTATGTAGTCATGATTAATATCGTGTCATGCCTCCTTGCATTGGTGGTGGAACAGGGACCCCCGTGGAAGCCTGCCTCGCCAAATTCCCCACCCAACCTGTGATGAAGCATCAAATAGATGACCAAGACGATTAGTTTATAAGAAAATCGGGATAGATTGATGCACGAGAACAGAAAAGATTGATTGGGTAATAATACCTATGCTGGGATCGAGGCCTCGGTTCTTGAGTTCTCTGTACTCCTGGCACATGGCACAGGGCTCGCAGCAGCAGTGGACGCAGCAGTCGCTGCATGAGTCTCCGGCAAGGTTGTACTGCTCTCTCATCTTCGTTCGATATATGTAGGACCAGATGAACTGGCACCCGGTCAACGCGCAGATGAGACCATACACAGCACCGCATACACCACATGCTGCATGCACAAATTTGCAATCGTAAACAACTCACTCTATCGGTTAGTGTTGTAAAAGGAAACTACCGTGAGTTTAGCTCTCCGATGCTTGGAAACTGTTGACCTGTTTCCCAAGTTTATAGGATCGTGGAAGTTAACCCTCTATGAATCGGTACTATAAAGCAACTCTTGACCTCACGCAACTAATATCGTTTTTATATCGTATATAATTTAAAATCTGACGTCATATGGCCACTGAAATTAGCGGGGATTCAAGGCCGTTGGTTCCTTATCTAGATTTATACATTCATCACAGCAAGATACAAGTTCTAGATCGAAGAAAATCTACTCAAAAACTCGTTTGGTCCGAAAATAACACCGTGATTGTTATACTCACAATTCGTTCCCTGGTCGACGATCTCCGCAATCTGACCAAAAGTGATGCATGGGAGGAAACATGTGATGCAACCTACACAGTCGTCAAAAGTCTCAGATGACTTGGACCAACAAATCTCTCAGGCATATCAGTATTAGAACAAGATGTACATAAGATTGTTGCATGCATCAGGAGATGGAAATTAAAGCACACACGTGCAGTATGATGACTCACAGTTGCTGGTATCGTCAAAGCAATCGCAGAGACCGGTCGTCCACTGAGCTGGCGCCCCTGCACCTTGCATATATAACGGGGCGATGCCTTGCGGCGGTGGGTAGTATGCTGCCGGTGGTGGAGGCCCTGGAGGGTAGTATGCTGCCGGCGGTGGAGGCGCTGAAGCGTAAGGCTGCTGGGGGTAGGCGGGCGGTGCTTTTTCCATCGTTACGTGGACGAGGAGGAGGAGACCAATTAAACAGCAGAAGCTATATATCTAGAGCGGCTGTGACGAAGAGCTGAGAAGTGCTATATATATTTGCATGAAGAAGACCGGGCTGCAGATCTGAATCTTAATTTAAAAAAGATTTGAAATTTTCTCCGCGTGCTAATAGCAGGAAAAAATCAAGATTGTATCCACTCCATAAACCAATGAACCAGAATTTCTATGCATATATTTTGTGTTAAGGCTCTCTTAGTCAAAAAACGCGTTATTGGCACAACTTGTTCTATAGTACCATTGGTAGATAGGTATAACTCATCTATCATTAATCTTCACACCAAATGTTTCCTACATTTATGTTCCATTTGCTGACGTGTTCCATTTGCTCACAAGTATTTTCTCTTTCTCTCCCTCACACACACATACATACATATGTATGTATCCAATGAGACAAGATCCTTCCATCTATAAGAAAGGTCATCAATCTCAGCCATCCGTAATTAATCTTGTGGTAGTTTTTAATGGCATGTTAATATTATTTATAAAATAAGTAAAAACCCATTTTGATCTTTATACATTATCTAAATATAGTATATAATCACCTCAATTATCTCCTTCGTTAATGTCACCTTAGTTGTTTATTCAAAATCAAAAACCTTAATTACTTTGGCATGTTGAGGCGTCATTTTGTGGTGTTGATGGCGGCGAGCGGGAGAAAGAGGAGGATGCGGACGACAACAACACTTGCGTAGAGGAGCAGTCAACCTTGATGTTGGTGTTGGTGATGATTTCCTCTGCCGCATCGTTGTCACGCTCCTTGGAGGCGACAACAACGATGCAGTAGATGATTTCCTCTGTCGCATCGTTGTCACATTCCTTACAAGCGCTGGCAACATTGCCGTAGATGATAGTAACAAGGGAAATCATCAAATACGATATGATGATGAGGCACTTCTTCGAGCAATTCCCAACGTCATGTGCGGCCTCATCGATGAAGCGAAAATATGTAGCACATGTAGTTGACGGGATATGATGTCGCGACTCTCTGGAAAGTTCTTCACCCAGGCGATGACACCAACATTTAGATCGGATGGTGATGTGTGTAGCATGGTGGTGGCAATGCAAGGAGACATGCACCCATTATATCTTGCATATTTCTTGTATATTATACAATTTTTATGTGCATTATTACAATTGTGATATGTATAATAAATATTCAACATATATTTGTACATATCAATTGGATGTGAATGACAAATTTAGTTTTTATATATCTTGTATTTTGATGTATATTACACATTTTGTATGTTTATTTATACACTTTGGATGTGTATTATACATATTTAGATGTGTATTATATACATTGAAAGCATGTAATATACATTTTTGTAAAAAAGATTGTAGATTTCACATAAATCACAAAAAATGTAAAATAAATAAAATAGTATTAATATGAATTATATTATACAAATAACGATACAATTTTTACAAATGACTGATAATTTTTTAATGAGCAATGGATTCTACAAAAATATACAATTGTTACAAAAGAAATTACATATTCGATAAAAAATGTGAGGATACGAACATCTGCCCCACTTTATGTTGTGTGATGAATCTATGATTCATCATCTTTATTATTTTATTTTAGCTAACATCCTTGGTAAAATACATGTAAATAATCACTAATTCCATCTAATTAATATTTTAACCACAAATATTAATATTATATAATTAATAATTATTTTACCCAAAATAAAGAATAAAGATAAAAAGAAAAATAAAAGAAAAGAAGGATGTAGATATGTAATATATACAAAGTACAAACTGATCCTAATCCCGATATCATGTCAATATTGACTTGGTCAACAAAATAAATAAGTAGGGGAGATAAGGATCAGAACACAAAGAAATCAAAACCAAAAATATAATTTACCCATTTTTCATATTGTAAATATTTCACCCATTTTATTCATCACTTATATCACCTCAAATCAAAACACTTCTTTTATAAAATTTGCTCACAAAATATATATTATTTTATAAAAATATTAGAAAAATATTTCAACACAAAAAAAATTAACTACAATGAACTGTAAAAGCCGCAAAAGCCGATTTCTAAGGTTCATAACTATTTATAGAAAATTCTAAATAGATCAAACTCGCTTTTAAAATCTGGTTTATACTTAGTACTATTACGAAAAATATTAAAAAAAATTCAAATAAAATCGGTGAGTTTTGCATTTTTGGACCCATTGTATATTTGTACTATATGTAGAAACTTCTGTATTTTTAATTAATTAACCTTAAACCTGATTAACTTAATTTCTTCTCTAAAAATGATATAAAATTGTATATAAAAATATAAAAATATAATTAAGTCAAAATACCAATAAAATCTGAAGCCTCGAAGCAGCTACCTAAATTTTCCGAACCTCATAACTCGGACATATGAGCTCCGAATTGAGCAAACTCAGTTTTAAAATTCATATTATTCAATTATCTAAAAAATTCTACTAGTTTTGCTACAATCAAAGTTAATACAAAAAAATGTGGTTTTCATATTTGTATTGGTATAATTGTATAATATACCTTTATGTATATTATTTATCTATTTATCTAATTTAATAATAACATTATCTTAGTTATTAAAAATTACAAATAAATAAATTAATAAATATTTACAATCTTTTTACTCTTTTTATTTATTTTATATATTATATACTTATTTACTTTTTATTATATTTTGTATATGACTCCTTTGTCTTCTTCTCTATTTTATCTTTTTCCTTTTCTTTTCTTGGCTACCTCTTTCCTTTTTCTCTCTCTCTTTTTCTTTCCTTTTTCCGCTTCTTCTTCCTCAATGCCTCTTCTTCCTTCTCCTTCTTCTTCCTCCACCCACTACCTTCTCTTCACATCTCTCCAAACCGTCGGCCATCAACCACTTAAACGGTCGACCGTTGGCCGACCGTTCTCCAACCACATCTATTTCCTTCACCACGGTCAGTTAGCAGAACCGTCCTCCTCTATAAATAGCCCTCCACCTTCCTTAGGTCACGCAATGCGCCATTTGCTTCTGCTTCCTGTGAGATCCTAGAGAAGTTGCGAGGTGACAGCTCCGGCTACTTCGCCGTCGAGCGAGGAAGAGCAGATCGTGCGTGATCATCCGTCGGCGTCGCATATCATCTCCATTGTGCACCATCCTCTGCACCCACCATGCATCGAGGCAACAATTCTGATTCCTAGGCGACTGATGACTGGGACCTGACGAGGGTCTAGAGTAATCCACACAGGGCGGGATCACAATGTCGCTGAGGCGACCGCTCAACAGATCCCAAGATCGATCAACAATTAACCCACAATCAATGTATGCAATAAATATTCAAAAATGTAGAGTTAAAATTTATTATAACTCTACATGCAAATGTGTACATGTGTAAGTACAGGTAGAGGTTGAACACTGAGAGGCGAATGGTTGTATGTGCTGTGTAATTATTCAATCCATTGTTCATGTCCAATTATTGTTTTTGTGGGTTTTGGATTTTATATATATTTTTTATTTTTTTTTAATATTTTTGTTTTTATAATTTTTATTTTGTTTTTATATTTTACATATTTTTCTTTTCTTTTTATATTTTTAGTAATATAAATATGTAGATATATATATAAGATATATATAAAGAGATGTGTATATAAGAAGAGAGAGAGGAATAATATAGTATCTATATATATAGATATAATTGCTTAAAATATATATAGATATAATTTTTTTGCTTTTTAATATTTTTCTAATTTTTTTTGTTTTTCTGGAATATTTCTAATTTTTATGTATTTTTAATTTCAAATATGTCCACAATATAGGACTAATTACATACCCGAATATAATTTGGGTTTTAAAAATATAAAATAAACTCCAAAATTACCCAAATTAATCTTACTATATTAATAATAATATATAGATAATTATAAAAGAGAAAAATGTATTTTTGGTATTTTTTAAGGATTTTTCTATTTTTTCGTTGGATTTTGGAGCTTTCTGATTTTTTTATTTTTCTTTTTCATATTTTTAGGGTTTTTCAATTTCTGGACTCAATATATATATATAAATACACCATATATAATTTTTTTGTAATTTTTGAAAAACATTTTGTAATTTTTTGTATTTTTTAATCTAAACAGTACAAAAAGGTGTTCTTTTCATTTTTAATAATTAGAAAAAATGTGAAAAATGCAAAATAAAATATGGATGTGAAAATACAGGGCATGAAGCATTTAACCTAATTATTGTGGAATTTTAGAAGCATCCTAGGTATTTTTAATAAATAGATAAAAGACTCACAAATAATTAAACCTGGCAGGGGCATTTTGCAAATAAAATATCATCCTGGGGCATACATGCAAAAATTATATAGAAATAAACATTTATTTGAAACTTTGGGACTATTTTACAATTTACAAAACCCGCCAGGGTTAAAGTGCAATTTTCACGCGCCTCACGTGGGACTGCACGTGAGGCGTGGAAGGACCTAAATGCAATTCTAATAAAATCGGGGTCCTTTCTGCAAAAACTCCAATTTATTTACAACGTACTATTTATTTTACAATATTAAAAATTAAATGCAAAAAGTGCTGGGGCTAAATATGCAAATTACCCCCAAAGGCGTGCTATCCAACGGTTGGGCTTCGTCCACTTGACACGCGTCGCTTCCTGGTGAGACGATGACGGTTCGCGGATCTACGATGGAGATTAGATCATATGGCGTGATCCTGCGGCTAAGGCGCAGACATATCCGACGGTTGAGGCTCGATCTGGGGAGACCTCCTTCATCCGACGACGGCGAGGCAAGGTGGAAGAACAGGGAAGAAGGCCGGGATGGCCGAATCTCCCTACCTTCAAGCTCTCTTCTCCGGCATCCTTCGAGGCTTTTGAGGCTCCCACTGGCTTCCTGGTAGGTGGCTCTAGCTGCTGGAGGTGTCTGATCGGACGGAGGGGCACGGGAGCGCCACCACGACGTCGGAGAAGTCGAGGGGCTCCAGATACCTCTGATGAACTCTGAAAGCGTCTCCTGGAGCTCCTCTTTGCTCCTAACCTGCTCAGGAAGAAAGCTCGGCTCGAGGCGATGCTCCTCGGCCCAAAATCTGAAGCTGTTAGTGCAAAAATGGATGAGGGCGGAGATGCTCCGGCGAAGCGGAGGAGATGAGCATCGACTCGCGGATCCAGGTGGGGATCCGGTTGGACAGGGTGGCTGGGAGGTTGAGAAGGCATAGGGGAACGAAATGACGGTGCAAGGATGGTCGGAAGACAGTCAGGGAACGGTGGTGAAGTCGCCGGAGCTGAGCTCCGACGAACTTCGAATTAACTAAATTAGGCTAATCTAATGTCCTAAATGCAAAATAAAAGACAGGGATGAAATGCTGAAACAAAATCCTAACTAAAATAAGTAAAAGCGCAGCTCTTAGACCTGGCGGCCTCCAGGGAGCAAGGCGGCCGCCGGAGCGCCGCTGCGACAAAATTTTCCTCCATGGGCCGAACCGAGGTGCTGGGAAGCGCCACCTGTCACGAGGGCTACACCAGGAGCTGATTCAAGCTCATTGGGAGGAATAAAATTGGCCAAATTCGGCCAAGGAGGAAGAAGAGAACATCCCTGGAGCCCTTTATTGACTGGCTAAAATCGAAGAATCGGTGGTATGCACAAGGGATCCAAGATCTCGACGAGAATCATGGAAGATCAGAGCGAAAAATCCGTGAAGAGATCGACGGTGACGGAGCGCTGAGGCGAGCAGGAAAAATGCACGAAATTGGGGGAAAAGACATGTCTGACGGGAGTTAGAGGTGCAGGGGGAGTTGACCGGGGGTCAACTTTCCCTGGCCCCTGATTGGCCCACATCAGCCGAATCTTGACCAATTTATTTAACCTAATAAATGAATTAATTAGATTTTATATATAAAATAAAAAAATGTTTATAAATTCATGTAGTATTTATTTATGATTTTTATTTATTTTTTTGAAGTATTTTATTAATTGTGGGAAAAGGCTTTGTTGTTGTTGTTGTTTTTGAAGTATTTTATTACGGTTTTATTAAAATAATGTATTTATAAGTATATTTATATATATTTATTTTTATTTTGTTTATATTATTTTATTATATTATTTTCTTATTTTATAAATTTATAACTTATTTTTGTGAGTATAAATATATTTTTATTTGATTTTTATGAGTTTATTTATATTTTTAAATAAATGTGTATAGGTATATGTAGGTATCCTTATAGGTCTTTGGTCTTTTACCTATGTATTATATACATTTTATTTATGTAATGCATTTTATTTGTTTTTATTTTGGATTTGTATTTTTAATAAGTTATATATAATATATACATTATTATAAAAATATAAATGAATAAAGAATAAAAGAATAAAGTCCCCTTTTATTTATGTGCATTCTTAACATAGGTATTTTGCCTATGTATTATATAAGCTTATTTTATTTTACAAATTATTTTTAGTTTTCTTTTAATTTTAATATGTACATGTATTCTATACATTATTTGTAAAATTCTAAAAATATAATTTTGTACAAATAATGCATATTGAATAAAAATGAATATTTTAATCAGTACTATGTTCAAGGAGGGCCAAAAACCTAACTTCTGCAGATGGACTCCAAAAATTATGAAACCAATTTTATTAAATAGTTCATGGAAAGCTATATACAATTAAAGGTGAGTTTGGGTGATTTGGAGTTTTTATTTGCAAGATATGGGTCTGTGAAGTTGAGATTCTTGCTTTTTATTCTGGGTATAAAAGGTACACTGAGTAATATTTTTACACAAACTCAATTTTGTAATTTTATTTACATTATTGTCTTCAACTTTCATGAACAAAGTTTCTTTATTTGATGAATAAATAATTATGTACAAATAAGGTGTCAAAAATAAATGAATAAATAAATGAGGTATTTATTGTAGTTGGCCCTTATCTCCCCCTACTTTATTCCTTGTCGACCAATTCCATGCTAGCCTTGGTCTCGGGGTTAGGGTCATAAAATATTTGCAATATTTTATTCCTTTTTCTTTTCTTCTCTTTATTCTATAATTTTGGCATTAAAAAGCTTATTTTATGTACAATAAATACAATGAACAATGAATGCTAGTATGTACAAATTGAGGTTATTTACATGCATTTGCTGGGGTTTTTAAGGCCAAAATGATAGAATAAAGGTGATGAAATGGAGATTCATCACCCCCCTATACTTGCCTTTGCTAGTCCCTAACAAATACTTGTGCAATAAGTACAAAAAGAACAAAGAATAAGAAGAAAAGAAAAGGCAAAAATAAAGAATTTAAAGAATAAATTGCATTGATCATGATTATTAAACTCATCTGTACAAAATCAAAGTTTGGAGCTCAGGTTAGACCTTTGTGTGAGAATGTGTGTGGAACCTAGTCGGGAACCAAATTTAAAACACAACAGCCTTCAAGAGTCACAGAACTTGGTTCAAATCACCTCAATAGCCAGGTCAGAACTAGCCTACATCATACGCAAACCCTTATGACTATGAAGCTGACTTGTACAGTGTAAGTGATAGTGGCTCTCCCCAACTGAAATGACAAAGAGACTGACTTCTCCAGAATGACAACCCAATGATTCCCTAATCCAACAACTCTTTCCTCGAGGAGCAGGGTATTCCCTTCTAAGTTCAAGTGGCATCCAACTCAAGAGGAGGAGGTAGAGAAAAGAATGGACGGTAGCCAGTGTAGCTACCTATCCTGGGATGCAAGACCAGTGTAGTCAAGTCATCCAGCTACAGGCTCACATATTTGTCTTTGGAACTCAAGCTTGCTTATTTTCTATACAACATATATACATACTTCGCAGGCATTTTATTTATTTTTTTTACAGGCCTGACCATTTTTTTTTCAAACATACTATTCACAGCAGCATTTACATAAGGACTTTTTCCTCTTGAGCTATAAGACTATCCCTCTTTTGAAGCTTTATCGTAACCCACAATCTCCTGTCTTTAGACCTCATGGCTATTGAACCAAGTTGGGGTTCACTTCCCTCCCTAGAGGAGGACGAATGTTTCCACCCGTGTGCGTCTCAGACTGGCAAATCCAACCCCCTCACCACTCCAACTGAGTTGCGCCAAGTGAAAGGTGCAAGTGTCCAAGTTAGGTCACGGTCGGCAAGAGTCATACATGTGTTTCGAAAAGTTCTAGTTAGTCCACTGAGGTGACTTGAACCCATCCCTGATTTCTCAAAGAATTAAGTCTGAATAGACCTGAAGTACCTTAAACCTAGTTCCCATAAGGTTCCAGTGCAGTTAGGTGCAGTAAGGTCCAACCAAGCTCCAATCTTCGACTTTATTGGACTAGTTCCAACATCAAGCTCAATCAAAGAATATAAATGCTATGCAAATGCTTTTTACAAATATGCAAAGAATAATGCAATTTTTCAAAGAATTTTGAAAACAAAGAGATAAATTTTTACACAAAGAGTTTTTGCAAATAATTTTGGCACTCAAAGTATAAGATATGTACAACTATTTACACGGGCGTGCCGCTTTAATGATTTTTAAAGAATTTAGAATGTAGTTTTTATTTAAAGGTATATATGTACACTTATTAAAGAATCTTGTTTATTTTTATTTAAAATAATAATATAGTATGTTAGTTATTTATTATATGTGACTATTCGTCAAACTTATTTGACACAAAATTTTCAAATAATTTTTGAAAACTATAGTCCAAAATAATTTTTCTACAAACATTTTTACAAACATGTACACACATTTGAAAATCATTTTGCAAAGGTTTTTCAAAACAATATGTATAGATTTTTCAAAATATTTTTGCAACCATTTTTCAAACCATTTGCAAATCATTTTTCAAACATTTTATTTCACACAAAGAAAATAAATTATACAAACCACACATTTTTACACAGGTTAAAAACATGTAACAAAATGTTTTCAAAATAGTTTCCAATAAATGTTCACGAAGATTTTCAAACTATTTTTCAAACATTTTGCAAAAAACATTTTCACCTGATTTATTAATCAGTATATACAAAAAGAATTTGAGGAATAATCACATCTCTTTTTATTGAGGTTTTTTAATGAATTTAAAGAATTATTAGCCATATTTATACGAAAGTACGAGTTATGGCTAAAGTATATACATAGTATATACGAACCCCCTATACTTAGCTTGAGCTATGTCCTCATAGATCGGAAAGAAAAGAGAAGACATAACTCGTACTGAGTATAGACAAGTCTACAGAATATACGAATAAGAGATGAAGGAAATAGAAGTTGACCGCTCCCCCCTATACTTAGGATCAAGTAATCCTAAGTATAGCAGACTGTACACGAATCAGGGAGGGGCAAGGGTGGGAATTGACAGATGAACAAATCAGGGGTACACCCCCTATACTTAGGACAAAGTACGTCCTAAGTACAGAAAACTGACACAAAGGGGTGACACCTTTTATTTAGATAAAGAAATATGAAAAGGAAAAGAAGAAAAGAAGAAAAGAGAGATATATACAGATTGATGAAAAGATCGTGGAGAATATACGCATCACTCCCCCTATACTTAGGGTGAGATATCCCTAAGTATAGGCAACAACAGGAGTGACGAAACTGAACGACGGAAGAACAATGCGGTGTGTACCCCCCCTATACTTAGGACAAGGTACGTCCTAAGTGTAGTCACAAAGATATGGCGATAGATCTGGGGCACACAGAACATACGGGAGAAAGAATGAAAAAGGTACACATATATACAAGCGTTGAAAAACTAGTGAAGTACAGGACGGTATCTGGTAAGCGACTACCATGCTCTCGTCATCGTCTCCCTGTGAGAACGAGGACAGAGTCAGAAGGTGAAAAGACACCCTGATAAACAGTCAGGTGGGTGTCGGCTACCGGGGATAATCATATCGGAAAGTAAAGCATGGACCAGTAGCGGGAAGCAGTCAATCGGCTCATATGGTCAACATGAGGGAACAGAGCCGATACTATAAGACCGGGAGGAAGAAAGAGCAGTACAGACTCCTCCGGTTAATCCGTGTCTCAGTAAGATATGGAAAAGTGAAGAGCAAGAGACATCGTGGCGTTTGGTGGTCATGAGGTCGGAAGATCACATGAGACACACCGAATACCACAAGACATGGCTCAACCCTGCGAGGGTCGTCAAGGTGAGCAGGCTCAAAGGAGCCAGAGATCATGCCAATCAGAAGACTCGGTCCAGTGATCCGTAGATCGGAGACACAATCAGAAGGAGACTGAGTAAAAATCTCAGAAGACTCGGTTTCGTGCTCCCACAAATAGGAGACACCAGTAGTGAAACCGAGTACGTACAAGTTGATGTAGCCTCCACAGATAACCCTCGGGGAGTTAGTACATGCTAGGCAATGAACAAACAGAACAGAAGCTCACCCTTGCGAGGGTCGTCAAGGTAAGCAGGCTCAAAGGAGCCTGATCCATCAGACGGATCATAGAAATGGTCTTGGTAAGCAACAGGCCGGCTACCAGCAGAAGAGACCGTCAAATCAAGAAAGTGAGGCAGCGTCCCGCAGATAACCCTCGGGGAACGTGCTGCCAGCTAGGCATGAAGATAGCAGATATCAGAAGCTCAACCTCGCGAGGACCGTCAAGGTGAGCAGACTCAAAGGAGTCTGATCAGATGGATCCCATGATCCGCAGATCGGATACAGAAGTCGAGATGGGACCAAAAATTATGCATATCAGACGACTCGATTCCGTGCTCCACAGATCGGAGACACAATCAGCAGTGGGAACCGAGCGTAAAGAGAGTGTCACAGTCTCTCGCATATAGTCCTCGGAGAGTACTGCGAACTAGGCAAGGAATAGTCAGTCTGTATCTCTACCTTGCGAGGGTCGTCAGGGATAGAGAATGGCTCAAAGGAGCCGGATCCATCAGACGGACCCTCATAGTGGTCTCAGTAGTCGACAAGGCGGCTACCAACAGAAGAGACCAATCAGATCGGAAATATGTCATAGTCTCCCGCAGATAACCCTCGGGGAGCTACGAGCTAGGCATTGAATAATCAGAAAAGTGGAGCTCTGCCTTGCGAGGACCATCAAGGTGAGAAGATTCAGATGAGTCTAGTACATTGGCCTCGTGTACCGACAGGTCAGGCACACAATCACAGGGGGAGGCCAATCAAGCATATCATCTGACTCGGTTTCGGGTCCCATCACAATGGCGGTCCAAGCAGTGAATGAAACCGCAGTCCTATAAATTATCGCATTCTCCCGCAGATAGTCCTTGGGGAGGAATGCGAGCTATATCAATGTAGGTCATGGGAATGCTGGCAAGTCATCTCAGGTCCTCAAAAGCAATAAATTACTCAATCATCCGGAGGGCATAAGATTATGCAAGGGAGCAAATAATCATGTCATTCACCAAACATCCCTTGGGTCAAACCAGTCAGCTGAGATGGCACGAAAAATATTCCGAAATCCTCTAAGTGCCAGAGTGGATAGAGAGTCAGGAGATCAAGGATGGGTCAATCAGAAAGATGAGAGATCATGCAGGATCCGCACACCTTATCAGGAAGTCCAAATTAGAATAATCAATCAATCCTCAAAATCAAGATGGGTGGATCCTCAAGACAGATAGATCAATTAATACTCATGAAATCTTCACCAAATCATCGTATCATACCACATCCTCAATCCGGTGTGCGAGAACTAAAATTCCTCAATAATGCATCACACCTATGCTCTATGCATCAGCAAAAATCCTCAAGAAGCCCATAGGCATGTATCAAAGACAAATCCATCACATCAATCTTAGCAACCTCAACATCATTGGCCCGTCTTACACAAATAATTTGTATACATAATCCTCGATGCGGGCTTCATCAAAATGCACACACACCTTATCAGGAAGTCCAAATTAGAATAATCAATCAATCCTCAAAATCAAGATGGGTGGATCCTCAAGACAGATAGATCAATCAATACTCATGAAATCTTCACCAAATCATCGTATCATACCACATCCTCAATCCGGTGTGCGAGAACTAAAATTCCTCAATAATGCATCACACATATGCTCTATGCATCAGCAAGAATCCTCAAGAAGCCCATATGCATGCATCAAAGACAAATCCATCACATCAATCTTAGCAACCTCAACATCATTGGCCCATCTTACACAAATAATTTGTATACATAATCCTCGATACGGGCTTCATCAAAATGCACAACATTCCCGGGTAAAGGGAGAGATGATACGGAGGACACGAGGAAGATGGATAAGAAGGGTACACAATGGGGTGGAGAAGCTGATTGAGCGTGCGTGCCAATATCATGGGTGGGAGAAGAGTGATACAGAGGGTACGAGGAGGGCGGGTGAGAAATCGGGACATAGACAAAATTGGGTGTTCCCCACAGGGCGGGAACATCGTCAAAATGGCGGTCCGAAGAGCATGCTCTCTTTGAACCTAAGAAGATGGTACGGTGGATACGAAGAAGATGGTGAAGAAGCGTGAAACGAAGGACTTTGGCGAAGAAATGATTGAGCTCAAGCACCAATATCATGACTCGATGCAGATGAGGAGGTATATGTATAAGAGAGGTAGAGAGACTCAAAGATAAAAATGCATGACTCACACGGGCGGGACCGACTACTCTAGTAATAGATGAAAAACACAATGAACTCCAAGCCACAATCAATACACAAGGCAAACCCCCAATTCACCTACTCAACACAGTGAAGATCGTCAGGTGACGGTCATTTTTCTTTTCAGTTTTAGAGTGAGGTGAGAATCACAAAGTTATATAAACACTTAGGAGGCTTGATAGGATTTGGGCTCTACTCCTTAGTGTGTACGTGAGCACTTAAAATGCATCCAATGAGGGGGTTGCTCTCCCCAAGACAAGGAATCCATTATATTTTATCTTTAAGTCCAATAGAGTTAGCAGTCCCGATTTTATTTAAGTTATCACTTTTTTTGGGTATTTTCAATGCACGTGCCTATCGAGGTTCCAATTTCCATTAAGCATCCTAGGTTGGCAAAAACAGAGGGAGAAGATCGGAAAAGCCATGCAAGTCGGAAAACGATGATGCATGCCAAGTAAGAAGACTTACAGTGCCTCCCAGCTCTCTCCATGCGGAATGCATAACAGAATTTGAAACCTATGCTATGCGCAAATGCAAATCGAAGAAATCGCCCTAGGTACAGAAATTGCTATTATCGTGAAGCACCACAAGTCGCTCATTCATCTTTAGCCTCAAAAAGTCCGGTCTTGGCCCACCCCTCCTCTGCTCAACACACTTGAGGGTAGGAGAAAGCGCTTTGCGGGGCTCGTTGTGGCACAAAGGCTAAGAGATAAATGAGCGGCTGTTTAGAGTTTGATCTAGGTCCAAAGCGAACTATAGGTACATGAAAATATATATTAGGGTGTTTGGACCTAACTCTAAGAGCAAGCAACTCCTAAGCTAAGGCTCATTCACACAAAATAATAAAAATAAAACAAAGAAAAAGAAAAGCGTCAAAATCATCGAGGCCCCCAAAGGAACAATCCCTCGGGCACTGGACCTCGGGAGTCGAAGTGTACCTGTGAGAGTCCTGTACTATTACAAAATTCTAAGTGTCACTCTCTCACATGAATATACATAATAAAATAAATTAAAATGCATAAAAATAGAGACTGTCTTCAAAAATTCTCCTTCTTCTGTCATGGATGCTCTCTCCTGTTGGTTGGCATAGAGGAGCCAACTCCACCTCGCTTGGGTGCATAGGTCCTCCTAAGAGGTCCTCCTTCGCTTGGCGGTCCCTCGCATCAAAGACAAAGGAAAGAAATGGTCAAAGCAGTCAACCAAATAATATCAAATAGAAATAAAAACCAAACCAATAAATCAGGGACATGAGCAAATAATTGAATAAATGAACAAATAAGCTCACAAAATCATACAAAATCCGTTGCCTCCCCGGCAACGGCGCCATTTGATGAGTGGGACCTGACGAGTGTCTAGAGTAATCCGCACAGGGCGGGATCACAATGTCGCTGAGGCGACCGCTCAACAGATCCCAAGATCGATCAACAATTAACCCACAATCAATGTATGCAATAAATATTCAAAAATGTGGAGTTAAAATTTATTATAACTCTACATGCAAATGTGTATAGATGTAAGTACAGGTAGAGGTCGAACACTAGGTGGCGAATGGTTGTATGTGATGTGTAATTATTCAATCCATTGTTCATGTCCAATTATTGTTTTTGTGGGTTTTGGATTATATATATATTTTTTTATTTTTTGTAATTTTTTTGTTTTTATAATTTTTATTTTGTTTTTATATTTTTATATAATTTTATTTTCTTTTTATATTTTTAGTAATATAATATGTAGATATATATATATATAAGATATATATAAAGAGATGTGTATATAAGAAGAGAGAGAGAGGAATAATATAGTATCTATATATATATATATAAATGCTTAAAATATATATAGATATAATTTTTTTTCTTTTTAATATTTTTCTAATTTTTTTTGTTTTTCTGGAATATTTCTAATTTTATGTATTTTTAATTTCAAAAATGTCCACAATATAGGACTAATTACATAGCCGAATATAATTTGGGTTTTAAAAATATAAAATAAACTCCAAAATTACCCAAATTAATTTTACTATATTAATAATAATATATATAATAATAAAAGAGAAAAATGTATTTTTGGTATTTTTTAAGGATTTTTCTTTTTTTTTGTTGGATTTTGGAGCTTTCTGATTTTTTTTATTTTTTCTTTTTCATATTTTTAGGGTTTTTCAATTTCTGGACTCAATATATATATATATATATAAATACACCATATATAATTTTTTTGTAATTTTGAAAAACATTTTGTAATTTTTTGTATTTTTTAATCTAAACAGTACAAAAAGGGCTTCTTTTTTATTTTTAATAATTAGGAAAAATGCGAAAAAATGCAAAATAAAATATGGGCGTGAAAATACAGGGCATGAAGCATTTAATCTAATTATTGTGGAATTTTAGAAGCATCCTAGGTATTTTTAAATAAATCGATAAAAGACTCACAAATAATTAAACCTGGCGGGGGCATTTTTGCATATAAAATATCATCCAGGGGCATACATGCAAAAAATATACAGAAATAAACATTTATTTGAGACTTTGGGACTGTTTTACAATTTACAAAACCCACCAGGGTTAAGTGCAATTTTCACGCGCCTCACGTAGGACTGCACGTGAGGCGCGGAAGGACCTAAATGCAATTCTAATAAACTCGAGGTCCTTTCTGCACAAACTCCAATTTATTTACAACGTACTATTTATTTTACAATATTAAAAATTAAATGCAAAAAGTGTTGGGGTTAAATATGCAAATTACCCCCAAAGCCGCGCTAACCAACGGTTGGGCTTCGTCCACTTGACACGTGTCGCTTCATGGTGAGATGATGACGGTTCGCGGATCTACTGTGGAGATTAGATCATCTGGCGTGATCCTGCGGCTAAGGCGCGGGCAGATCCGACGGTTGAGGCTCGATCTGGGGAGACCTCCTTCATCCGACGGCGGTGAGGCAAGGTGGAAGAACATGGAAGAAGGTCGGGATGGCCGAACCTCCCTGCCTTCAAGCTCGCTTCTTCGGTGTCCTTCGAGGCTTCTGAGGCTCCCACTAGCTTCCTGGCAGGTGGCTCTAGCTGCTGGAGGTGTCTGATTGGACGGAGGGGCACTGGAGCGCCACCACGACGTTGGAGAAGTCGAGGGGCTCCAGATACCTCCGATGAACTCTGAAAGCGTCTCCTGGAGCTCCTCTTTGCTCCTAACCTGCTCAGGAAGAAAGCTCGGCTCGAGGCGATGCTCCTCGGCCCAAAATCTGAAGCTGTTAGTGCAAAAATGGATGAGGGCGACGATGCTCCGGCGAAGCGGAGGAAATGAGCATCGACTCGCGGATCCAGGTGGGGATCCGGTTGGACAGGGTGGCTGGGAGGTGGAGAAGGCGTAGGGGAACGAAATGACGGTGCAAGGATGGTCGGAAGACAGTCGGGGAACGGTGGTGAAGTCGTCGGATCTGAGCTCCGGCGAACTTCGAATTAACTAAATTAGGATAATCTAATGTCCTAAATGCAAAATAAAAGACAGGGATGAAATGCTGAAACAAAATCCTAACTAAAATAAGTAAAAGCGCAGCTCTTAGACCTGGGGCCTCCAGGGAGCAGGGCGACCGCCGGAGTGCCGCCGCGACAAAATTTCCTCCTCCATGGGCCGAACCGAGGTGCTGGGAAGCGCCTCCTGTCACGAGGGCTACACCAGGAGCTGATTCAAGCTCATTAGGAATAAAATTGGCCAAATTCAGCCAAGGGAGGAAGAAGAGGTTATTTATAAACATCCAGGGAGCCCTTTATTGACTGGCTAAAATCGAAGAATCGGTGGTTTGTACAAGGGATCCAAGATCTCGGCGAGAATCATGGAAGATCAGAGCGAAAAATCCGTGAATAGATCGACGGTGACGGAGCACTGAGGCGAGCGGGAAAAATGCACGAAATTGGGGGAAAAGACATGTCTGACGGGAGTCAGAGGCGCAGGGGGAGTTGACCGGGGGTCAACTTTCCCTGGCCCCTGATTGGCCCACATCAGCCGAATGTTGACCAATTTATTTAACCTAATAAATGAATTAATTAGATTTTATAATAAAATAAAAAATGTTTATAAATTCATGTAGTATTTATTTATGATTTTTATTTATTTTTTTGAAGTATTTTATTACAGTTTTATTAAAATAATGTATTTATAAGTATATTTATATATATATATTTATTTATTTTTATTTTGTTTATATTATTTTATTATTTTATTTTCTTTATTTTATAAATTTATAATTTATTTTTGTGAGTATAAATATATTTTTATTTGATTTTTATGAGTTTATTTATATTTTTAACTAAATGTGTATAAGTATATATAGGTATCCTTATAGGTCTTTTTACCTATGTATTATATACATTTTATTTATTTAATGCATTTTATTTGTTTTTATTTTGGATTTGTATTTTTAATAAGTTATATATAGTATATACATTATTATAAAAATATAAATGAATAAAGAATAAAAGAATAAAGTCCCCTTTTATTTATGTACATTCTTAACATAGGTATTTTTGCCTATGTATTATATAAGCTTATTTTATTTTACAAATTATTTTTAGTTTTCTTTTAATTTTAATATTTACATGTATTCTATACATTATTTGTAAAATTATAAAAACATAATATTGTACAAATAATGCATATTGAATAAAAATGAATATTTTAATCAGTACTATGTTCAAGGAGGGCCAAAAACCTAACTTCTGCAGATGGACTCCAAAAATTATGAAACCATTTTTATTAAATAGTTCATGGAAAGCTATATAAATTAAAGGTGAGTTTGGGTGATTTGGAGTTTTTATTTGCAAGATATGGGTCTGTGAAGTTGAGATTCTTGCTTTTTATTCTGGGTATAAAAGGTACACTGAGTAATATTTTTACACAAACTCAATTTTGTAATTTTATTTACATTATTATCTTCAGCTTTCATGAACAAAGTTTATTTATTTAATGAATAAATAATTATGTACAAAATAGGTGTCAAAAATAAATGAATAAATAAATGAGGTATTTATTGTAGTTGGCCCTTATCTCCCCTACTTTATTCCTTGTCGACCAATTCCATGCTGGCCTTGGTCTCGAGGTTAGTGTCATAAAAATATTTGCAATATTTTATTCCTTTTTCTTTTCTTCTCTTTATTCTATAATTTTGGCATTAAAAACCTTATTTTATGTACAATAAATACAATGAACAATGAATGCTAGTATGTACAAATTGAGGTTATTTACATGCATTTGCTGGGGTTTTTAAGGCCAAAATGATAGAATAAAGGTGATGAAATGGAGATTCATCAGCGACCACTCCATCTCAGGATCTCCAGGTTAGTTCCTTTAATCTACTTTTCTTCTCTCTACAATTTCTCTTCTCAAATCCTCATGTTTCCTTTTTCATGCTCTCTCTTATCTTCTCACTCCGTCTGTATTTCTCTTGTATTCGAATTCAAACCAATGTCGATCATAGTTTCCATTGATAGATTTTAACAACCTGATAGATCTATAAACTTAATCAAAATAGATTTAAGATACTAAATAGTTACCGAAAGCCATTGCAACGGAAATGAAGGGATGAAGATGAGATTTCCTTCTCCTTCTCAACAATTGCCTAACATGCTTGAGTAATGGATCCTCTTGCATTTTATTAGTTGAGGGAGAGGGGGACCCCAATCCATATATTTATAATACATGATGGTTACCTATCCATTAAGATAACCACCAAAAGCAACTTCTCAAGAGATGCATCCCTTCATTAATAATCATGAGCCACAAAATAAGAAATAAAAAATATGTTGGCAACTACTATATTTGATAGTTGCATACATAATATTTCTTACATTCTCCCACTTGGCTCTTGTAACAAAATTGTTGCCTTACATTTGTCTAGTTAAAATCTATTAATATGAATCTTGGCGGTAGATACCTTTCAAGCAGATATATCCTTCCAAGCATTACAATACTAATAGTTTATTTAACATGACAAATCTTTATGTGTTAATATCCAGATATTAACACGGGTCCTTTCTTTATGTATGTTCCTTAATTGCATGCAACTGAAATATAACAGACAATAAACAACTAGATCATTATACAAAAACTTAAGGTGTACACACATGGATGTATTGATATTATTACAAGGTACTAGATAGGCCCATTTCAGTTACATGATTGATGAATACACTAGGTGACAAACCCTTTGTCATAGGATCCGCAATCATGTACTTAGTACCTATGTTCCAATCAATACTAAATAATCTCTAACTTTCTCTTTAACAACAATATATTTAATGTCAAATCTCATTCGGCACGCGTATACTTGTTGTTTTTAGCAAAAAATACGGCTGCAGAATTATCACAATGAATCTTTAATGGTCTTGAGATTGAATCCACTATCTTGAGACCCGCAATGAAATTCCTTTAGCCAAACTGCTTGTGTAGTAGCCTCATGACATGCTACGAATTCGGCTTCCATGGTACTTGATGTAACAAGTGATTGTTTCACACTTCTCCATGAAATAGCACCTCCAGCAAGCAGAAAAATGTATCCAGAGGTAGATTTTCTATCCTCCTTACTTCCTGCATAATCCGAATCCGAATAGCCAATAACTTCTAAGGAATCTGAATGCCGGTAGAATAGCATAAAATCCTTAGTTCCTTGCAAATATCGCAAGACCTTCTTTGCCGCTATCCAATGGTCCATGCCTGGATTGCTTTGATGTCTACCCAACATTCCAACTGCAAAACATATAATCTGATCTAGTGCATGTTTGGGCATACATTAGACTTCCAATGATAGATGTATATCAAATGTCTTTCATCTGTTTCCTTTTCTAAATTATTTTGGGGACATTTGACTGAAAAAAATTTTATCTCCTTTTATCATAGGTGCTGGAGTAGGAGAACAATATTTCATTCCAAATCTCTCTAATAATTTTTCAATATAGGCCTTTTGAGACAATCCAAGTACTCTATGAGATCTGTCTCTATGAATTTCAATGCCAATTATATATTTAGCATCGCCCATATCTTTCATTTCAAATTTATTAGAAAGGAACATCTTTGTATCGCGCAACATCCCAAGGTCATTACAAGCAAGTAAAATATCATCTACATAAAGGACTAGAAAAGCATATTTACTCCCACTCGTCTTAAGATATATACAATTATCAACAATATTCTCAACAAAACCAAATGAAGTTATTGCATTGTTGAACTTAATGTACCATTGACGAGATGCTTGTTTTAGTCCATATATAGACTTCTTTAATTTACAAACCAAATGCTTGTTATTGTCTAAAATAAAACCCTCAGGATGTCGCATGTAAACATGTTCATCCAAGTCTCCTTTAAGAAAAGTTGTTTTCACATCCATTTGGTGTAACTCTAAATCATAATGAGCTACTAATGCCATGATTATTCGTAATGAGTCCTTTCGTGATACATGAGTGAAAGTCTCATGATAGTCTATGCCCTCCTTTTGAGTAAAACCTTTAGCCACAAGTCTGGCTTTATATCTCTCAATGTTACCTAATGAGTCTTTCTTAGTTTTAAAGATCCATTTGCAACCAATGGATTTCGCTCCTTTGGATAGCTCTACCAAGTCCCGTACTTGATTTGCACTCATAGAATCCATCTCCTCCCTCATGGTATTATACCATTTAGTAGAATTAATACCACTCATGGCTTGTGAAAATGATATTGGGTCCTCTAAAATTCCCGTATTGTAGTCACATTCTTGTAGATATGTTATAAAATCTGATGAGATTGTAGATTTTACTACCCGACCAGATCTAGTTGTAACAACACCTTGTTGAATAGTTGGTGATATTTCAACTTGATTTTCAGGTAGCGGAGGATTCACCATTGGTTCAACAAAGGAATATCTTGGACTTGAGGGACAACAATATCTTGATGTTGTGTCTCACCTAAGATATCGTGTTGAATATTTTTCTCCTCCCTTTCTAGTGGTATAATAAGATCCGGTAATTCATCAAGTATGATGTCTTTAATTACCATCCTGCTCACACTTTTCTCACTATTTTCCAAAAATATAGCATTTCTTGATTCTACAACACTCGATTCCCTATTTGGACAATAGAATCTATAACCTTTAGAGCCTTCTGGATAACCAATGAAGTATCCACTTGTAGTCTTCATATCCGATTTTTTCTCATGTGGGTTATAGATTCTAATCTCAGCTTGACAACCCCAAATGTGTATGTGTTCCAATCTTGGTTTCCATCCCTTCCAAAGCTCAAATGGAGTGGATAGAACTGTTTTTGATGGAACTCTATTTAATATATACACGGCTGTCTTTAGAGCTTCACTCCAAAAGGATAAAGGCAATGAGGAGTTACTCATCATACTTCGAACCATATCCATTAACGCACGATTCCGTCTTTCGGCAACACCGTTTTGATCCGGTTCACCGGGCATTGAAAATTGATGTTCAATGCCTTCATCCTTTAGAAATCGCGCAAATGGTCCAAGTTTTTGTTCTCCTCCAACATACCTACCATAATACTCACCATCTCTATCTGATCTCACAATTTTAATTTTCTTTTCTAATTGTCTCTCTACTTTTATTTGATAATCCTTAAAAGCATTTATAGCTTCTGATTTTTCAAATAAAAGATAAAGATACATGTAACGTGAGAAATCATCTATGAATGTGATGAAATATTTTTGACCACTAAAACATTCCACAGGAACGGACCACATATGTCAGTATGTATAATTTCTAAAAGATTAGTACTTCTCCTTGACCCTTTAGCGTGTTTGTTGGTATGTTTTCTCTTAATACATTCCACACAAACACTAGAATCAGTAAAATCTAGAGTATCAATTACTCAATCATTTACTAATTTCTTGATACTTTTAATGGAGATGTGACCTAATCTTTTATGCCAAAGCATTGATGATCGATCACTATTACATTTTCTCTTTTTACCAACTACATTGCAAACAAGGAGATTGTTTTCAAAATATGGATCTAAGTGTAATTTATATAAATAGTTGATGACACGAAGAACCGAGCGACTAAGGCAATCAGGTATCTCTACGATGGTCGTCATGACCTCGGTCACTCGGACGTGTCGATCAAGAAAAATAGACCACCAAGAGAGATAAAAATCAATCAAAATACGATAGCGGTCTCGCTATTAGTTTAACCTGGTATAGCGACCAGGGTCGAACACAAGGAGCACGGATTGGCCTTGCGGCCTACGAAGTAGTCAAAAAGGAAATAAAATAAAAGAAGAAAATATTTTTGGTGGTTTTTAATTATTTTATAATTTTTTTTGAATTTTTAATGAGATAAGAAAGTAATAAAAGCTAAGGAACTACACACTTCAACAAATTATTAAATACACTAAAAATCAACCAAAAATTTAAACAAAAATATTTTTATGTGTTTTATAATTTTTAGTATTTTTGGTGAATTTTTGGGATTTTTTTGATAGTTATTTAATTTCCTAAAAATCAAACAAGGACTGAAATGAGAGGTACTGTCCAGCCGAGCTAAAAGGGCCTATATAAAATATCTAAAGGCCCCAAATTAGCTAGGAGGTAATTTTCGTGTAAAGAGAATAAAACAAGGAAAATTTAGGCACCTATATTATTGTTTTTGGATTTTTAATTTATTTACTAGAATTTTTATAAGATTTTGAGTGTTTTTCAATTTTTAGTAGTTTTCAGTAATGAAAAATAGCCAAAATTGGCTAGAAAATCAAACACAACAAAATAGAAAGTAGACAATTTTTTGTAATTTTTAGATATGATTTAATATTTTTTTGTGATTTTTAAATTTAGACAGTATCAAAAATAGATGTTTTTGATTTTTTAAAAATAACAAATCAACTCAGAAATGTCTCCAAAAATCCTCGAAAATTTTACACTATGGCAGGAGCCATGTGTCCAATTTTCATTGGATTTGGAGGTAATTTGCTATTTTATTAAAAAATAAAGAGGGGGCACTGTGCACAAGGACCTATGTGCAAATACTCGGATGTCTGGGGGGTCTGGTGCAATTAACCCAGCAAAACACGTGCGTCGCGCGTGTCTCGGGCACTCAGGGACCCAAATGTAATGAAAATAAGTCCCGAGGGCTATTTGGTAACAGGTACCAAAAGCCCAGGGGCTTATCTGCAAACAACCCAAAAATAAACGCACATGCTCAAATGTTTCACGCACAGGGGTATAAATACAAATAAACAAAAACTTTCATTCATTCATTAACATTCAGAACTACAGGGTAGATAATGTAAAAAGCCCAGACAATCACGTGACGAAGCACGTGTCAGACCATACACAGGGGCATATCAGCAATTAAAAACAAGCACGAGGTCCTCTATGCAAATATCCCAAAAACTAAACAACTATATTATGTAATTACAGGACTAAATGCAAAATGAAATAAACAGGAGGGCCTAAGGGTAGTTTACCCTTTATAATGCGGTCGATGGATGCGCGCCACGTGGAGCATCTAACGGTGACTGGGGACTGGCGCTGCACAGCTCAACTCCTCGGGTGCATCCAACGGCGAAGGTGTAGCCACGTGTCTGATCTAGCGATTGAGGGTATCGGTGGCTATCCCATTCGCCTCGGACGGTCCAGATCGCCTCGTGGATGGATCTGACGATGACGGGTCCTCCTCAAGTGAACGGTCGAGATGTGAACTGGAGGGTGAGGATGATCGGACGGTCGGGGAAGGTGTCGGAAGAACAATTGGCCGGCGAAGTTCGCCGGCCTCGTGCGTGCGCTGTGGACCTCCCATGCTGCTCGTGAAGGTCGGAGAAGCTCCGCGATGACGTCCCGCAGCTGCTGGTGAACTCCGATGATCCAGCCGAGCCCTGGAGGGCTCCGGCGAGATCGGCGGAGGAAGCACTTCTGGTCCGAATGGCCCAACCCCTCAGACGGGCTGGGAAGCACCTACAAAGTAGACCAAAAGACTCACGGGTCGAGGGCAAACTGCCTCGACCCAGTTAGGCAGGTGATGGTGGTCTGGGGGGCGATATGGGCGAGCTCCGGCGGGGGGGGGGGGTAGACGGAGGAGCTCGAATCCCAGTTCCTGTCCGAGCTGGGTTGGATGGGGATATGGAGAAGGTGCGCGGGAAGGAGGCGATGGCTATGGTGAAGCCCGATGGTCGAATGGTGGTCGGAATCGATCGTTATCAGCGGGGGACGGCGGAGCAGCGATTTGGGGGTAACTAGAAATTAAAGGAAAAGAAAGGCCTAAGGGACTACCTGGGTGGCTGACGAGACTGGGGATGAGCTAAGGATGCTCTGGGTCTTTGCCTCGAGGAGCGTCTCCCTCCGAGGCTCGAGCTCCTGTTGGTGGCGGAGCAAGGCGGCGAAGCTTCGCCGGATCAGTGGTCACGCTCCCTCTCCTCGCTTCAACAGCACAGGACGCGAGCTGTCACTCTCACGAGCACGCTGGAGCTCACTGGGGGTGGAATCGAATAGCCAAAGATAGCAAATGGAGGTGGCGGAGCTCGGCTTTATACGCTGTAAGGGTCCGGGAAGACAGGCGCGGGTAGGGCGTGGAAGCACGCGGATCCCGATGTGGATACCCCGGCGAGGGTCTCGGATGTAGCATTAATGATTCGGACCCGGGGTTTAGGCAAGGTATGATCGGGTTATGCTGGGAAAAATCCGAGAAGTCGGGTACCCGCTAAGGACCCGTGGGAAGTGGTCCTGGGGGGGTAGTTGACCGGGCGGTCAACAATCCCAAGACCAGTAGGAAGCGGCCACGTGGCGAAAGTTTGGAAGTGAAATTCAAGGTAGCTAAGGGCCGATTTAGCAAAAAGTTAAAACATGAAATATTTTGATTTTATTTTATTTTCTATTTTTTAGTAATTTTTAATTAATTTTTTAAAGTAAAAATAAAGTATTTACATTATGTAGCTATATATAGGTATATGTACACTATATAGGTTTTTAATTTTTGATTTTTAATTGTTATTTTTATACAAGTTTATTCCCATTTTATATTTTATTTATTTATATTATAAAATAAGGAATAAAAGGATATTTTTATTTTTATTTTATTATTTATATACATATGTGAAATAAATACATATATACATTCATATACATGGTATATTTACAATATATTTTTGTGTTTTTATTTTGCTATTTTTATTTGGTCTTTGTTTTAATTGTTTTTATTTTATTTATTTACACTATATAATATAGAATATTTCCAAAAATTTTAGAAATTAATTTTATTTATTTACAAGGCTAAATAAATATAATGGTGGATGGTCTATGTACATGATGAGTGATGTTTTTAGTTTCTTTTTATTTTTTATATTTTATCTTGTTTTTATATTTATAACTATGTACAAGTATTTACAAACCAATTTGAGTCTATTTTTGTGAGGAAAATACTTTTATTTTTTTACATAAATATTTACACACATGAGCCCCTATCTCCCTCTACTTTGGCTTTTATGCGGTCAGGCCCATGCTGAGCCCTCCCTTGGGTTAGGTTGCTCAATATTTGTTCTAAATATTTCCCTCTTTTTCTTTTTAATCTTTATTCTTTTATTTTTGCACAAAAACATGCTAATTATAGGTTTTTACACAATGCATGCTTTTGATAATTATTTATATTTACACATATCTACATGCATTTGCAAAGGTTTTTGTAGCTAAAATATAAGAATAAAGAGTGATGAATGAGTATTCATCACCCCCCTATACTTAACTTTGCTAGTCCCTTAGCAAACACTTATTTGAAAAAGAAGTGAAAAAGAAATAAAGAAAAAGAAAAAGAGAATGTACATGGATCAAGGTTGATTATTAAACTTGCCTTCATTAAATTAAGGTATGGATCTCGATCAGATCTTTGGATTATAAATGTGTCGGAACCTTATTTGGACTTAAGTCTAAAACTCAACAGCCTCTAAGTTCCACTATTCTATAACCAAGACTCCTCAATGCTCCAGATCAGAACAAGTCATCAATCACAAACCCTGAAGACCATGAGTCTTTTCTTGTCCTGTGAATGTGAGGTCTAAGCTCTCCACCTCAGAAATGGCAACTTGACAACCCTCCCCAACAAGGTAACTCTATGACCTCAATCTGGCCACACTTTCCTCGAGGAGCGGGGTATTCCCTTCTAAGTTCAAGTTCAACCGGCTCAAGAAGAGGAGGAAGAAGAGAATGGGTCAAGGCCAGTGTAGCCAAGTACCCTTGGGAGCTTGACCAGTGTAGCCAAGTCTCCCTGCTGCAAGCTACATCAGGTGGATCATGAAACCAAGCTTTGCTTATTGCACTCTATATACATACTCCGGTGGGATTATCATTTTCTATCAGACCCACCACTTTTTTGGAGTTATTTTCTTTTTGCATTTTTTTTAAGTGCATCTATACAACATATACAAGTGAAGCATATATACAAGGAGTTTTTCCTCTTGAGCCAGTAGACTATCCCTCTTTTGAAGCTTTATTGCAACCCACAACTCCTGTCGTTAGACCTCATGGCAACCAGACCAAGTTGAGACGCACTTCCTTCACTAAAAGAAGAAGAGAGGTTCCGCCTAGAAGTACTACCCTCATATGCTACCCCAAGTCAAGGAAGACTGCCTCCTCACCACTTCATCCGTAGAGAGCTCGGTGCATAGTGCTAGTGTCCAAGTAAAGCCATAATCTATATGATTCATGTGTTGTTGTTAAGTGCTCTACTTAGGCTCATTGAGATGACATGTGATCATAGCCTAGTGGACTCAAAGAATTAAGTCACCATGGACCTAAAAAGCCTTAAACCTAAGCCCTATAAGGTTCCTCTTAGAAATTAGGTGGATTAAGATCTTAATCAAGCTCCATTCCTCAATTTGATTCCAGGCTAGTTTAAATGTCAACTATCATCCAGAAAAACTATATAAAAGATGATATTTACACAAAGTTTACAATCATGCAAAAATTTTTGAAAAATGTTTTGAAATCATGAATGGATGATGCATGAAGTGCAAGTTTTGCAAAAAGATATTTACACAAATTTACACAAGATTTTTGCAAACTTATGATTTTCAAAACATTTTGGAAAAAATTTGTACTATATACATAATTTTAATACAAAAATATTTACACAAGCTTTACACAAAAGATTTTTGAAAACATTTTTACAAAAATAATTTGTACACTAGCTATTTATGTGCAAATAAAAGAAGTTTATGTACATGAAAAATTTTTAATTTTTGTGATTTTTAGCCATTTTATTTATTAACACACTCACACAAAGTACGAGTTATGGCTAAAGTATATATGAAATATATACACACCCCCCTATACTTAGCTCGAACGATGTCCTCAGAGTCAAGAGCGATGAATAAGACATAACTCGTGCTAGGTATAGGGAAGTGAAAAGGAAGGCTATATACAAAGACGAAATAGAAAAGTCAAGAGGCTCTCGGGTCTTCCCCCTATACTTAGGATCAAGTAATCCTAAGTATAGCAGGCTGTGTACTAAGGGAAAACCGAGTGGAGAATGTACATGGTCTACCCCCCTATACATAGGGTGAAATATTCCTAAGTATAGGCAGCAAAAACAGAGGTAGACAGAAACAAAAGAAATACCCAAAGGTCTCACATCCCCCCTATACTTAGGGAAAAGTGCACCCTAAGTATAGCATAATCAAAGATGAAGAAAGGGATATGGGACTAAAGAATGTAGTGATATAGACATCTGGATCTATACAAGGCGGAAGATCAGTGAAACTCATGCATGAGATGCATTAGATGTGAGTCAAAGACCACATCTCACGCAAAATGAATAGGGGCAAGATCAACGACCCGCGGCTCATGATCTAGAAATGGCTTGAGCCGCTGGCCGTTCACTCGAAAGATACTCTCAGAAGACAACTCGGATATATCAATGCTACCGTTGTCGTGTACCTTTCTGACCAAGTAGGGTCCCTTCCATTTGCTCTGTAGCTTCCCTGGAAATAAACGAAGCCTCGCATCAAACAGCCATACTCTCTGTCCAATCTCAAAATGCTTGTGGCTAATGTGAGAATCATGCAACTCCTTCACTCTCTCCTTATAATGTAGGCTATTTGAGAAAGCTGTATCTCTCAACTCCTCCAGGGCTGCTAACTCTGCCCTCCTCTGGTCTCCTACACCATCTGCATCCATAAGAATATCTGTAACGGCCCATAGTGACCTGTGCCTCAACTCAACAGGCAAATGGCACGGCTTGCCATATACGAGGCGAAAGGGAGATGTGCCCAATGGTGTCTTAAAAGATGTCCTATATGCCCACAAGACCGAGTCCAAAAGTTGTGACCAATCCTTTCGATCAGGGCGGACAACTTTCTGCAATATAGTCTTGATCTCCCTATTCGACACCTCGGCTAGACCATTCGTCTGTGGATGGTAAGGTGTAGCAACACGATGGTCTATACCGAACTCGCTAGCAAGGGCCTTCACCTGGTCGTTGATGAAATGAGACCCCCATCAGAAATCAAAACTCGTGGAACCCCAAATCGCGTGATGATGTGCTTCCTCAAAAATCTGCAAACTGTCCTCGCATCAGCGGCTCGGGCGGGGATAGCCTCAACCCAACGACTAACATAATCCACGGCCAACAGAATGTACTCAAATCCCTGACTCTTAGGGAATGGACCCATGAAATCGATGCCCCATGCGTCAAAAACCTCACAGAAGTGAATGGGCTGCATCGGCATCATATCACGATGTCCACAAGTGCCCATCCTCTGACAGTCAGTACACCTCTTCACGAACTCATCAGAGTCCTTGAAGAGGGTAGGCCACCACAAGTCGGATTGGAGCACTTTCTGTGCCGTTCTCCTCCCAGAATGATGTCCTCCTGCCTCAAGCTTGTGGCAGTAAGTGAGGACGCTATGGTGTTCCTCCTGAGGAATACACCAACGCCAGACGCTATCCCCTCCTTCGTGGTAAAGGATGGGATCCTCCCAGTCGCAAGGAAGGTCTCAAGCCTCTGCCTGGGCCAATCTTGTGGGACTTTCCCAACAACGAGAAAGTTCACAATATCGGCATACCACGGGAGTGAGGCGATAGCAAGGATCGCCTCATCTGGGAAGGTCTCACAAATGGGATCTATTTGCTCAGACTCCTCAGGCTGCTCTATACGGGAGAGGTGATCCGCCACCACATTCTTGACTCCAGGCTTATCCTTGATCTCAATGTCAAACTCCTGGAGTAGAAGGATCCATCTAGTAAGTCTGGCCTTGGCATCCTTCTTTGCCATGAGGTACCTGATGGCGGTGTGATCTGTGTACAGGGTCACTCTAGATCCAATGATATAAGATCGAAACTTATCTAGGGCAAATACTATGGCTAGCATCTCCTTCTCTGTGACCACGTAATTCCGCTGCGCGGAATCCAATGTGCGGCTAGCGTAGTGGATAGCAAATGGAACTCCATCCCTCCTCTGTCCCAGCACTGCCCCTACGGCAAACTCGGAGGCATCCGTCATGATCTCGAATGGGAGAGACCAATCAGGCGGCTGGAGGACAGGAGCCTCAATAACACACTGCTGGAGAGTCGCAAAGGACGAGAGACACTTGTCATCGACAAAGAACTCGGTGTCTTTCGTCAAGAGGTCAGTCAACGGCCGGGCAATCCTGCTGAAATCATGAATAAATCTCCGATAAAAACAAACATGCCCCAGGAATGACTGTAGCTGCCTCAAATTGGATGGCGGTGCAAGTTTTCTAATGACATCAACCTTGGCCGGATCAACCTCCATGCCCCTGTTGGAGATGATATGGCCAAGCACCGTCCCTTGAGTCACCATGAAGTAACTCTTCTCCCAAGATAGAACCAAATGGTACTCAATACATCGTTGGAGTACTCGGTCTAGGCAGTCAAGACAGGAGTCGAATCCGTCGCCGTAGACCGATAAATCGTCCATGAAGACCTCCAAACACTCCCCTACCATGTCCGAAAAGATCGACAACATGCACCTCTGAAAAGTCGCAGGGGCGTTGCATAGCCCAAATGGCATGCATCGAAAGGCATATGTACCGAAGGGACAGGTAAAGGTGGTCTTCTCCTGATCCTCAGGAGCGATGGCCACCTGGTTGTAGCCCGAGTACCCATCTAGGAAGCAATAATGGCTCTTCCCTGCCAGTCTCTCAATGATCTGGTCAATAAAAGGCAGGGGAAATGGTCCTTCTTGGTGGCCTGGTTGAGTCTCCTGTAGTCAACACAGACCCTCCAAGAGGTGGGTACTCGTGTAGAAATCTCCTCTCCCGACTCACTGATCACAGTCGTGATGCCCGTCTTCTTGGGCACCACATGCAAGGGGCTGACCCACTTGGAGTCGGAAATGGGATAAATGAAATCTGCACTCCACCATTTTGATATTTCCTTCATCACGACCTCTCTCAGGTTGGGGTTCAGCCGCCGCTGGAACTCACGCGACGGCTTCGCCCCCTCCTCGAGATAAATATGGTGGGAGCACACTGATGGACTAATCCCATGGAGATCTGCTACGCTCCATCCGATTGCCTTGCAGTACTTTTCAAGAACCCCCATCAAACGGGATTCTTGCTCTCCAGTCAGATCGGCGGAGATGATGACTGGGTACATCTCAGGTTCACCCGCAAGGAACCGATACTTCAGCGAAGTAGGGAGCGGCTTCAGCTCTGGACAGCTGGGTGCTGGCAAATCTGGCTGCGGAAGAAAATGTGTGTATGCTGCTAAGTCTGCCAAATCTGCCTGGGAGAAAGAAAGCGAACTCTCGCAAACTGGATCTGGAGGAGGTTGCTCAACTGTGCTGTCTCTAATCTGCTCTGCCTCTACCCCCTCCTCATTTGTAGGCTCATGTGGACTCAGGTCTAGCATCTGGTCATCACAATCTGCCCAATCAGACTCTGAATTCGAGGGATCTGCATCAAACAAGGTGGCATCAGTACCACCGTCACACAAGGTGGCCTCAGTACCACCATCACTAGAAGCCATGTCGCGGTCGAGAACCAGCTCTGCTGCCTCTGTAGTATCCTGGACCAGGGCTGTGCTCTCCAAGCTCTCCTCTACTGTCATCTCGGCATCAGTGGTGTCTGGAAATGAGAGGATGGCCTGTGCTGAAGGGTCTGTCCATGCTGCCTCATCATCTGTGATCACAAAATCACAGTCCTGGTGGATGTCTAACCCGGCATCTGTCAGTTGCTCTGTATCTGTGCTGGTCTCTGAGCATGCTCTCTCTCTGGCTCTGTAGTCCTCGACCGTCTCTATTTGTACACTCTCTCCCTCGACGCGAAAGTATACCTTCCCGCTATCATGATCAGTCACCGCCTTGGCTGTGGCCAAGAACAGACGACTGAGGATGATGGGGGTATCAGCCACTGAATTAGGGATCTCCATGTCCAACACTACGAAGTCCACGGGGAATTGTAGGCCTTGAATAGTGACGATAACGTCTCGCAACAACCCCTTCGGCCTCTTGACAGATCGATCAGCAAACTGAAGGACTGTCCTGCTCTGTCGAAGAGTGCCCAACTCGAAGCGGTCGAGAAGGGCTGCCGGAAGGAGGTTGATAGACGATCCGCTATCCAATAGAGTCCGGTCGAACCTATACTCACTAATCTGACATCTGACATACAGGGCTCCTGAATCTGGCTTCTTGGCCGGCAGACAGTTCTGGATCGCGAAGCACGTGGCTTTCGTCAGCACATGTATCTCTGAATGATGGTTCCTCCTCCTCCTCCTGACTGTGGTCCTATCTCTCAAAGATCGCTGAAGAAGGGGGATGTGCTGCAAAGCCTCCTGAAGGGTCAGCTGTATGTGAAATCTGTCGATCATGCTCTGGCTGAACTCCTCCTGCTCTCTCTTTTTTGGGTCTTTTTCTCTTTTATTCCCCTTCCCCATCTGAAGGGCTCTAGGGAAGGGGATCACAGGGTCCTTCTCAGATGAAGGACTAAGAATAGGTCTAGACAGCTCGACGGCCGGATCCGCACATACATCAATCACCACAGTGGGAACAGAAGAAACTAAACCTTTTCTTTTATTCAAAACAGTGTTCTGAGATACATCAACAGAAGGAAAAACAACATCTCTCTCAAAACGAACACCGGTGGCCTCAGTACCACCATGGGCTGGCTCTGCTAGACGTCTCGCGGCCTCAGTACCGCATGCTGGCTCGGCTACTCTGGTGGCGACAGTACCACCTCCTCGAACTGGTGAAGCGACGGCCTCAGTATCGATGGTGAGATCAGTATCCTTGATGGCATCAGTGCCACCATCATCATCATGAGCGGCCTCAGTACCGCTCTCCTCCTCCTCATGTGGCGCCCCGGATGTATCCTCGTGGTGTAGCTCAGACGAGGCGCCGCCGCCTGCTGGTGTCCTACCGCTCCTAAGCGTAACAAAATCAGCATCAAAAAGATCCGAAGATGTATCAACAAATGGATCACTAGGAGTGGTGTGCTCAGTGTAAGCTACCTGCTCAGATTTCCGCTTCAGGCTGTTCGGATTCGGCTCTATCTATGCAGGGATGGCGGCCTTCCCTCTCATCAGGTCCCGCATCTCCTGGCGGAACTCGTCCATCTCCCGTCTAAAGGTAGCCTGCTGGTCCGTGAGGAGGCGGGCTACGTCGTCCAAGGTGGGGCTCTCATGGGAGCCCGGCGGGTAGCCTCTCTAGTAATGAGGCTGCTGGAACTGGTGCTGCTGCTGCTGAGAGGGGTAGGAGGAAGGATGCTGCTACTGGTGTGGCTGGTGAGCCTGCTGCACACGTCTCCAAGACTGTCCCTGTTGCTGATAGGGACGAGGAACGAAGGTCGACTGCTGGTGTGGCTGGTAGGCTGGGGGCTGCTGCTGCTGGTGATCCCTCTGCTGGCCATACTGCCCTCCCTCACCGGATGACTGCTGCTGGGGCTGGGTACCTCCACTCCCCCACATGAATCCGGGATGGTCTCGTCGGATCCCAGGTTGGGGACAGTCATACCAAATCCCGTTGACATCCATCAATGGCTCTACATCGAACTGGGCTGGCGGGAGTACTGCCAGAGGCTGATCCGGCTGGTATACCACCATTTGCATGTCTGGAGATGGTGGTGACTGGTAAGAGGGCTGCTGCTGCTGGTACGGCTCCGCCTGTACAAGGTGAACCTGTCTAGGCTGCTGAAAGGAGCTGGAGCGCTGGGACGAGCTGCTGCTGCCGCCGGTATCGTCTCGCGACTGAAGACGGGGCTGTGAAGCCGTCTGTGCCTCCTGGAGACACATGAGCTGGGTCTTCATGTCGCTCAGAGTCTGTGCCATCTGTTCCATCTGCGTGATGCCCTGGCACTGCTTCTTCTCAATCAGCTCCATCCGATCCAACTTCTCGCTAATGATGCCCATATCCGCGGTGGACGACTCTGCCTGTGCTGCTGCAACTGCGGATGAACTGGATGGACCGGCGTCGACCCGTGCTATCCTCTGGTACTGCACGGGTCCTGGCTGCTGCTGGGGTCTCCCCTGAGTGTATAACCGGGTCTGGGACATCACCATGTAGTTCTCGGCCATCTCCTCGTAGATGGCCCAGACCTGGTCGTGATCTTTGGCGAAATAGGACCCGCCACAAGAAGCACTCACCAGGCCCTGGAGCTCTGGTGTCAGCCCGCTGAAGAAGCTCTGCACGAGGTTCGACTTTGAGATATCATGGTGCGGGCATCGGTCAGTAAGCTCACGAAACCTCTCCCATGCCTCATGGAATTGCTCGTTGGGGAGCATGGAGAAGTTGCTGATCAGGGCCCTCGCTGCATTGGTCCTCCCGAGTGGATAGTACTTGTTCAAGTACTCGGTGCGGAGCTGCTCCCAGGTGTAAACAAACCTCCCCAAATGCTTTAGCCAGGTGGATGCTCTGTCTGCTAGGGAGAAGGGGAAGGCGATCATCCGGATCGTGTCCTGGTCCACCTGACGGTCGTGGACAGTACTGCAAATCATCAGAAACTCCTGGAGGTGGAGATGGGGCTCCTCAGTAGCGAGCCCGTGGAAGCGAGGGAGCAGCTGCAAGGTGTTCGGGGGGAACTTGAAGTCCCCCATGATGGCTGGAAGTACTACCCAGTGGTGCGTCAACGTCGATCCGGGGTTGTGTAACTCCCGCATCGGTCGTGGTGCTCCTCCTGCCGCGGCTACAGCGGCTGCGGCTGCTGCGGCTGCTGCATCAGCATCCTCTGGGATCCTCGATCCCTCTCTCCTCTGTTCGCGCTCTGCTCTCTCTGCTCGCATCTGCTCCATCTCTCTCCTCATGTCGAGCATGAATGCTCCCTGATCCCTCAACTGCTGCTGGACGGTCTCTAACGAGGCGATCATGGTGGAGTTGATTGCTCCCTGATCCAATACGAAGTGCTCAGGCTGACGGGAGCGATCCTCAGAACTGTCGGCCATGGCGTCTGCAAAATCAAACGAGCCAAACTCAGGTGCTGTCAAATCTGTGAGTCTCTCTTCTGGCTCATATCTCTCAGAACCGAAAGAAAGGGGGTCGAGGGGGAACAGGGCGGAATCGTACTCGGGCTCGGAGAACTGGTCTCGGCTCTCGCGGGCCAACCTAGATGACTGAGTAGACGTGCCCGAAAGCGGTGCAGCCAGAGGCTGCCTAAGAGAGCGTCTACCCATCATCGTGATCTGGTCGAGTAGTGCGGATGGGATCTGGAGAAACTATGATCAAAATGCAAACCCCTCTATTCACCAACGCAACATGAGCTGAAGACCGTGAAGGCTCGGTCAAATTATCTTGTCAGTTTTTATTAGGTGAACAAACAGTCTATCAGAGCGCTTACGTGACCTGTTGGGATACCCGATGCTACTCCAACCGACTGGCCCGCACGGAAGAGTCGGTAGTCAGCTGGAAATAGCACCGTAGGGCTCTACCTAGGGTGCGGGTCACTCTCTCGCGCAAGCAAGCCAAACAATGAGGGGTTGCTTAGGTCAAGTGTCTTTTAGGGTCAATAGTCTTAGCCAGTCCCAATTTTATGGTTTTTCTTTTTAATTTTTTTTCAATAAAAACAAAGGCCTAACGAATTTTTTGGTTCTCCTGGTTATTTAATCAAAAACAGGGGGAGAAGACGAAAAAGCCGATGCGCGATGAAATCAATGATGCATGCTGAGATAGAAATGCATACCTTGCCTCCAGCACTCTACATGCAAGTGATCCGCGCGGAAATGTAAAGACTGAAATAAAACTACCTAAATGATGCAGCGATAAAAACCGAGTCCTAGATGAGCAAGTCTACTCGCAGAACCGTCTAACTAGTCACCGACCTCCAAGCCAAAGGGTCCGGTCTTGGCCCACCCCTCCTCTGCCTGACAAATCGTGGGTAGGAGAAAGCGCTTTACGGGGCAGACTGCGGCACGTAGGCTACGAAGGAGATGAATCAGTTATTTTTATTAATTGATTATTAGTAGGTCCAATTAAGCGCACTATAGGAGAAGGCAGATAATTAAGTGTGGGGACCCTACTAATTACGGCACAAGCAAGCAGAAAATCCTAAATCTAGAGGCTCGATGAAAAACCGCGTAAACACCGGAAAAGGCAGTAAAAAGAAAAGAAAACAAAACCACGAGAAAACCGCGAAAACACCTAAGGGTCCCCCGAGCACACCGGTGCTCGGCGAAACAGACCTGCTAAGTCAAGTCCACAAGAGTGTCTCTAAGTACCTGTATTATTACAATAATAATCAGAATAAAATGAATCTAGTCTAAACCTCTCCCACTCAGCTCTCCTCTCGCTCTCTCCTGCGGCTCTGTACAGAAGGGAGCCGCCTCTAAGTCCCGCGGTTGCGTCGGCTTCTCGAAATCGGCCGCCTCGGTCCTCGGGCCCTCGCAAGAAACAGAGACAAGTGGTCAGACCAAAATAATCAAATAATAATGATAAGAAAAATAAATGAAAATGAACTGAGGGTATATATGTAAAAATTCAAAATAAAATAAACACTCAAAATAAAACAAAAACAAAAACAAAAGAAAAAAAAATAAAACAAAATGAAACAAAAATAAAATATAAACAAAAGCCGCGAAAACCGCGAGCTCTGAAAGAGCCGCGAAAAGCCGTGAAAACAAAAATAAAGTAAAAATAAAAACTACTAAGCCGTGCTCCCCGGCAACGGCGCCATTCTGATGACACGAAGAACCGAGCGACTAAGGCAATCAGGTATCTCTACGATGGTCGTCGCGACCTCGGTCACTCGGACATGTCGATCAAGAAAAATAGACCATCAAGAGAAATAAAAATCAATCAAAATACGATAGCGGTCTCGCTATTAGTTTAACCTGGTATAGCGACCAGGGTCGAACACAAGGAGCACGGATTGGCCTTGCGGCCTACGAAGTAGTCAAAAAGGAAATAAAATAAAAGAAGAAAATATTTTTGGTGGTTTTAAATTATTTTATAAATTTTTTTGAATTTTTACTTAGTTAAGAAAGTAATAAAAGCTAAGAAACTACACACTTCAACAAATTATTAAATACACTAAAAATCAACCAAAAATTCAAACAAAAATATGTTTATGTATTTTATAATTTTTAGTGTTTTTGGAGAATTTTTGGGATTTTTCTGATAGTTATTTAATTTCCAAAAAATCAAATAAGGACTGAAATGAGAGGTACTGTCTAGCCGAGCTAAAAGGGCCTAGATAAAATATCTAAAGGCCCCAAATTAGCTGGGAGGTAATTTTCCTGTAAAGAGAATAAATCAAGGAAATTTTAGGGACCTATATTATTATTTTTGGATTTTTAATTTATTTACTAGAATTTTTATAAGATTTTGAGTGTTTTTCAATTTTTAGTGGTTTTCAGTAATGAAAAATAGCCAAAATTGGCTAGAAAATCAAACACAACAAAATAGACAGTAGACAATTTTTTTTGTAATTTGTAGATATGATTTGATATTTTTTGTGATTTTTAAAGTTAGAAAGTACCAAAAATAGATGTTTTTGATTTTTTAAAAATAACAAATCAACTCAGAAATGTCTCCAAAAATCCTCGAAAATTTTACACCATGGCAGGAGCCATGTGTCCAATTTTCATTGGATTTGGAGGTAATTTGCTATTTTATTCAAAAATAAAGAGGGGGCACTTTGCACAAGGACCTATGTGCAAATACCCGGAAGTCTGGGGGGTCTGGTGCAATTAACCCAGCAAAACACGTGCGTCGCGCGTGTCTGGGGCACTCAGGGACCCAAATGTAATGAAAATAAGTCCCGAGGGCTATTTGGTAACAGGTACTAAAAGCCCAGGGGCTTATCTGCAAATAACCCAAAAATAAACGCACATGCTCAAATGTTTCACGCACAGGGGTATAAATGCAAATAAATAAAAACTTTCATTCATTGATTAACATTCAGAACTACAGGGTAGATAATGTAAAAAGCCCAGACAATCACGTGACGAAGCACGTATCAAACCATACACAGGGGCATATCAGCAATTAAAAACAAGCACGAGGTCCTCTATGCAAATATCCCAAAAACTAAACAACTATATTACGTAATTACAGGACTAAATGCAAAATGAAATAAACAGGAGGGCCTAAGGGTAGTTTACCCTTTATTAATGCGGCCGATAGATGCGCACCACTTGGAGCATCTAACGGTGACTAGGGACTGGCGCTGCACAGCTCAACTCCTCGGGTGCATCCAACGGCGAGGGTGTAGCCACGTGTCTGATCTAGCGGTTGAGGGTATCGGTGGCTATCCCTTTCGCTTCGGACGGTCCAGATCGCCTCGTGGATGGATCTGACGATGACGGGTCCTCCTCAAGTGAACGGTCGAGATGCGAACTGGAGGGTGAGGATGATCGGACGGTTGGGGAAGGTATCGGAAGAACAGTTGGTCGGCGAAGTTCGCCGGCCTCGTGCGTGCGCTGTGGACCTCCCCTGCTGCTCGTGAAGGTCGGAGAAGCTCCGCGATGACGTCCCGCAGCTGCTGGTGAACTCCGATGATCCAGCCGAGCCCTGGAGGGCTCCTGCGAGATCGGCGGAGGAAGCACTTCTGGTCCGAATGGCCCAACCCCTCAGACGGGCTGGGAAGCACCTGCAAAGTAGACCAAAAGACTCACGGGTCGAGGGCAAATTGCCTCGACCCAGTTAGGCGGGTGACGGTGGTCTGGGGGGCGATATGGGCAAGCTCCGGCGAGGGGGGGGAGACGGAGGAGCTCGAATCCCAGATCCTGTGCGAGCTGGGTTGGATGGGGATATGGAGAAGGTGCGCGGGAAGGAGGCGATGGCTATGGTGAAGCCCGATGGTCGAATGGTGGTCGGAATCGATCGGAATCAGCGGGGGACGGTGGAGCAACGATTTGGGGGTAACTAGAAATTAAAGGAAAAGAAAGGCCTAAGGGACTACCTGGGTGGCTGACGAGACTGGGGATGAGCTAAGGATGCTCTGGGTCTTCGCCTCGAGGAGCGTCTCCCTCTGAGGCACGAGCTCCTGCTGGTGGCGGAGCAAGGCGGCGAAGCTTCGCCGGATCAGTGGTCACGCTCCCTCTCCTCGCTTCAACAGCACAGGACGCGAGCTGTCACTCTCACGAGCACGCTGGAGCCCACTGGGGGAGGAATCGAATGGCCAAAGATAGAAAATGGAGGTGGCGGAGCTCGGCTTTATACGCTGGAAGGGTCCGGGAAGACAGGCGCGGGTAGGGCGTGGAAGCGCGCGGATCCCGATGTGGATACCCCGGCGAGGGTCTCGGATGTAGCATTAATGATTCGGACCCAGGGTTTAGGCAAGGTATGATCGGGTTTTGCTGGGAAAAATCCGCGAAGTCGGGTACCCGCTAAGGACCCGTGGGAAGTGGTCCTGGGGGGGGTAGTTGACAAGGCGGTCAACAATCCCAGGACCAGTAGGAAGCGGCCACGTGGCGAAAGTTTGGAAGTGAAATTCAAGGTAGCTAAGGGCCGATTTAGCAAAAAGTTAAAACATGAAATATTTTTATTTTATTTTTTTCTATTTTTTAGTGATTTTTAATTAATTTTTTAAAGTAAAAATAAAGTATTTACATTATATAGCTATATATAGGTATATGTACACTATATAGGTTTTTAATTTTTGATTTTTAATTGTTATTTTTATACAATTTTATTCCCATTTTATATTTTATTTATTTATATTATAAAATAAGGAATAAAAGGATATTTTTATTTTATTTTTATTATTTATATACATATGTGAAATAAATACATATATACATTCATATACATGGTATACTTACAATATATTTTTGTGTTTTTATTTTGTTATTTTTATTTGGTCTTTGTTTTAATTGTTTTTATTTTATTTATTTACACTATATAATATAGAATATTTACAAAAATTTTAAAAAATTAATTTTATTTATTTACAAGGCTAAATAAATATAATGGTGGATGGTCTATGTACATGATGAGTGATGTTTTTAGTTTCTTTTTAATTTTTATATTTTTATCTTGTTTTTATATTTATAACTTTATACAAGTATTTGCAAACCAATTTGAGTCTATTTTTGTGAGGAAAATACTTTTATTTTTTTACATAAATATTTACACACATGAGCCCCTATCTCCCTCTACTTTGGCTTTTATGCAGTCAGGCCCATGCTGAGCCCTCCCTTGGGTTAGGTTGCTCAATATTTATTCTAAATATTTCGCTCTTTTTCTTTTTAATCTTTATTCTTTTATTTTTGCACAAAAACATGCTAATTATAGGTTTTTACACAATGCATGCTTTTGATAATTATTTATATTTACACATATCTACATGCATTTGCAAAGGTTTTTGTAGCTAAAATATAAGAATAAAGAGTGATGAATGAGTATTCATCAATAGTCCACTAAGCCACCTGTTCCAATCAATTTGTCATTCTTAAACATTTGAAAAGATATACTTTCAAATGAAAATTTGTATCCAAGATTACAAAGTCTAGATATTGAAATTAAATTTCTAGAGAACTTGGGTACAAAAATACATTTTCCAAATCAAGTATATGACCAGTTTCCAAAATGAGCCGTTGTGTCCCAATCGCTTCAACATGTGAAGTCAGGCGATTTCCCATATAAACGCTTTGCTCAATTTTTAGTGGCATCCTTGTTTTCAAAAAGCCTTGGATGGAGTTGGGAATATGGATTGAAGTACCAGAATCAATCCACCAAGTGTTAATAGGAACATCAATGAAATTAGATTCATGACATACATGACATTCAACAATCGAAACAGAATTTAAGACATTGAATTGAGTAGACATGAAAGTAGAACTATCTGCAATAAATCATAACGAGACAACCACAATAAGCAAATAACTCATGCATAAAACTTAATTCAAAATACTAACTTATTTAATATTTTGAGAAATCAATGTACTATCATTACAAGACTTGCTGTGGCTAAAGAATTGTAATATACAATTGATTATTCTTAATAAATGAGACAAATAAATTTTCGAATATTCATTAGAAATTCCGCACTTGTGGGCATTAGAATAACTAACAAAATAATTTATTTTTCTCATTCCAAAAAAAAATCCAATTAACTCCGTCACTTAATGTAAGTATTGGCATTGTTATCCTAGATGCTGCGGCTACTCTTGGACAACTAACCAATAATTACTCATTACCATAAATATATGTACAATATGAATCGATCAGATGCTGTGGCTACTCCTCCCGATTCAATTATACACACTTATCCGAATAACTTTAAATGGAGTTAATCAAGCAATCTCGCACTTAATGCAATTTGATGTCATTTGTTCAAATAATTGAACTCGCATTTAATGCAATTATTGACATTGTTATCCAAGATGCTGTGGCTACTCTAAGATAACTAGCCAATAATTACGCTTTATCAAAGTAAAACAATGTATAGGTATTGGTAGGATGTTGTGGCTATTCCTCCCAATCCAGTTAAACAAATCATACCAAAAAGATATCAAACAAACTTAATAAAGTAATGAAGAATGATAGTAAAGTGTATGGTTAGTACACAAGGTGTTATCAACAAGTCCAAATAAATGACTTGTATAAAAATGGTATAAACCACATACACTTCATACACTTTTTGTGTACTAACCACGTGTATACAATAACCAAATTGTATACACTTCCGTACAAGTCCGTACACGGATATACAATAACCAATACAAAGATAAGTGTATACATAAACCACTTAAGTGTAATCACCAATAACCATCCCGTACAAGTGTATACAGATACGACTATGCCGTATCTAACTTATCGATTATTGGTTATACAATAGATGTATACATTGCTCAGTGATATCGTACAAGTATGTACAAACCATGTTTAAGGTCACGAACTTGTACAGAATACCATGTACGTTTACCTCGTACTTAGGCAGGAGGTACAAAGATTAGAGACTTTATCTTAGTAAAAAATCTCTTAGTACACGAATGGATTTAATCCATTAGAAATAAATTAAAGTGCATTAGAAAACAAAATGAATATGCACAGTTGGATAAAGGAATATAATCTCATAACCATATCCCATATGTACACTAGTGATAGCAAATGAGAAACATAGAGATTAAATCCATCAAGATTTAATGTTGCAATTAATGGATGAATCCCATTTAAGAATCATTTGGTTTTTAAACCACCAAATAAGGAAAGGCTACAAATGACCCAACGATAGGGGAAAAAATAGATTATTGATTTTAACCGAATCAAGAAATACATGTATTAAAAAAACGTAACCGCCCACAAGCATTTCTTGGAGAAATAAAGATTAAGAAGATAGCATGTCACCGCCCCCAAAAAAACTGAATATAGAGAAAGACGAACTTCTGTTATTCTAAGTGAAATACTGAAGTAACATAAGGCCAACTTTCTTATCACGAAGCACGAGGTTAATAACCAAATTGATCACATATCACACGGAATTTTGACAAGTATGTAACTTTAATCTTATAAAAGGAATTCAATGTCACTTTCCAATCTTGAAGTAATAACAAGAACAACTTAAAGGAAACAAATGAACCAACGGTTCGTCAAAGTGATTTAAAACACGACGACCACAAAACAAAAACAAAAACGATTTCATTATACGAGATCTTGTCCAAATAATACTTAGCTCTGATACCAATTGATAGATTTAACAACCGGATAGATCTATAAACTTAACTAAAATAGATTTAAGATACTAAATAGTTACCGAAAGCCATTGCAGCGGAAATGAAGGGATGAAGGTGGGATTTCTTCTCCTTCTCAACAATTGCCTAACATGCTTGAGTAATGGATCCTCTTGCATTTTATTAGTTGAGGGAGAGGGGACCCCAATCTATTTATTTATAATACATGATGGTTATAAATCCATTAAGGTAACCACCAAAAGCATCTTCTCAAGAGATGCATCCCTTCATTAATAATCATGAGCCACAAAATAAGAAATAAAAAATATGTTGGCAACTACCATATTTGATAGTTGCATACATAATATTTCTTACATCCATCTCATCTGATTCGTGTTTTGTCAATATATAACGACCTCAGATCTACCCATGTTCTGAGCTCCAGATCCCATACCTGCACCGTTCGATCGATCCATTTAACTTGTGATTCCATATCATTCCTTCACTCGTCCATTCATTTCTTAATTTGCATCTAACATTTTGGTGCAGACATCATCGAGCCATTTTAATCCCTGCAGGTTCTGTCATCTTCACGAATTACGCCGAGCGTCGGAGCACAACTCATCGAATCACGAGCGCATCTGCACCTTGCGTTCTGACGTTACTTGCAGTGGGAAATCCCCGCCTGGAGAACTGTCATCTCTCGGAGTCAAAGTCCTGTCCCATCCTGGATTGCTTGTAGGAACATCATCGAGGGACTATAACTTCCTTTGAAGATGAAGCGATGGCTTATGCAGCATCGATATCATTTGAGGAACACTTAGGGCCTGTTTGGTAGGAGAATAGGCCCTGGAATAAGGGGTCAATTCTCCTCTCGACACGGTTCCCAGTGGTACGACTATTCCCCATTATTCCATCTTATTTCACTCTTATTCCTATCTTTATCTCACCTTACTTAACTTTATTTCACCTTATTCTCCTTATTCCTATCCTCCAGCCAAACGAAGAATAGACCCTTATTCCTATTCTCCATCCTTATTCCTGCTTATTCTCCTACCGAACGGGCCCTTAGAGGGTATTCGTCCTCTATAGTTCTTGCAAAAAATATGCACACCTGTGATAACAACTTAGCTAACAACACCTATCTGCATCACTGAGTTCATAACATCCGCGACTTGAATCCGAGCACCTTCGCATCTTAGTTTGGAGAAAGGATTGAGATCAGACATAAATCGTTGCTCGAATAGCCGACGCCTGCAGAACAACTGAGGAAGAATGAACGAGGAATTCTAGATTGCACAATCATCCTTGGATCAGATTTGATCTAAGGATCCACAGCCACGCACGTACGTCGGGGAATATTTTCTGGGCATATAGCATCCATACCCCTGTTGTTTCTGAGTATCCCGAACACATCATTTGTAGGTGGTGCACACATGCCTAAGCACGTGATCAATGTGAAATTTGCACACTCGCCCCTACATCTTCTATTTATTTGCAAAGCACATTTGGCTTTCCAATTGTATTGCATTTACACCCATATCCCTATATATATCCATTATACATACTATATTACATAATAAATAATATACTAAATATAAAAATATAATAAAATACGTATAAATATTGTATTATATACTATATACAATGCAAAATAATATTTTAAAAATAAAAACAGGTTTTTAACATAAAATAAATCATTAAAACAACACTACAAATATATATAACAAACTTTAAAAATCATAAAAAATAAGAAAACGTCTTTAAAAATTTAATAGAAATCATCTACAGTAGACTTTACTATATTTTACATAATAAATCAAAAAAAATAAGAGTGAATACTAATCAATATAAAATATAAAATTCAATAAAATTTTAAAAATTCATAACTAAATAAACAAAAATCACCTAAAAACGTACAATATACCATTTTAAAGATAATTTCATATACTCTCTCATAAAAATAAAATAAAAATACTTTTCATTGTTTTCTATTTTAAAAATCCAAAATAAAATTCTTTTTCTATTAAAACCTAATTTTCAACATTAAAAATAAACCAAAATCTATAAAAAAAATATTAAAAACATTCTTAACAGCCATAAAAATTGAAAATAAAAATAAATTCAGAAAAAACATAAAATAAAAACTAAATAAAAATTACAAAATAATTTCTAAAATAATTCATAAAAATTATAAAATACCTTAATATTAATAAAAACAATATAAGATTCATTAAAAATCAAATAAAAATCCAGAAAAAAAATCTTAAGAATAAAATAAAAATTAAGGAAATCGTTTACCTCAGGTATTCTATAGTTTGACCCTAGTTTTATAATATTTTTCCTCCCTAAGTTTGATACTCCCATGCTTAACCTCTATACACTTAAGTTTAAGAGTTTAAATAAAAAAAGATTAATTCAAAATTAATCCTTTCTAGTAAAACTCATTTGGTCGATATAACGACCGCGGTATCTTCTCTGTCTCTTTTGCAGGAGTTCAGAAGCAGATCATGTGGAGGTTTTTCAGATGGCGTCGTTGCCGCGATATCTTCAGGGTATCCCGACTTGTACCTCTCCCTTCTTTCTTCTCAATGTCTGTTTCAACAAGGTTGTACTCCTGGGGTAGCAGGGCACCCACCGCGGCTTTTTCGCTCGTTTTTTTCTCGACAGTTTTTCACAGCTTTTCGAGGATAGGTACTTGTTAGGATTTCTCGCTTTTCCCTTCTTCGCGCAACCGTAGCTAGGTACTTGTTTAGGCCTGAACACCTAGTTTCTTGTATCTAGGACCATAACCAAAATGCAAAAATACGTTAGACAATTTCTCTGAAAATACCTAAAAAAAGTGATAATCGAAAATTAAAACAGGGATTGCTATTTTTGTATCCGACCTTAAAACAAAACATAAGGACTCCACTTGTTTTGGGAGAGAAACCCTCGAAATTGCATTGCAAGTACACTCTCCAGATTCAGTGAGTGAGAGACGACCCATAATGTAGAGCTAGATTCCGATCTTCTTTCAAAGTACTACTTAGTTGACGCTTTTAATCACCTTATCTTCAATGGGTACTCTTGGGAAGTCAAAATCGGTTGGGGTGTACTTAGAAGAGTGGGAGGTTTAGAGGACACTATGTAAGGATCCATCCTCAAGTAACACAGGTATCCGAAAACAGTTCGTACCTACTCCCACACTAGCCGAGACTAGGTGATTTCTGGCGAGAACTCAGGACAGTATGCCAAAGAAGTTTCAGACACCTATCTGATCTCGCTAATCTGTGAGAATATTGTTTGCCAAACAACCTTAAAATTGACAAGATAAACGACAGAACTCTTACAATCATCACCAGGGTTGCATTGGTGAACTCGGGATTTGCTTTGTGTTTGATTGTGGTGTGAGTCCAATCTTTCAAGATCTTGATCAACAATATCTATCAAGATGATGGGAAGGTGATCGCTTCGGTCGACTCTGACCGATCCTTTCTCTCACACACCTGCCCAATCATCCAAATCGGTTCTGGATGTCTCTCATCCCAAATCAAAATCCACTCGAGTTGCTACTTCCAGGCGTGACTCTAACCCTGGTAGCTCATTATCGATTTCTTCTCCTACTCATTCTCATTCATCATCACCTCCAGTTCTAGATGAATATCAGCAATTACATATTGATCTAGCCAAGCCTAATCTAGATTCTTTCCTCTTTCCAGAAGACATGACTGGCAAAAGATCGCAGACCACCTCCGTAGTCATTGATCAAGCGGCGATCAAGAACAGTCTACTTGCTTCCATTGAGACAATGCAGAATCAGATTAGGGAGTAAGGTAGACTTATGAATGATGTCAGAGCTGAGCTGACTCAGCTAAGAGCGCAACAAGATCATCCTGACGTTGAGAAATCAAGAGCTGAGAATCCTGGAGCTGAGGATCAAGAGCAACCTGATGGATTACAGAGGCCTCCATTAGGTCTGAACCGCACAATGCAGCAGCCCTACAACCCTAGATCTCTTACAACTCATCGGTGGATCCATCTCCCTTTCATTCATGGGATCTTTGAGTTTCGACCTCAGACGATCCAGCTACTGCCCAAGTTTCACGGACTTTCTACTGAGGAGACGCACCTGCACCTTCAGGAGTTCAAGTTGATCTGCAGTATGGTGCATGATGCGCATGTGAACGAGGATACGATCAAATTGATTGCTTTTCCATTCTCCCTCATTGATCGAGCAACTTACTGGTTGAAACACCTAGGGAGATATGTTTCATTGTGGGAGGAGCTGAGAACTGCATGTCTAAACAAGTATTACCCCTCGGTCGAACGAATGCTGCCAGAGCCATAGTCAGTAACATCATCATAATCGGGAATGAGCAGTTTCACGAGACATGGGATCGTTTTCGAGAACTCATCGATCAGTGTCCCCATCATGAACTTTCCAAGCCAACTCTTGTACAGAGTTTCTTCAGTGGGATGGTGCCAGAGTTACAGGGACTAGTGAACGCAGCTTGTGGTGGATCCTACTTTTCGATGCACGAAGACCGAGTCTGGGCCATTTATAATAAAATGACATAAAACTATACCACAATGTCCCAGACTCGGGTATACAAATCAGACGAAGCCACCTACTTATCATCAGCATCACCGAGTGGTACAGATTAAAGGGAATCTTTCTTCTGTTGTTCTGATTCATGTCGAATCCTGATCAGCTAATATGGGGATCATCTATAAGAAGCTAGACCTTATGGAGATAATTGAGAAAAAGTGTCAGAATTTAGACGAGCTCGATAAGATTGACGAGCTTTAGATTTGCATGAGTGATCTGAAGACACATATTATATGTCTTCAAGAGATACAAGCAGACTTTAACAGGTCTTCCAGATCACAGGCCAATTCAAGTAGCCGAGATAGAGGCATACTTTTGAGGCCTTCAGTACAACACATATACCATGTGCATTCTGAGCCAACTCATCAACCCTCAGCGTACCCGCAACTCCAGCAGACGCCATCATCTAACACTCAGATGGTGGTGTATCAAAGTGATCAACCCTTAGCATCCATGCCCCCAGCTTATTCTGAGATGCCTGAGCCATTGACTGAGGCCAATGGGATATGGTACAACCAACCACAATAACTAGGGGTTTGTCGTGATCATACTAGTTTTCGTTAATCAATAGGAGGTGCCTCTTTCCAACAGAAACTGCAAGCACCAATGGGGCAGAGCAGAGAGCAGCAACAGCATTCAGGTCCTCGTCATTTCCAGCAACCTCAGTGGAGACAGAGCACATACCAATCTCAGTATTAGCAACATTATCCTACACAACAGTAGCCAGCTCCATAGTAGCCTCCGTATCACTGAGGCAACTCATCCGGGTCTCATCGGCCTTTGCATGATAACCCAGTCTTAGAGTATCTTGCCAACCAGATCACCGACCAGCAGGTTGCTTTTAGGAGAGAAATGGATGAGTTCAAAACTCATGTCACTCAATTGGTCAAAGGGAAGTCCGCCTTACCTGCTCATATAGAGCCAAATCTGAATAATCCGATGTGAAAGTCAATACATGTAGATTTCACCGAGCCTACCCTCCAATCACAGGTATTTTCCAATGACTATCTTTGCTGTGATGACAATGACTTCGTTTCTCTTAGGAGCGGTAGGATACCAGTAGGAAAAGACTTTTCTAGGCTCGAAGAAGACACTGTGGATAACACAAGTGAGCCTGTAGAATACATTGATGGCAGTACTGAAGCCGCACCCTTTGACGATGAAGATGGTGGTTCTGAAGCCACCAAGTCTGAAGAGCAGCCAGAGCCGAATGCCGACATAGCTGCTTTACCTTTCTTTGTATCTTGTGGTGATGAGAGAAAATCATAAAAAATGTAAAAAAGAGAAGAAATCGAAAAAGAAATAAACATATAGTTGATCAATCTCCATCTCTCTCTGATGATTCAAAGAAAGCAAGTCTTAGTTTTATAAAAACACTTCCTTCTTCTTCTTCTAGTCCTCTGATTGTACAAACTAACTAAGAGGATGTACAGATTCCTTTTCCTAAAGCACTCTACTTAGAAAAAGGTGATAAAAAAGAAAACACCAAAAAGATCCAAATGAATGATCTGAAGAAAGAGATGATCGACAAGTTCACGATCCAACTCACTCTTTTGGAAGCCTTGTCACACATCCCTCTTCTACAAAAAGGCCTAAAAGAATGAATTACCGTCCGTAGAAAGAAGAGGCAACGCAATCACTATTGTGAGATTTATGTGCTGACCAAAGAAACATGCCATGCTATTCAGAACCATCTCCCAGCCAAGATATCATATACGGGAGCGTCGTATGTTAGATGCGAGATCCTCGATCAGACTTTTGATCGGACTCTAATAGCAGATCTTCGATCAATATCCTTCCTTCATCCCTACTCGATAAGTTCGAGTTCGGGCCTCTTCAACCAAGATGAACGATCTTGCAGTTTACTGATAGATCGGTCAAGAGGCCTAAGGGTTTAATCAATTATGTCATTGTCACCATTTAGGGTTTGCACTTCCCTGTGGACTTCATCATGTTGGACATGGCGGTCCCTGAGTACGTGATCGATACCCCAATCATACTAGGACAAACTTTTCTGGCGACAACGAAGGCCGTTTCCGTACCAGTAAGTTGTACTTTCATGTCCAAGACGAAAGTATACATATATAGACGAGCCAAGATCAGAATTCTAGAGCATATGATGACGAACCTGATAGTCATCAGGATTGTGACTTTGTACAAACAGATGATGAGGATGTCTGGGTCGAACCTAGCACCCAATCTTTCATTACACCTTCAGTCGAAGGCAAGATTCAGATATCCGAGGATGGGAGATTGGAGAGCAAAATCCTAGAGCTGAGTAGCAAGAATCTTGATGGATACGATTCTGAGATATTTTCATATCATTCAAACATTATATATCCCTCCGATTCAGAAATGAACAATCAGAACTGTCAGTTACCTTTAGATTAGTCAGATTCTGATGACGCTAATTGGTAGTGCTTCATCATATTCCTATCACTTCAGACTTCATTTACAGAGCCTACAACCAGTCTTGAGACCGAATCAGAATAGAATATCCAACAATCTCTAGATCTTTCTGAGTTAGAGCAGGCCGAGCTTACACATATCGATCTAGTATCCTATACTCGGGCCTTAATAAAACCCTCTGTTCATGTTCCTTCTCCCGCTGAGCTTAAACCATTGCCTCAGAAAATGAAATACCAATTTCTTTGCTGGAGAATCTAAAATGTTTCGGTCATCATCTCTTCCAATATGACCGAAGATCAGAAATCTCATCTGATGGAGATTCTTGAAAAGAACCATAAGGTGATTGGATGGTCTGTAGCTGATCTCAATGGGATTAGTCCGGCTCTGTACTCCAACCACATATTTCTCGAGGATGATGCCAAGCCATCTCGTGAGTTTTAGCGCAGGATGAACTCGAATCTTCGAGAGGTGGTTATGAAGGAAATATCCAAGTAGTAGAGCGTTGATTTTATCTATCCCATTTCCGACGTGAAATTGGCTAGTCCTTTGCATGTGGTACCCAAGAAGACGGGTAACACTACGGTGATCAATGAGGACGGAGAGGATAACGCTATACGAGTACCGACTTCTTGGCGCGTCTGTGTGGGCTACAGATGTTTGAATCCAGCAACCAAGAAGGATCACTTCTCGCTACTGTTCATTTATCAGATCATCAAAAGGTTAGCCGAGAAGAGGCACTATTACTTTCTTCACGGGTACTAGGGTTATAATCTAGTAGTCATTGCTCTAGAAGATCAAGAAAAAACGACATTTACATATCCGTTCGGAACGTATGCATTCAAACAGATGTGTGTTTTCTTTGAGTGGTAATTTTCATTTGTTGTTTTTCTTTTATTTACTATTATAAAAAATTCAAAAATAGTAGAAAAGGTCCCTGTTTGCCTTAGAAAATGCATAAAAATTCAAAAATGCCATAAAAATTCTAAAAAAAAGTTAGAGTAGCCTTGTTTTTATTTGTTTTATTTTCTGTACCATTTCATTTGCTTTTATAAAACTCTAAAAATTTACAAAACCTTTAATATACCAATAAAATTATCTAAAATCTTTGAAAAATCCAAAAATTGTGATTTTTGTTTATGTTTGTAGATATTTAAGTACTCTTTTTGATAAAATTGGTTTCTAGGAGTTCTGACATATTTGATATTTTTAATTTGAAAAATACTCCTAGTTGTGCACTATTTGAGTTTTTCTTAGTTTTTGATTTTGGAAAATCCATAAAAATTAACAAAAATAGTATAATATATAAAACACATAAATATTTTTACTTGATTTTTCTAAGTATTTTTATCCTATTTCAAAAATATAAAAAGAGTATGTATTTGCCTTTTATTCTTTGTCTTTATTTTCATTATTTTCAAAAATAAGAAATTTCAAAAATAAAAACAACTAAAAAGAAAAAAAATCCTTTGAATCTCATTACCTAGTTTATCATAGTGCTCATTGTGTTCGACCCTGGTCGCTATGATAGGTTAATAAAAGTAGCTTAGACCATTGTTTTACTTGCTTGATTTGCTTGTGGTTGAATGATTTTCTTGTTTTCCACTTTAGCTTGGATGACAACGACAACTTAATTAATAAACTTAATCCTAGTTAGCCGCATCATTTTCAAAATGGCGCCGTTGCTGTTGAGCACAACTTGGTAGTTAGGATTCTGTTTTCTTGTTTGTTTGTTTCCGTGTTTATTTTCTCTTTATTTTATTTTATTTGCTTATATTTCTCATAATTGTTTCTGGCACTCTCCTTGTTTCACCTTTGTTGCGAGGGCTTGCAGAGCGAGGGAGGCTATCTTAGAAGAGCCGATACACCCGAGCGAGGCGGATGTTGGGCATTATACACCAACCGCCTGGAGAGAGCAACCTAGGTTGAGTAGAAGGAGTAGAAGACTTTCTTAGCATTTAGACTTTATTTTCATACATTTTATTTCATATTTGTATAAACTTGTAATTATTATTAGAGACTTTGGACACTCTACTATTCGGGGTTTGTTTCGCCCCCTGCTGGTGCACTCGAGGGACCTCACTGGGTTTTCATAGCCTTTATTTTATTTTGTTTCTCTTGGATTTGAGTTTTCCAACTTTATTTTATTTTCTGTGTGTGAGTCCTATACTTAGGCTTTTATTTGGTTGAGCCAGGTAGTGATTATGTCCAAACATCTAATAGAATATCTATTTCTATAGAATCAATTAGACTTAGTCAAATAAATTGTTAACTATTTGGATTTGAGATCGCATGCCGAGAGAGGTCGCATACAACGCTGGTAGGACCCGTTGTGGCAGGCACTGAGCGGCATCCAAGATTGGACATTGGTCTCATTTCTAGATAGTTAGCACCTTATTCTTCCCGTAATAGAAGTTCCTGTTTAGGGCGGTTTCTTCTTGCATCATATAGGTAGTTTATTTTCTATCTTTACATTTGTGCGCGGATCATATTGCATGTACACTGCTGGAACAATTTACGCCTTCTATCTCGTGCATGCATCATTGATTTCATCGCATCAGCTATTCCGTCTTCCTCCCTCTATTTTCTGGACTTAGGAATAGAAAGGAAATCAGAAAATTCATTAGACATGTCTTTATTCAAAAATATCCAAAAAAAGTAACAACTAAGTAAAATCGAGACTGTTAAAGCAAACTTGACCCTAAAACCAAACTTAAGGATTAATATCATTATTTTGGGGGGAGTAACCCCCTTCTTGGATGTAGGTACTTACCTCCAGACAGAGTGGGTGAGGACGTAGCCACTAAGGATTAGAGACCAAATCCAAACTTGTGCCATATGCTCCTGTACATTACTCATTGATGTATGGTTGAGATGCAAGCACTTGCCTTCGACCCTCAGCAGAAGTAGTCTTGTCCAAGGTGGGTGTGCACCACCAGCTTAATCAGGTTCTACCCTAGGTGACCTCACCCGTGAGTTTGATTAAGTGACTGTATTCTCACTAAACTCTAAAATAGAAAAGATTAACGACCGAGCTTTCACGGTCTTCATTGCGTTGAGTTGGTGAATCGGGGGCTTGTTTTCCCATCATTATTTTTAGTCCAGATCTACTCTTCACTACTTCCCACTTCATGATGATGGGCAACCTTTGGTGGCATCATTTCACAACACACCTGTCCATTCATCTAGGGCGGTTCCTGAGAGCTCAGACCGACTCTCGGAACCTGAGTATTCCACCTCCTTATTCTTTGACCTTCTCAAGCCATCACATGAGGTATATCAGTTAGAGCATATTTTTGTTGACTTGGTAGCACCTAAGGTCCACTCCTTTCCTTTTTCAGTGTCTGATAGATGGATTTAAGAGCGGAGAGAGGATGAGTAGCCAGATATTCATGACATGTTTGATTAGGCTACGATCAACAACATCCTCCTGGCATCCCTAGAGGCAATGTAGAGACAGAATAGGGACCAGGGGTTGCTCATGACAGAGGTGAGGTGGGAGTTGACATAGATGCAAGATGGGGGAGTAGATGCCAGAGTTGAGAGACCCGGTGGAAAAGGTGAGATACCTGAGGACCTAGCAGAGGACAAACACAAATGTCACGAGTCCACTGATCCACAGAGACCGTTGCACACCATAAGAGCATTGCACAACCTTTGTGCTACTCTCACCCACAAATGTATTCAGTTGCTAGACATTCTGAGAGATTTTGAGCTCTGTCCACAGACGATTCAGTTGTTGCCCACCATCGAGGAGCCCCGTCTACATCTCCAGGAGTTCGAGATGATTTGTAGCACCGTCCACGATAAGCAGGTGGACGATGATACTATAAAGTTTATAGCCTTCCCATTTTCCTTGGTTGATAGAGAAACCTACTTGCCGAAGCACTTGGGGAGGGTTGTTACTACATGCGGGCAATTGAGGACCGAGCATCTCAACAAGTACTATCAACTCAGTTGGACGAATGCTGCGAGAGCGATGATCAGTAACTTCTCCATGATCCCAAACAAGCAGTTCCATGAGGCTTGGAATCTATTTAGAGAGCTCATTAATAGGTGTCTAAATCATGATATTAGCAAGCCCAATCTTGTACAGATCTTCTTTTGTGGGCTGACGCCAGAGTTGCAGGGGCTTGTCAACGCCTCTTGTAGAGGATCCTATTTTTCCAAGGATGATGATCAGGTCTGGGCCATCTATGAGGAGATGGCTGAGAATTACATAGTGATGACCCAGACCCGTGTCTACACTCAGAGGAAGTCTCCCCCAGGCGTTGTCTCACCACAGAGTTTCACATATAGAGGCCGGTCCATCTTCATCTTCTACAACAACAACACTAGTAGATTCATCAGCTGCAGACATGGGCATCATTAGCCAGAATTTGGACCGCATGGAGATTATAGAGAAGAAGACATACTAGGGCCTAGACAAGCTCAACGGGATTGATGAGCTGGCCCAGACTTTGAGTGACCTTAAGACGCAGATCATGTGCCTTCAAGAGGCACATACGGCTTCTTTACCTTCATCTAGGTCGCATGCTGATCAGGGGAAAATGTCTTTAAAACCATCTGCCTCGTACAGAGTGATTCACCATATTCAAGCAGATCATGTTCAACCATTCCTCGCAGTAACACTTGCCACCACCACCTTCACCAGACACATAGTTGGTGATTTATCAGAGTGATCAGCCTTTGGCGTCCCTTCCCCCACTATTGCACGAGCAGACGGAGCTATTGATGGAAGTAGAGGAAGCAACAATCTCACTCCCAGCACACAGTTCCTTGACCCCAATACCGAGGTTAGAAGTGGAGGTAGCAACAATCTCACTCCCAGTTTCACCAGCCTCCCCCTCACTCTTACCAGCATCGGCAACATGGCCAGCCTCAACACTTTCATAGAGGAAAACCATCTGGTTCCCGTACACACTCGTATGAGAACCCAACTTTAGAAGATATTGCATGTATTCTTACATAGAAACAGACCACTTTTAAGCGAGAGATTTATGAGTTCAGGCAGGAGATGAGAGAGATCATCAAGGGCAAGATAACCATACCTGCACATATCGAGCCAAATCTGAACATTCTGAAGAGGAAATCTGAGAACGCACAGTCTACATAGTCCGTCAGTCCTAATAATGTACTTGATGATATGCATTATTTATTTGATATTGATTTTGAGACACTTAGGAGTGGTAGGAAGCCAGCAGGCGGTGCCTCATCTAGGCGACACTAGTATGCCCATTCAAGAGCACCAAATGAGCTAGAGAGCGATGCAGATGCTGCTGATATTGATGTTGATGGTGGTGTTGATGCCACCCACTTAGAGGATGATCCAGACAACGATATTTATGATGTCAATTCTTTAGATGCTGCAGATGGTGATGCTGATGCCACCAAGTTTCCAATTGATAGGCCAGAGTGCGGTATTGATGCCGCTTCTTCAAATGTTGTCGGTGGTATTGATGCCACCAAGAGTCCATGCACATATACTCCAGTTGTTTTTACTCCTATTCCTGTACTCGAGGATAATGTTTTTTAGAAAAATACAAAAAAAAGGAAAATTTCGAAAAACAAAAAGATGAATAAAGGAAAGCTTTCCCTTTCTTCTTTTGGTCCATTTGATGATACGTGATGATGCTTGTATGGTAACAACCATTTGTATGCTCAGAGACCTTTTCCTACTCTTGACCCTCTAGTTCCTAAAGAGGGTGCATCTATCTCCTTCCCTCAAGCACTCTGTTTAGGGAAGGGCTAAAAAATAGAAAATCCCAAAAAGAGACAACATATGATAGACAGATTTCATATACATCTGACTCTCTAGGAGGCATTGGAGCACATCCCTCTCTTCCAAAAGAACCTTAGAGAGAAGATCCCAATATGTAGGAAGAAGAGGCGCAACCACAGTGCATAGATCCATGTGCTCTCCCATGCCACATGCTTTGCTGTCCAGAACCGATTGCCAGCCAAGAGACCAGATGCAAGTGCTCCATATGTCATATTCCTTACTCACGAACAGCGGTTTGATCGTTCTCTATTAGATAGTAGGTCTTTGAGTAACCTTCTTCCAACAGCCTTACTTGACCGCTTCGAGTTTGTCCCTCTTCGATAGAGCCGGAATGTACTTCAGTTTGTCGATAGATCTATCAAGAGGCCGAAGGGGTTATTGAAGGACGTTGTCATCACCATTCATGGCCTGAAATACTCCATGGACTTCGTCGTGTTGGACATGGAGATCCCTGAATGCGTGACCAATACCACGATTATATTAGGCTGACCTTTCATGGGGACAACAAAGGCCGTGTCTGATCATGATAGCGGGAAGGTATACTTTCACATCGAGTGTGAGAGTATACAAATAGAGAAGATTGAGGAGTTGAGAGCCAAAGATTCAACTAGATCAGAGCAGAGATCAGAGCAGATGACATATTCAGATCCAAACATCCACCATGAGTGTGATTTTATTATTACAAATGATGAGGTAGTTTGGGCAGACCCGATTTTACGAGCTCTTGTCACACCTTCAGACTCCGCAGATTCACAGATGCTAGTTGATGAGAGTTCGGAGAGCACACTTGTGGCACATGATACTTTAGAGGCTGATGATGCAGATTCTGGTAGCGAGGTTGATTTCATTTTGTGTCACTCAGATGCAGATCTCTCAGAGTCAGACAGATTTTGATTGGCATGATTTTGATGAGTATTTGTTGTGTTTGATGTCTACATAGCCTACACCCAGGATGGAGATAGAGACAGTTCAGTTGATAGAGACACCAATAGGGCCATCTTCCTCGAGTTCATCTGAGTAGCAAGAGTTCTCACATTCAAATCTGATAGTTTTCACATAGACATTTCAGAGGCCAGATTTTCCAACTCCCACATGCCTAGAATTTAAGACCTTACCACATAGCATGAAGTACATATTCCTTGCGGGCGAGCATGATATGTTTCCAGTCATTATCTCAGCGGATTTAACTGATGACCAAGAAGCTCGTTTGATGGAGGTTCTTGAGAGGAATCACAAGGCAATCGGTTGTTCAGTGGCATATCTCCATGCGATAAGTCCGACCCTGTGCTCCCACCACATCTATCTCGAGGATGATGCTAAGCCTTCGTGAGTTCCGGCATAGGCTGAACCTGAATCTTCGAGAAGTGGTCATGAAGGAAATATCTAAGTAGTGGAGCACCGTTTTTTTCTACTCCATCTCCAACTCCAAGTGGGTTAGTCCATTATATGTGGTATCCAATAAGATGAGTATCACTACAATTGTGAATGAGGTCGGAGAGGAGATTGCTACCCATCTACCCACTTCTTGGAGGGTCTGTGTGGACACATACGATTGAATCATGCCACCAAGAAGGATCACTTCCCACTACCAGTCATTGATCAGATTATTGAGAGATTAGTTGGAAAGAGTCATTACTGCTTTCTTGATGGGTACTCGGGGTATAATCAGGTGGCCATTGTGCCAGAAGACCATGATAAGATGACATTCACATGTCCGTTTGAGACGTATGCCTTTAGACAGATGCCTTTTTGATTATGTGATGCCCCGACTACATTCCAAAGTTGCATGCTTTCCATCTTTTTGGACATGGTGAGTGAATGTTTGGAGGTCTTCATGGATCATTTTTGGTTTATGGTAATGGGTTTGATGCTTGTCTTGCTGCCTAGATCGTGTGCTTCAACAATGCAATGAGGTCAACCTTGTTCTATCTTGGGAGAAGAGTCATTTTATGATGACTCAAGGGACGATCCTTGGTCACATCATCTCCAGCAGGGAAATGGAGGTCTATCCGGTCAAGATGGATATCATCAAGAAGCTCGCTCCACCGTCCAATCTGAGGAAGTTGCGGTATTTTCCAGGGCATGTCGGTTTCTACCGACGGTTCATTCAGGGCTTCAGTCGCATTGCCAGACCGCTTACTAATCTCCTTACGAAAGACACCAAGTTCCTTGTAGATGATAAGCATCTCTCGTCATTTGAGAGTCTCAAGGATTTGGTTGTGCAGGCTATTGTCCTTCAACCACCCGATTGGTCTCTCCCATTCGAGATCATGATGGATGCTTTTGATTTTGCCATAATGGCTATGCTAGGATGGAGGAGGGATGTATTTCCATTTTCCATTCACTAACTAGCCGTACTTTGGAAGTCGCACAACAGAATTATACTGTTATAGAGAAGGAGATGCTAGTAATAATTTTTGCTTTGGATAAGTTCATATCTTACATTCTTGGATCTAGAGTGACTATTTACACTGATCACACCACCATACAGTACTTAATGGCTGAGAACGATGCCAAGGCATGCTTGACTAGATGGATCCTTCTACTCCAAGAGTCTGATATTGAGATTAAGGATAAGCATGGAGTCATGAATGTGGTGGCAGATCACCTCTCCCGATTAGAGCATCTTGAGGATTCTAAGTCAACCACACCTATTACAGAGTCTTTCCCATACGAGGTGATTCTTGTTGTCACCTCTCTCCCTTGGTATGTTAGCATTGTGAACTATTTTGTTGCCAACAAAGATCAACGACTTGAGACTTTCCTAGCGAAGGCTGAGTTGTACCATTGGGAGGATCCCACTCTTTACCACGAAGGAGGGGATAGTGTCTGGCGTCAGTGTATTCCTCAGGAGGAGCACCATAGCATCCTCACCTATTGCCACAAGCTTGAGGTAGGAGGACATCACTTTGGGAGACAGACATCACAAAAGGTTCTCCAATCCGATCTTTGGTGGCCAACACACTTCAAGGATTTAGATGAATTCGTGAAGAGGTGTACTAACTGTTAGAGGATGGGTAGTTGTGGTCATACAGACATGATGCCGATGTAACCCATTCACTTTTGTGATGTTTTTGACGCATGGGGCATCGATTTTATGGGCCCATTCCCTAAGAGTCAAAGATTTGAGTACATTTAGTTGGCTGTAGATTATGTGAGTCGTTGGGTTGAGGCCATCCCCGCCCGAGCCGTTAATGCGAGTACTATTTGCATATTTTTGAGAAAGAATATCATATCACGATTCAGGGTTCCTAGAGGTTTGATTTCTGATGGGTGGACTCATTTTATCAAAGAAAAGGTAAGGGTCCTTGGTAACGAGTTCATGATAGACCATAGAGTTGCCACTCCATATCATCCACATATGAATGGTCTTGCTGAGGTTTCGAACTGGGAGATAAAGATGATATTGCAGAAGCTTGTCGGCCCATACTGAAAGGATTGGTCACAGCTTTTGGACTCGATCTTGTGGGCCTATAGGACATCCTTCAAGACTCCTTTGGGTACATCTCCATTTAGACTCGTTTATGGCAAGCTATGCCACTTACTTGTGGAAATCAAGCATAAGTCACTATGGGAAGTCACAACGATATTATTGTATCCAGAGAGTGTAGGAGATCATTGGAGAGCATAGTTGGAATCCTTAGAAGAGCTTATAGATAAAATCTTCTCGAGTAGCCTACAATAAAAGGACCGAGTAAAGATATGGCATGATTCACACATCAGCCACAAATAGTTTGAGCTTGACCAAAGAGAATGTCTATTTGATGCACAAATGAGATTATTTTAGGGAAATTATAGAGCAAGTGGAAAGGACCATATTTGCTCAGAAAGGTGCATGACAACGACAATATTGACATATCAAAATTATTTTATGATTCCACCTTTCGTGTCAATAGTCAATGCTTGATGCCATTTCTTGATCATGACTCGTTGACCGTTGATATTGCTAATATTCATTTTGTATGAGATGTTCTTTGATTCTCATCTTCTGCACCTCATACCTAATTTATACTTCTGTATGCCTCTATGTATATCCATGTTTTCTTTTATGCATTCGTTCTTCTGTTTTTTAGTATCCCATGTCTCATTTAGGATTCTTGCTATACTCAGGATATGCTTTATCCTACGTATAGGGGGGCGTTGAACCTGTGTTGTTCATATTTCTTTCTATTCTATTACCTCGATTTTGTTGCCTATACTCAGGGACATCCGACCCTAAGTATGGGGGGGGGTAATATCTGTTTTTCATTTCTTTTATTGTTCCCTCACTTGTCCCTCAACTAATGATATTCTTTTCTATACTTGAGGATCTTTTACCCTAAGTATAGGGGGATAAATTGAGTCATTGATTTCATGTACATTATCTTTCTTGGTTTCCCCTTTTGTACAATCTTTTATACTTAGGATTACTTGATCCTAAGTATGTGGGGGGGGATCACCAACTTTTATTTAATTCATTCTTTCATTCTTTGAGTCATTGTAGCATAGGATTCTTTTTACTTTTTTATACTTAGCACGAGTTATATCTTCCTTTGTCACTCTCTGATCACTCTGAGGACATCGTTCGAGCTAAGTATAGGGGGTTATCGTATATATTGTATGTATAGCCATAACTCATACTTTATGTGTGTTAATAATATGGCTATTACTTATAAAATTGGAATTTAAATATTTGCAAAATGTGTGTAAAATTGTTGTAAAAAGTTTTGCAAAACTTTTTGTAAAAATGTTTGTAAAAACCTTTGTAAAATTATTTTGGACAAATTTTTGTAAATGTTTGTAAAAATGTTTTATTTGTAAAATGTTTGTAAATTATTTTTGTACCAAAATTATGTATATTTTACAAATGGTCATAAAATATGTGAAAATAAAATGTTTGCAAAAACCTTTTTAAAAAAATACTTGTAAAATAATTTGTAAAATTGTTTGTAGAACTAGTTTTGAAAATGTTTTAAAAAATTTTGTAAAATAGTTTGAAAAATATTTTGTAAAATATTTTGTCACATTGGATATAAATTATGGGTATATAATGTATTAGTATATATGTGTTGTAAAATCTTTGTAAATAAAACCTATACTTACTTGTAAACTTTGTATATAAAATTCTTGTAATAAAATCCTTTAGTAAAATTTGTAGATAAAACCCACTTATAAAAATTGTATACAAAACCTATAAATAAAACCCTTATAAGTATGTACATTTTTTTAAATTTTATAAATTCTTTTCTTTATTTATTAAAAATAACATAAAACATAAAAAGTTGAAATAATAATAATATCCACAAAAATGTGCAAAAATTCTTTGAGAACTTTTCCAAAAGTTTTTATCTCTTATTTTTCAAAAGTTTTTGTAAATACCTTTATTTGCATGTGCATACACATTTTTCAGAATCATTGTTGACATTTAAACCAGTCTGGAATAAAATTGAAGAATGGAGCTTGGTTAAGACCTTAATTGACATAACTTCAGAGGAAATTTATAGGATGCAGAGTTGAGACTTTTCATGTCCTAGCGATTTAATTCTTTGAATCCGCAAGGCTATGTTCACATGCCATCTTGATTGGTCTAAGTTGAATACTTTGAGACACGCATGACCCTTATAGACAGTGGCTTGACTTGGACACACACTTTACACATAGCTCTTTATGGATGAGGTGGTTAGGGGGTAGAATCCTTTGGCTTGGGGTAGCACACAGGTGTGTTCCAACTAGTGGAACCACTCATCCTCGTCTAGGGAGGGATGTGCATTTCAACCTGGTCTAATAGCATTGAGGTCTAAAGACATGATGTCATAGGGTTGCGATAATGCTTCAAAAGAGGGATAGTCTACCGACTCAAGAAGAAAAACTCCTTATGTACATGCTGCACCTTGTAGATATGTTGTATATATTTGAAAAAAATGCCAAAACTCCAAAAAAAGGGACATGCCTGATTGAAAATAAAATGCTTGTCGGAGTGTATATAGTTGAATAATCAAGGCTTATGTGATACATTGTCTCATCTCATGGAAGCTTGCAGTTGAGACATGTCTACACTAGTCGAGCTCCAAAGGATACGTGGCTACACTGGCCACGATCCATTCTCTTCTTTCCCCCTCTTCTTGAGCTGGTTGCACTTGAACTTAGAAGGGAATACACAGCTCCTCGAGGAAAGAGTTGCTAGATTGGGGGACTAGAGTTACCTTGTTGAGGGAGGTTGTTTCTTTGCCATTTCTGAGGTGGGGAGCTATATATCACTTACATAATACAAGGAAGGATTCATAGTCATAAGAGTTTGTGTATGTAGACTTGTTCTGGCCTGACTGTTGAGGCGACCTAACCATAGAATTGTGGAACTTAAGGGATGTTGAGTCTTAAATCTATTTCCCAATAAGGTTCTGCCAAGCTAATAATCTAAAGGTTTGACCGATCTCCATACCACAATTTTATGAAGATAAGTTTAATAATCAACATTAATTCTCCTCCCTTCCTTTTTCTTTTCTTTATTTCTTTTTCACCTCGTTTTCAAATAAGTGTTTGCGAAGGGACTAGCAAAGGTAAAGTATAGGGAAATGATGAATCCATGATTCATATCCTTTATTCTTTTATTTTAGCAAAAATCCCTATGCAAATTAGCTATAAATCTATATTAATTCCAATAAATTAGCATTGTGCATGCTTTTGTATATTGTATATTTAACATTATTTTTATCTAAAAAAAGAATAAAGAAGAAAAAAATATAAGGATGTATTTATGCAACAAATGCAGACTAACCCGAACCCCGAGAGAAGGTAAAGTATTGACCTGATCGACAAGGAATAAAGTAAGGAGAGATAAGGTCCTTATTTATTTTGTATATATTCATCGCTATTCATCTCATATATATCATTCACTTATTTTATTTCTCAATAAAAATGCATCATAAATAATTTATCCCCTAATAAAACTTGAAAAATAAAAATGAGTTTTAAATAATAAAAATTTGCAAATTGTGTACAATGCACCACACCTATACTTTAAATTATCTATTTATTTTTTGTGAATAAATTGTGTACTTGTATTTTTAAACATTTGTAAATATTTCTAATAATTAAATAACATTAAAATAAATTTCATAAATTACAAAATAAAATAAAAATAAGATGATTGCATCATTGTACAAAAGAACCAATAATGTAGAGGGTTTTTATCAGTCGTGCCCCTCTAAGATATTGCAATTTCAATTATGCCCCTCCCTTTTTTGAAATATCAATTATGCTGCTACCTTCTTGCAAAATTCACAGTTCCGCCCTTTTGTAATATCAGTTATGCCCCTACTTTACCTTAATAAAAGGGAAAAACTGTGAATTTTACAAGAAGGTAGGGGCATAACTGATATTCCAAAAAAAGGAGGGGCATAACTGAAATTGCAATATCTTTGAGGCACACAATTGATAAAAACCCTAATGTATATATTGTACATAAACCTAATTTGTTAACACATGTAATGAATTTGTAAAAATCCAATAAAAATGTTTTTATACACTAAATTATTTTGTAAATAAATAAAATATAAATTATAATGTATTTTTGTAAAAATAATTAAATAAAAACACATGTATATAATATATATATGTATATTGTACCTATACATACTGACAAACAATGTATATAACATTGTATATAAATTACTAAAATTATTAAAAATCCCAGAAAAATAGCTTGTGAAATAATAACATTTTCATTTGTATAATTTTTTAGTTTAAATTCATTTATTATTTTAATTGATTTTCCTTTTATTCCACATATCGCTTTTTTCTAATTGGTCAACTCGGGTTTGTTGACTCGGGTCAACCCTCCCCTTCCAGGTCCGACCTCGTGAAAAATAAGTGAAAAAGAAAGAAAGTTAGAATGAATTTGTTTTCTTAAATCAGTTCATGAGAACAGATAAAGGACAGAGCTCGATCAGGCCCGAAACAAGCATTTTGTCGGAGCCTTAACTAGGATTAGGATTTTATCCTCAACAGTCCTCAAGTTACACAAATACTTATTCAAGGTCACCTCACTAGCTAGCTCAGACTCACTTATTCATATCACAAACTCTATCATCCTTGAAGTCAACTTGTACATTGTGTGAATTGATTTAGCTCTTCCTGTTTAAAGAAGCGAAGAAACCGTCCATCCCAGCTATACACTTCCATTGCTTCCTCATCCAACTACTTTTTCCTCGGAGAGGGAGGTATTCCCTTCTGAGGTCAGTTCGTGCTATGTCCACAATTGAATATAGAGAGAAGGTAGAAGAATGAGAAAAGAAGTGGAGTGCAACCAGTGTAGACGCATCTCCTTGTGAAGCTCAACCGGTGTAGCTAAGTCTCCACTAAGATGTGCATGCATTTTTGGTGGAAGCTTGGACCATTGTGGTCGTATTTGTATTGGGTGGCTTCTTCTTTGATTTGGCTTTGTAATTTGCTTGCACTGCATTCATCTCTTTATGCCTCGACGGAGATAGCATCTTTTGTTCCGTCCCTTTTTTGAGGTCTTAGAAAAAGCAGATCCTTCCCTCATCCAAAGCGACTATCGCAACCCCAATCTCTCCCGTCTTTAGACGTCAATGCTGCAAAGACAAGGATAGAAACGCACTACCAAGATGTAATGCCCTTCGCAACTCCATGCAAGTCGAGCTAAGTGTAGAGTGCATGTGTCCAAGATTGGTTCACTGGTGCAGAGTTGTACGGATGACACCAAGTGGTCTACTTAAGCACATATGAGTTGTTTTCCCAAATATGATCTTATGGAACCCAAAGACTTTAAGTCAAAAGACCTGAAGAGTCTAAATTCCATATCCTAACTAGGCTCCTTACAACGAGAGTTAAAGGCCATGATCAAGCTCCATACTTTTAGACTAGACTCGATCCTTAGTTCCAGAAATCAAACTTATTCCGAAAAATGCGAATGCAAATGCAACCATGTTTTTGTGAAGTGTATTTTCTGAATTTTACTTATTTTTATGGATTTTAAGGCTTTTGTAATTTTTATGAATTTTAGGACTTTGTATTTTTTATGGATTTTTTGTTTTTTATTAATATTTTTTTGTGCACGAATTTTACAAGATAGATTTTATTCGAATTAAATATCTAATGTATTTTACCTATTTTATATACAGAGAATTTTACAAGGATTAAATGATTTTTACACAGATTTTTAATAAATAGAATTTTAAATAAGTATTATACATATTTTAAATACATATTTTAATTTAAGAATTTTAATTACAGATTTTAAACATGATTTATTTATTTACAAGGATTTTATAAGTAATAGATAAATAGTTAGATGGATTTTAAATTAATCCTCACCCACTTTTTATGTATTTTATAGATATAGAAAATACATAAAAGTACGAGTTATGGACAAAAGTATATATACAATATATACACACCCCCTATACTTAGATTGTGCTATGTCCTCATAGTGTCAAAGGAGAAAAAGGAGGACATAACTCGTGCTAAGTAAAAGTGGGTGAAAAAGAATAAGAGAATACAAGTCAGCCAACCCCCCCATACTTACGATCAGGTCATTGTAAGTATAACGGAAGAGCAAAAACAAGGTGACTGAGTGAAAAGAATATATAACGAAGGAACAAAAGGAATAAAAAGAACGAGATCATCGAAATCACTCGGTCCCCCCTATACTTAGGATAAGGCATCCTAAGTATAGAAAAGAGTGTATCCAAAAATTGGGGACCAGTGATTTGTGACAAAGAAAGGATATACAAAAGTAACAGAACAAAATAGAAAATGCTAATCAACGAACAATCAGTCCCCCCGATACTTAGGATCTGGTATCCTGAGCATAGAAGACGAGTAAGAATGTGGACGATTGTGGTCTACGAAGAATATACAAGTGTTGTGGATCTCCAAAAATCGAATGGCTCACAAGTCTTTGTACAAGATGAGATAAAGTGAAAGAATGATCACGAGTCCCATACAAAGTAGATCACTTCAATACGGGCCAGATGATCAGTAGTCTCTATGAAATGCTTCAGCATCTTCCCGTTAACCACGAACGGCTCTGCACCATGTGACATATCTGATATAGATATGCTTCCATTGTCGTGCACCGTTTTGACTATGTAAGGCCCTTCCCACTTGCTTTTTAATTTTCCAGGAAAAATTCTCAATATTGCATTGAACAACCATACTTTCTTCCCAGGAACAAAGATCTTGTGCTGAAAATGTTTATCGTGCCATTTCTTCACTTTGTCCTTATAAATGAGAGTGTTCTCGTATGGATGATTTCGAATCTCTACTAGCTCATTCAGATATATCTTTCTCTTAACTCCTGCTTTCTGTGCATCAAGTGAAATTTCTCGAATAACCCATTCAGATTTATGCATGATCTCTAGGGGCAAATGGCAAGGCTTCCCATAAACTAGTCTAAATGGTGAAGTACCTAAGGGAGTCTTATATGCAGTACGATATGCCCAAAGAACCTGATCTAGAAGCTGTGACCAGTTCTTCCTATCCGGTCGTACTAATTTCTGCAAGATTGATTTCACCTCCCTATTTTAGACTTCAGCCATGCCGTTCGTCTGTGGGTGGTAAGGAGAAGCTACTTTTTGATCAATGTCGTATTGCTTCACTAGCTTTTTGACATCCTTATTAATGAAATGGCTACCCCATCTGAAATAAGAATACGTGGAATTTCGAACCGTGAAATAATGTGTTCCCTCAGGAACTTGCAAACTATCTTATTGTCTGCGGTTCGTGCAGGTATAACCTCCACCCATCTACTAACATAATCTACAGCGAGAAGAATGTACTCAAAACTGCTGCTGGCAGGGAACAGTCCCATGCATCAAAAAAATCACAAATAATAACAGGCCGCATAGGCATTGCATCTCTAACACTAACTGTCCCTGCTGCTCTCTGACAATCCGGGCAACTCTTCACAAATGTGCAGGCATCTCTAGTAAGAGTCATCCACCATAATCCGCTCTGAAGTACTTCTGTGTTGTTCTCTTCCCTGAGTGATGTCCCCCTGCCTCTAAGGAATGACACAGAGTGAGGACACTATTATATTCCTCCTGAGGAATACAACGTCTATAAACACAATCTGGTCCCTCATGAAAAAGAATCGGATCCTCCCAATGGTAGTATCGTGCCTCGGAAACTAGTCTATCAACTCCATTCTTTGGCCAACCCTGAGGACTTTTCTGTGTAACCAGAAAATTCATAATTTATGCATACCATGGAAGCTCGGTAACTACAAAGATGCTCTCGTCTAGAAATCTCTCTGCAATCTCTGGCGTGTACTCATCTGAAGGTTGTTCTGTTTGTAATCGGGAGAGGTGATCAGCTACTACATTCTTTACCCCAGGTTTGTCTCTGATATCCAAATCGAATTCCTGAAGTAAGAGAATCCATCTAAGAAGGCGTGCCTTGGCATCCTTCTTTTCCATCAAAAATTGGATAGCTGAATGATCTATATAGACTGTGATTTTGGAGCCAAGAAGATAAGATCTGAATTTATCTAAAGCGAACACCACTGCCAACATCTCCTTTTCTGTCACTGTGTAATTACGCTGAGCATCATCTAAGATTTTGCTGGCATAGTGGATAGCAATAGGAATTCCATTCCTCCTCTGTCCTAATACAACCCTAACCGAAGAATCTGAAGCATCCGTCATGATCTCGAAGGGTAGAGACCAATCAAATGGCTGTAGGATAGGAGCACTGATAATCATTTCCTTTAATGTGAGGAAGGCATTAAGACATTTGTCATCTAACAAGAACTCGATGTCTTTGCCTAATAATTCAGTTAACGGTCGGGCAATCTTCAAGAAATCCTAGATGAACCATTTATAAAAGCCGACATGCCCCAGAAATGACTGTAACTGCTTAATGTTGGATGGTGGTTTGAGGGGGCTTGGTGACATCCACCTTGGCAGTGTCAACCTCTATGCCTCGCTAGGAGATGACGTGCCCCAACACGATCTCGTGTGTAACCATAAAATGGCTCTTTTCCCAAGACAGAACAAGATCTACCTATAACATTTCTGAAGAACCTAGTCTAGGTGCGCTAAAAAATCATCAAAGGACTCACCATAGACCAAAAAATCATCCATAAAGACCTCTAGAAAATCACCAACCATGTCTGCAAAAATAGCAAGCATACACCTCTGGAAAGTAGCAGGGGCGTTGCACAATCCAAAGGGCATTCGTCAAAAGGCATGCGTGCCAAATGGACATGTGAAGGTGATTTTCTCCTGGTCTTCAAGAGCAATGGTTACCTGGTTGTATCCGGAGGAACCATCAAGGAAACAAAAGTATTCCTTCTCTGTCAACCTTTCTATGACCTGGTCTATAAAAGGCAAAGGGAAGTGATCCTTCTTCATCGCGGCGTTCAGTTTCCTATAATCAACGCACACCCGTCACGATGTGGTTACTCTCTTTGGAATCTCCTCTCCACTCTCATTCTTAATCATCTGAATTCCCGACTTCTTCGGGACAAAATGTAATGGGGCTAACCCTTCAGAGTTGGAGATGGGATAAATGAACCCTACGTCGCACCATTTCGTAATGTCTTTCTTGACAACCTCTCGTAAAACCGGATTCAGCCTATGCTGAAATTCTCTAGAAGGTTTGTTGTCATGAACGAGATATATATGATGAGAACACAAAGCAGGATTAATCCCGCGGAGATCGGATTCAGTCCACCCAATAGCCTTGCGGTTTCTTTTCAAGAGACTCCATCAGATGAGATTCTTGTTCTTTGGTTAAAGATGAGCTGATAATGACCAGAAACTGTCGATGTAGACCCGCAAGGAAAGCATACTTCATATTTGGTGGCAATATCTTCAGCTCTGGTAAGGTAGACTTCGATTATGCTGAAACCTCATCTATATGTATAGTGGGATCTGTATTGGTAGTGGAATTATCTGTAGTCTGGTTATCCACCATCTCAATATGCTCTAGAGTCGGACTACAAAAGATTTCTAAAACATCATCCGACTTGCTACTACTCTCATCCTCAGAATGACTAGAGGAAAACAAATCAGCTAAATGAAACTCCATCTCTAGATCATCTGAAGTGAGGAATCGTGTAAAGACTTTGAATCTGAAAGATCTGCAATAAACTCCTCAGAAGTCTGATCCCTCTGCTTCTCGTCATCCATACTGAAATATAAGGTACCTTCGGAAGAACTGCCAACTGTAGTCTCGGACCCATCGTCTACTAGGAAATCTTGGGTCTCTACTCAATACCTCTCAAGTTCGTCAAGGAAAACCTCATCCATGTAATCACATGTGGCTAAAGAACTCAAGAAATCAGAAGATGAATCATTGGATGTGTTTGATTCTCTCACCATCTCTATATGTACCTTCTCGCCCTTGGTGCGAAAAGATATCTTCCATGTATCATAATCGAAGAGAGCCTTCGCGGTCTCTAAGAAAAGATCTCCCAAGAATGATTGGGGTAAGGTGCAACTGTGTAGGGCAATCCATGTCCAGGACAGTAATGTCCACTGGGAATTGCAGGCCCTGTACGGTTACGATAACATTCCTTAATATGTCCCTAGGTCTCTTTACGGATCTATCAGCAAATTAGAGGATCGCGCAAGATTTGTAAAGAGGGCCTAACTCGAGCTTGTTGAGTAAAAAAAATGGTATCAAATTGATTGAGGAAACCATTATCTAATAGAGTGCGATCGAATTTGTCATTTGTGATCTCGCATGTGACATAATGTGCTCCTAAATCCTTCTTCTTAGGTAACTTATTCTGAATGGCGCATGATGTAGCCTTGGTCAAAACATGTTTCTCTGTACGTGATCTCTTTTTCCTACGCGTGGTGCATCGATTTTTTAATTGATTCTTGAGCATAGGAAAATGATCCAAGGCATCGTGAAGTGGGATTTTCAAAAAGATGTGATCCTTCAATAGTCTTTCAGTCTCTGGAGTCACAACATTCTTTTTGGTATTCTTTCCTTTTCCAAACAAAGAATCAGGAAAAGGAACAATATCAGGAATGAGAAAATCAAACTTTTTATTGATTTCAGATCAGCTTGTACATCAAGAGTTTCAGAATTATGTACAAAACTCTCTAGAATAGGGGAAGAAACATTGTTATCGGGAGTATGTGCATGGTCTGGAGTGATATCATCGTCTGTCTCGCCGGTGTCCATGTCAATAGTTTCGGCATCACTCCCTTCTCTCTGATCTTCATGATGGTCATTATCCTCGTGAAAGTTCTCCTCCTCAGCTTCAGAATGTGGCTGCTCATGGATTTGCTCTCGCTCCTTATCAAGTGCCCTCTCTTCTACTCCATCAGGTGCTTGTGGTGATCTACCACTCCTGAGACGAATGAAGTTAGATAAAAATTCAGGAAAAGATATCGTACCTGTAGTGTTGTCTACCTGATCTGGATGCCTCCTCTTGTTATTTGGATTCATCTGAGATTGGACTGGGAGAGTGGTCTTTAGTGCAGTTAACTCATATAGATGACGGTTAACCTGCTCTGTTTCTGTCTTGTGTGCAATTTGGAGCGTACTCAACATATCCATGATTTAATTTAGAGCCTGGGCCTGTGAAGTCATCTCAGGTTCGGTGTGATGACCCTGACTTTCTACTTTCTCCTGCCTTGGCGTATATTGCTGCGAGGTGTAAGGCTGGGAGGATCTCTGCGGTGTAAAGGAAGACTGCTGCTGTTACTGATAGTGATATGACTGTGAATGGTAGCAAGATATTGATAGAAATGTGGTCTCTGATAAGCATGCTGGTGCGACTGCTGCTATGTGAAGTTCTGTCGATGCTGGAAGCGTGGACGTCCCTGCTGCGGGTGACTATACTGTTGCTGCTGATGATGTGGTACACTCGGTTGTTGAATCGAAGTATACCAAATCTTGTTGATCTCAAGAGTGGCTTGAGGCTCAACATCCATATTTGCAACACTGGTGATCTGACCGGGATTAGCATGAGACCGATCCTCATGCCAATCAATCTACAGAGTCTTGGGCTCTCTTTGAACAAAATGAATCTGTCGGGTGGGTGGAGCGGGTAAAGTCCTCTATGCAGGTTGCGTAGTCGAAGAAGATTGGGCATGCTGATATTGAAGTTGAAGCTCTGAAACCTTCTTCGTGAGATCACTCAGCTGCTGAGGTAGAGATGAGAGTGTCTCCAACTCTCGCAGCAGCTATAAGTCTTGAACTTGTTTCTGAATCACATCCACCAATGTTAATTTCTCGATAATGAAGCCCATGTTCGTGTTAGATTCAGACTCTGAAATATTAGCCACCTTATGATGCTCTCAGTGATGTGGTGGCTGAGGGGCTTTCTGAAATTCCCGAGTAGAGTCGACGACTCTTGAGTTCTCTGTCATCCCTTCGAAGATGGACCGGACTGACTTGGCATCCTTATTTAAATAACTGCCACCACATGTGGCACTCACCAACCCCTGAATGCCTGGCTAGAGTCCTCCAAAATAGTTCTGTACAAGCACCTTCATTGGTATCTCATGATGAGGGCATCTCTCCGTAAGATGTTTGAATCTATCCTATGCCTCATGAAAAGATTCATTCGGAAGCTGCATGAAGTTGGAGATCTGACTCCTCATCATGTTTGTCCTCCCAGAGGAAAATACTTATGCAGGAATGTGGACTTCAAATCATCCCATGTAGAAACTTCCCTTCCTAGATGGCTCAACCAGTAAAGTACCTTATCTGCTAAGGCGAAGGGAAAGGCTATGATGCGAACAGCCTCCTGCGTAACTCCTGGATAGCTAGCTGTACCACAGATTATCTCGAATTGCTGCAGAAAGGTAAACGGCTCCTCTGTAGCATTCCCGTAGAACTTGGGAAGCAATGAGATGAAGGACAACCTTAACTCGTATGGTCCTTGATTCGGCGGTAGCCGAATCCAATGATGTAGCGTTCTTGCGCCTGGGTCATACTCATCTCGTAAAGTGGCGGGAACCACTACAGGCGGTAAAGGGTTCCCGGCTCCTTCTCGCAGCGCGGCTATCTCAGCCCGCAACTCAGTCTGAGTTCTAAACTATTCTCGAATATGCAAGTTCATCTGTTGTAAAGTATCGAGAATTCCTGTCGTGATGTCTGCGGCTGAATCTGGTCTTCCGTCATGGTGCCTTAGATTCTAGCCTCTCCTCTGCTGGTCCTTTGCCACGAGCCATGTGTTTCAGATCTGTTGTGAAAGAAAATTTCTTGTAAGAACTCAGCGAAAAATCAGCTGGAGATATCGATGATGTATTGAGGCAAGGGTCCGCCTCAATAGACTGGCCGGGAGGAGAGGGAGTCCGGTTATGACTCTCCTCGAGATCAGATGGGACCAACTCGGGAAGAGGGTCATCCCGAGCTTGTGAAGATGTACGACAGATGGTGGACAGTCGAGGGCTCACAGACTCTGAGCAGAAAAGCCGTCGAGTCGTCATCTTCGATGTCAACAGATTTATCGAGAGAACACGATTTACGATTTAAGAAAAATGGGAACCGCGTAAAAGCCGCGGTAACTCACGCCTCGCAAGCAAACACAAAGCAAACCCCGTTTTCACCAACATAACTCGATGATGACCGTAAGAGTTCGATCCTTTATCTTGTCAGTTTTAGGGTTGTATTAGCAAATAAGTATAATCTTGGTTAACGCGAGCTGATAGGTACCCGATGTTTCCCCGAAACACTGTCCCGAGTCTTTACAGAAAACCACTTGCTCTCAGCTTGTATGGGGGTAAGTACGGACCATTTTTGGCTACCCGTGTTACTTGAGAATGGAGCCTTACGTAGTGTCCTCTAAACCCCCCACTCTGCTAAGTAAACCGGAACCGTTTCCAGCTACCCGAGCGTACCCACTGAAAAGCGGTGATTAGGTGTATAGACTACGTAGTATTTCATGAGAAATACGGGTTTTTGGTTCTATCCTTACGGGTCGTCTCTCACTCACGCACTCTGAGAAGAAATGTGTGGGGATTACTCTCCCAAATCAAGTGAATCTTACATTTATTTTAGATCAGATACGTTAGCAGTCCCAATTTTATTTTTGAGGTTTTATATTTTTTGAGTTTTTTCAGACAAACGTCTAACGAGTGTCTTTATTTTTTATTTAGTTTTTATTATAAAAATCCTAAAATCATGCACCTAGGTTACAAGTCCTAAGAATAGCTACAAAAGCGCAATCAGATAGAATAAAAACAAAAACTCCTAATCAAGAACCTAGCCTCGAGAAAAGCCACGAAAAACCGTCGATGCGAGAAAAACCGCGGTGGATGCCCTGATCCCTCGAATGCACAGCACTCGGCGAATCAGACTTCGAGAAAAATTGGGAGGGGAGGTACAAGTCGGGATGCCCTTATTGGGCCCCTTTCTAGGAAAACCAAAACACAGGCAAGTGCCCTTTCTCTTCTTTTTTTTACAAGAATAAAAGAAAAGAAATACAACACGAGTCCTAACTAATCTTTCCCTCAGCAACCGAGAACTTCGATCTCTGCACTTTCAATTGTTTTGCGGCTTTCGAGAAAGCTGGCTGAACCTGTAGGCCCTGCAAGAATTAGTTAAGAAACAAAAACACACAAAAAAACCGCACATAAAATTTTAAAAGAGACACGAAAAACTGAAAAATCGAAGAAAAAATTGTAAATCGAAAACCCAAAGAAAATTTGTAAAATCAAGAATAATAGAGAAAAATCGGTTCAAAAACTTTTGTAAAAACAACTCTTCCCCGGCAACGGTGCCATTTTGATAAACTCAAGTTTCGGGAGAGGACTAAAATGTCGGTGTAGAGAATCGCTCGGAACCGAAACCCGAATTCGATCAAACAAAAATTACGGTAAAACAGGAGATGAAATACTATTCTACCGTTCACTACGAATTTAACCAGGTGAGTGTGCCTAGGTCGAACACAAGGAAGCAGAATGTTCGAGACAAGGAATAAATTCCAACAAAAATTCTCTTTTTATTCTTGAATTTATAATGAAAGAAATGGAAACAAATTCGGTTTAAAACAAACTCAAGAAGACAAGAATCAAATCCACAAAAGAAAACGACGAAAAATTCAGAAAAAATAATCAAAAAATAGCTTGGGTAGTTCTTGAGCTACCCTAGAAAATTCACAGACAAATGTCAAAAATACGAGGTCCAAATAGCCCTTACAAGCCAAGGGCCTAACTATAAGAAAAAGTATTAGTTTCTGTTACAAAGCAGTCCCTGGAGGGGCTCCAATGCGAAAGAAATAAGTTATATTACAATTAGGTCCCCACGTAGGGACCTAATTTCAATTTTAGAAACTTTTAGAGGCGGACTTGATTTCTGAAAGTCTACTGGGTTTAAGTCACAAAAGTTCCACCGTTTCGCAGTGGATGGCCTAGATTAGAAGGTGCAGGGCGATCTGAACCATCCGCTGATGACACGTGTCGACAACCTGTATGACTTGGAGTTCTTGCTGTTATTGCGCTCTTGCGCGCAGCTGACGAAGGGCTCCTCTTCTCCGAATTATATACGACGAATGATGTGCCTCTTGGGCCTCCGACGGGGCCAGAGGGGTGACGCCTTCACTCCTCGAGCTCGCCCGCGGTGGTGATTGGTCGGAGGTGATCTCGATCGGCGAGAAAAAGATGATGAAAATGGCGGTCTCGCTGCTCTTGGAACTGATAAAGTTTGTTGCGCCTTATTTGATTACGAATTGCGTGAAGATTGAAAGCTCCATATGGTCAAGTTTTGCTCCAGATTCAAGATAGACCTGCAAAGAATATATAGGTACTCGATTCTCTCAAGAATTAGCCAACAATTAAGAGATTTTACAAGTTCAAATATATTTTTCTAGACTTAATGAAAAAGGTCATCAATGGAAGAAAAAAATGAGACGTGAATTGGTTTGATTTTGAAATGAATTGGAGATGGGATTTTGATGCGCATTTAAGAAGGGTGATTAAGTGACCTAATTACACGATTAAAGTCGCTAATGGGGGCACGAAGATCGAGAAAGAAAATAACAAAACATATGGGTGAATAGACCTAGGAATAGAGGTGTATTACCCCAGATGATTGCTCGACGACCGATCCTTGCCGGAGCTGAACAAGGCTCAAAGCGGCGATGCAAGGCGACACTGCACCTTGGAGATTCTCCTCCGACATCCTTCTTCCACGCTAGGATGCTTCGAGACGCACCACCTCAGAAGGCATGTACGAGGCTTGGAAGAGAGATGGGTCGGCTGATGAACAGTGGTTCAAAATCAGTTGGAGGAAGTTCGATGGAGCTCGCCAACTTCATGGCCTTTTATAGATGATGTGCTTGAGCTCCAAGGCTAATCCAAGGATGGGCGTGTGTTAGGGAGGTTAGGAGGAAGACATGGAGGGTTTGGATCGAGTGAAGGTGTTATGGAGTGCGCGGGAAAAAATGGTGAAAACAGTCGGGCACAATAGACTTGCCACTGGCTTCTTGAGGAAGAAGAGCCAGGTGCTGACACGTGTCAGCACTTGGTTGGCCAGAGTGTTAAATAGAGTATAAATTGTTTAATAAATAGTAAATAACATTATTTTCAATAAGTGTAAAAACAAAAAATGTAAATAATTAAATTCTCTAAATTATGGTATAATTAATTTTCATAAATAATAAATATTATTCGAAATATAAATATTATATTAATAATTAAGTATAAATAATACTTATTAAATAGATATTGAATTTTTTATTTAAAAAATAATTAATTATTTATTAATTATATATTTTCTTAATTATTATAATAATAAATAAAGTCTTTGCTAATTTTTATGGGTTTTAATAAATTAATTTAGATATATTAATAAATATAGGTATAAATTAGATAGTTCAATTTCATATATAAATTAAGGTTTTGGATTTAATTAAAATACTAAATAAGCTCCAAAAATTCTGAAATAAATCATGATGAAAATACAATATCATGAAAATAATTAGAAATTATAAGAGTAATAAAACTATAAATAATGGGTTCTAAATAAAATAAATAGCCCAGAAACCCCTGTGTCATTAGGTCCCAAAACCGACTATTTGCAAACGGACTCTGATTTTAATGAAACCACCTCTATTAATTAGAGAATATTATTTTATGAACTTTAAATGTAGAGTGAAATTGGAGTTCGTATGAGGGAGTTATGATGTTCGGAAGTTTAGATTTTGACAATTTAAAAGTAGGATTTCTTGGCATATATACAGGATAATATTTTTAACTTATTTTAATATTTTTATATACATTTTTAGAAATAATTAAGAAAAGAGTTTGGTGAAAAATATGTTCATATGAATTAATTAAAAATAACTGTAGATTTTATTATTATTTGATAAATAATGAATAATGTGTGGAATGCTATTTAATTATTTTTTATGGTTTTCTTCTCTTATCTCCCCCTACTTGTTGTTTTGTCGACCAATCCATGCTGACTTGGTCTCGGGGGTTAGGTTATATAAATATATCTTTCAGCTATATTTATATTATCTGAGTCATATTGTACATATATACATATCTACAATCTGCCTTATTTTCTTTTCTTTATTTTTTATTCTTTATTTCTTTACATGTTTTTGATGCTTAAAAGTGTATTTTTATTAATGAATGAGATTTTTTATAAAATGTGAAAATTAATGAGTATTTATATGTATTTGTTAAGGGTTTAAGACAAAATACGAAAGAAAAGTTAATGAATCATGGATTCATCAGCTGAGCAGAGCTTCACCGGACCTCGTTTCTCCCATTTCTCTAGCCCAGGTCTGAGCTCTGTTTGTTTTATTTCCAGTGCCCAATTTATGCCCTAGAATCCATGACCTTTGCGGATCTCTATGATGTGCTGGGTCTCCCTTGGATTGCATGATTCTTCCCGATCCTTCTAGACGTCTGAGGTCCCTTATAAATTCTTTCCTCTGCCTCCACCATGCCCTAGCTCTCTCCTCGTCGCTTTTTTATCCAGCAAATACCTCTGGGATAGTGACAAGATTCCAAAGAGCATCTTGGTGGTTGATTTGGTGGATGGTAGACGCTTAGCTCGATCGTGACCGGAGCTCTCCATCGGTATAGCGTCTTCTAACTTCCATTGTGGAAATGAGGTAACCCCCCCGCTTCTCCTTCCATTTCAGCACACTCATATATCCTCTATTGTCTTCATTTCTTTTTCCTTTTTGATTCATTCATCTTCACTGCAATCAACCTTAATAGCTCCGACCATCAGGTCTAGAGCTCCACTCGACCACCTGTCCGCTTCAATCCGACCACCACATTGTCGCGCATCTTCCTACGCAGTCTGATCATTCTTTAATTCGATCTCAGGGTCGGATTGAGGGCTAGATTGCCTTCCTCCATGTTCGCAGGAGGTCCAATCCATTTCCCCGTCACTTCTTCGTTTTTCGTCTCTATATAACCCCGATCGGAGTTTTGTCTCTGAGCCTTGAGTTCTCTCGCAGGTCTAGCAGCGTGAGTGGAGCTCTATTAGACCCTTCACGATAGAGGCAGAGCAGCTTCAGCAGATGCCACCTCCAGATTTCCATCGAGCCGTTCTCCGTCTCATCTGAACCTTCCCCCCCACGCAACTTCCCTCCAGCGAGCTGTTAGACTTGTCAGCGAGCCGATCTGAGCAGTGTAATGCCCAATATTCACGATCGAAGCTCAGAAGAGGGGCCTTTCTTCGTGTTCTTCCAATTCTGCTTCTAGCCGTCAGATGAAGAGGCCCCCTTCCAGATCTAATCGTAACCGCTTCTTTCACGCCCAAATCAAAGCGGTCCAATCAGATGTAGGGCTAATCCTGCTGCACGTCCACTCCAAACGATTATGACCATTAGATCCGTACCTGCACTGCCAGATCTGAGCCGCACATCCTCTGGCAACCTCTACACTGTCAGATCTTTTCCAGAGGATATTAGAACCGTACATAGACGTCATGCTCTCCGCACGCCTCCTGGAGGGTATACTTCAATTTTTACCCTGCATTTTCTTCTATTTCTTTTTAGTACAATAAATGTAATAATTAGTTAAGAACACTTGCAATTAGAATCTCATGTTTTTATTAATTACATCTTAGTCCAGTTGAGCCACACTCACATGCAGGTTCACATGTTGATGTGGGTTATTTGCGAAGTCTTCCATGTGCTTTTAGTTGGTTAATGAAATAGAAGATGTTTTCAGTATTTGCAGCTATACCCTTGTGAGCTTGTGTCATGTGTGTCATGTGTTTTATTCTAGACTTTTTGCATTTAGTTCCCTGAGGTTTTATTGCTTGTTAATATTCGACCCTTTAACTGAAAATAATTAGAATTAGGTCCTCTCTTCATTGTTTTATTTTCTTGCTCTTTTATTAATTGCAATAAATAACAAAACAACTCAAAATTTTGCATAAAAATTAGGTTTAGCTCCTTCTAGTGTTTTCTCTGAGTGGTAATTTTTGTTTATTTTTTCTTTTATTTAATATTATTAAAAATTCAAAAAAGTAAAAAAAGACCAAGCTTGCCTTAGAAAATTCATAAAAAATAAAAAAACTTTAAAAATTATAAAAAAATAGAGTAGCCTTGTTTTGATTTGTTTTATTTTTTGTACCATTTTCATTTCATTTGCATTTATAAAACTCTAGAAATTTGCAAAACCCTAAAAATACCTTTAAAAGTATATAAAATCTTTGAAAAATCCAAAAAATGTGATTCCAATTTCTGTAGATATTTAAATACTCTTAAAATTGGTTCCAGGAGTTTTGAGCATATTCAATATTTTTAATTTGAAAATACTCTTGGTTGTGCACTATTTGAGTTTTTCTTAGCTTTTGATTTTTAGAAAATCCATAAAAAATCGAAAATCACACAAAAATTAACAAAAATAGTATAAAATATATAAAATACATAAGTATTTTTACTTGATCTTGGTATTTTTATCCTATTTTAAAAATACAAAAATATTGTGTGTTTGCCTTTTACTCTTTGTCTTTATTTTCCTTATTTTCGAAAATAAAAACCTGCAAAATTAAAAACCAATAAAAAGAAAAAAAATTGAATCTGTTGATTTGGCTACCTAATTTATCATAGTGCTCCTTGTGTTCGACCCTGGTCTCTATACCAGGTTAATAAAAGTAGCTTAGACCACTATTTTACTTGCTTGATTTGCTTGTGGTTGAATAATTTTGTCGTTTTCAAGTCGGTTAGCTTGTGTGGCAACGATAGGTTAATTAATCAACTTAACCCTATTAGTCGCATCGTTTTCAACTATCTCAATAGTCTTAAGGATGATATGATGGGTTCTAGTCAGATACATTGAATCGACTCATGAACAGAGTCTCATGGAAGCTAAAGAAGTAAGTCAAGGCGACCTAAAGTATCCCAATTCCAGTCCTAAATGGGTTACTATGAAATTAAGTGTATTAAGATCCGTACGAAGATCCAATCTTTAGACTTGCTCAAATATTGTGATCATTCTAAAGATAAAAATGCTATGTACAATGCAAGCAAAAATATTTTTGTGAAGCCATTTTCTATTTTGAACTTTTTTGTGGATATTTGAAAAAGGTTTTGCAATTTTTTATGCAGCGTTTTTTGAAAAGATTTTGCACAGTTTTATGGGTTTTTCATTACATTTTGGGTATTTTTTTCGATAAAGTTTCGTAAAGAAATGCATACATCTATTTACACAGGAGTGCATATGTATTTAAAAGTGTTTAGGGTGTATTTTACATAGGGAATTTACAAGTCGGATGTTTGCAATTATTTACAAAATTCATATATAAGTTTTATACAATTTGTAAAGATTTTGTTTAAGCTATTATTTACACAAGGTTCTCAAAACATTTGAAATCATTTTTGCAAACATTTTGAAAACTTATCTTTGCAAATAATTTGGCAAACATTTTATAAACATTTACAAAAGTTGAAAATCATTTTGCAAATATTTTCCAAATAATATATATAGATTTTTCAAAATATTATTGCAATCATTTTTCAAATCATTTGTAAATAGATTTTTAAAAATTTTATTTATATAAAAGGATTTTTTCCAAACAAAAGAGTTTTTACAAAGATTTGAAAATATTTGTAAAGTTTTCTGAGCGATTTTCGAAAGATTTTTCAAAATATTTTTCAATCAATTTTCAAATTATTTTGCAAAATATTTTAAATAGATTTATTACTTGAATTTATAAAGAGTTATTGTGTATTTTATTTATTAAAAATACGAAAGTACAAGTTATGGTTAAAGTATATACATCGTATATACGACCCGCCTATTAGCTTGAGTTATGTCCTCATAGGTCGGAGAGAAAAAAAGGAATATATAACTCGTACTAAGTAGATGAGCCTATACTACAATGACTAAAGAATCAAAGATTGAGAAGTTGACCATCCCCCTTATAGTTAGGATGAAATAATCCTAAGTATAATAGATTGTACACAAGGCAGGGAGAGTAAAGGGTGGGAATGTACGAAATCATCAGCTCGACCTGTCTCCCCCTATATTTAGGGTAAAATATCCCTAAGTATAGACATAACTTCAAGTGTTGATGAGATAAGTGAGAGATCAATAAATGAACAACTCGAGATGCTCACCCCCTATACTTAGGATAAAGTACTCCCTAAGTATATCAGTGATGAAATGGTTGAACACCTCATTGAAAAATATAGAAGAAAGAAAATGAAAAGGAGAAAAGAAAAAAAGAAAAAGGAAATTATTTTTATGAGATTTTTGCTCAAGTGCCCGATCCTTCCGATTCTGTGAGATCATCTTGAAACACTACTTGGATAGAATCGACAACGGACAGGAATGTGTGGTGCTCTAAATACGACTTTAGCAACTGTTCGTTGACTACAAATGGTTATGCATCATGTGATAATTTAGATATTAAGAGACTTCCATTGTCACACACGTTTTAAGAGTGAATGGCCCAGTCCATTTGCTTTTCAGTTTGCTTGAGAAAATTTTCAACTTCGCAACGAACAGCCCCACCTTCTGTCCAGTCTTGAAAGTGTTCCTTCGGATGTGTTTATCATGTCATTTATTGACTTTCTCCTTGTACATCAGGCTATTGTCATATGCGTAGTCTCCGAATTCTTGCAAATTGTATAGATCAACTTTTCTGTTTTTTACCTGCCTTCTCAGAATCCAAGTTGCACATACCCAATGCCCATAGTGATCTATGAATTAGTTCCATGGGTTGGTGACATGGCTTTCCATAAACAAGGTGGTACGGAGACATGCCAACATGAGACTTGTACGCTGTTATGTAGGTCCAAAGAACTGAATCAAGCAATTGTGATCAATTCATTCTGTTTAATTGTACAAGCTTTTGTAGGATAGTCTTGATCTCCCTATTGGAACATTCAGCCGAGCCATTAGATTGAGGGTGGTACGGTGCTGCAGCATGATGTTTTATGTCGTATTCTTTAGTCAACTTATTGACCTCTTTGTTAATGAAGTGGCTCCCCCATCAGATATAAGAAACTTCAGAATCCCGAACCGCAATATGATATTGTACTTCAAGAATCGACAGACTGTGCGACTGTCTGCAGTCCGAGCGAGGACTACCTCCACCTATCTGCTAACATAATCGATGACTAGCATGATGTATTCAAATCCCTGCCTGTTAGGGAATGGGGCCATAAAATCAATGCCCCATGCACCAAAAACGTCAGAAATATGAATGTATTTCAGAGGAATTATGTCTAACATACTGATGTTTCTGACCATTCTCTGATGGTCATTACATTTCTTGACATAGTCCGTTGCATCCTTGAATAAAGTTGGCCACCAAAGGCAACATTGGAGTACTTTTTGCTAACATCCTCTTTTCAGAATGGTATTTACTAGCTTCAAGCTTGTGGCAGTGGTCTAGGACACCTTTGATCTCCTCCTGAGGTATTCACCTCTTCCATATACAATCCACTCCCTCTCTAAATAGGTGTGGATCCTTTAATTTGTAGAAGTGAATGTCAACCAAGATTCATCAACTTTGATCTTCGACCAGTCTGACTAAGTCTTCTTAGAGACAAAATAGCTAATGATGTCCTCATACTAGGGGAGAGAGGCGATAGACAAGATTGCCTCATCTGCAAAGGTCTCTATAATAAGAATGGAGTTCTGCTAAGGAATTTCAACTTTGACTATTCTAGAAAGATGATTTGCCACCACATTTTTGATGCTAGGTTTGTCATGGATTTTCAAGTCAAATTCCTGGAGTAAAAGAATCCACCGAATCAGATGAGGCTTCGTTTCCTTTTTGCTCTATAAATACTTGATGGAAGAATGATCAGTATATATAATGACCTTTGATCTGAGTAAGTGCAATATGAACTTCTTCAGGGGAAACACTACAGCTAGCAGCTCTTTCTCAGTCACGATGTAGTTCTTCTGGGCTTCATCTAATGTTCTTCTAGTATAACGAATTACAAATGGAAACCCATCTCGTCTTTGTCCCAACAAAACACTAATTGCGAAATCTGAGGCGTCCGCCAGGATCTCAAAGGGTAGAGACCAATTAGGTGGTTGAAGGACAAGAGCATGTGTGATCCATTCCTTCAAGAGACCACAAAATCAGCCTCCTTTCCAAGAAGCTCAGTCAATGGTCGGGCAATCTTGTTGAAATCTTTGATAAATCTACGATAAAATCCAACGTGCCCTAGAAATGACCGGACTTACTTCAAATTTATTAGTGGCTCAAGTTTTGAAATTACATCCACCTTTGCTGGGTCAACCTCCATTCCATGCTTGGAGATGATGTGACCCAGTACAATTCCATCAATCACCATGAAGTGACTCTTCTCCCATGAAAGCATAAGGTTCACCTTACAATATCTTTTCAGTACTTGGTCTAAATATCCCAGACAGTGATCAAAGCCTTCACTGTAGATTGAGAAGTCATCCATGAATACTTCAAGAAAACTGCCTACCATATCAGCAAATACCGCCAACATGCATCTTTGGAATGTAGCAAGTTTGTTGCACAATCCAAAGGGCATCCTTTTGATGGCATATGTCTCGAATGGACAGGTGAAGGTAGTCTTATCCTGATTTTCTAGAGCAATGGTGACTTGATTATAGTCGGAGTAGCCGTCGAAGAAGCAAAATTATTCCTTCACGGTCAGTCTTTCGACTATCTGGTCGATGAAAGGCAGTGGAAAATGGTCATTCTTGGTTTCAAGATTCAAATGTATGTAGTCCACACAGACATGCCATGAGGTCGACACTCGGATTGGAATCTCCTCTCTTTTACCATTTGTAACAATGATGATCCCTGATTTCTTGGGCACTATGTGCATCGGATTCACCCATTTTCTGTCGGAGATAAGATATATAAATTCAACATCACATCACTTTTTTTTCTTTCATGACCACCTCCCGTAGTTTAGGGTTCAATTTACGCTGAAATTCTTGGGAGGGCTTGATGTCTTCTTCTAAACAGAAGTGATGCAAATAGAGTGAAGGGTTTATCCCATGGAGATCCGTAATATTCCAGTATATTGTGTTGCAATTTCTTTCAAGAACCTCAAGCACACGAGATTCTTGCTCTTTGGTTAGAAGAGAATTGATAATGACTGGATGCATATCTGGTTCCCTCAAGGAAGGTGTATTTCATGTCAGAGGGAAGAGGCTTGAGCTCTGGAGGAGGAGTCGGCTTGGGGTGACCTCAGCAACTGTAACAGGTGTCAGCTCTTTTGACTGTTTGTTGTCCATCGTTATGCATTCACAATTAGAAATCAAAACATCACACATATTTGCAGTAACTTCATCCACCTCATACGAGGATGGTTGTTCAAACATTTAAGAGTATCCATCAACAAATATTTCATTATCAACGATATAGGTGAATTCGACTGCGCTATCCATGTTTTCCCTTATGGAGAGAAATACATGTATCTCAGTGTCATCCAAGAATAAATCAGTGTCTCTGATTTCAGTCAGCAATTCACGGTCTTCTTTTCCTTGCGGTTCAAGCACTTTTGATACAGATGCCACTTCGGCTAGTTTTGTTTCAGGGACTGCCGCTATCATAATTTCATTACTGCTGGAGCGGAATGTGATTTCTCTAATTCCATAGTCTAACACTGCCTTAGTGGTTCTGAGAACGACTGACCGAGAATGATTGGAGTGTGGAGCAGAGGTGCGGAGGTGTCCATATCTAGGACAATGAAATCTATAGGGAACTGCAACCCTTGAACTATGATAATTACATCCTCCAACATAATCTTGCATCGCTGAAAACTCAGATCTTGTGAGGGTTTAAAAATAATCCCCACTAAAAAGCGAAGACACGGTGTCACTGAGGCGATCGCTTACGAGATCCAAACTATTTCTATAATAAACCCACACAATGTAAAGATAAAGCAATGCAAGCAAGTGTGAATCAAAATTTATTATAAACCCTATAAATAAATGTGTATAGTGGTCAAGTACAAGTAGAGTGTCGAACATATGGAGAACGGGGGATGAACAACAAAAATTGACCAAAAAAGACAAATAAGTGTTTTTAGGGTTTTAGGGATTTTTAAACTATTGTGGGTTTTTAATTATTTAAGATTTTTTATTTTTAAAATTTCTTTAGATTTGTAATTTTATACTTTTTATTTCCTTTTTAAATTTTCTAAATTTTAATTTTTATAATAATAGATAATAATAATAATATAAGTATATATATAGAGTGATAGATTTTATATTTATAAATATAGCTATAAGTATTCAAAAATCACAAAATAAAATGTTTTTGGCTTTTTTATATTTTTCTCTATTTTTAATATTTTTCATATAATTTTTACTAAAAGTTTTTATTTTTAATTGAACCAATTAGGCAAAACAGTGAATATAATCAATAAGTTGGATTATTTTGGAAATTAAAAATAGCTAAAAGCCTAAAAATTTTCAAAAACTATTTTTTATTTATATATATAAGAAAAATAGTAGATAAAATTTAGAAATAGGAATAATTATTGAGATTTTTTCAGAATTTTTATAATTTTTATAAAGATTTTGAAGTTTTTTAATTTTTTAGCATTTTTCTTTTTCTATTTTTAAGGATTTTTGCTCTATAGTTGCAAGATAGGCTAATAAATAATATTTTTTTGGAATTTTCAACATTTTTTATATTGTATTTTTCTAAGCTTGACAGGAAAAATAGCTGTGCTTTTTACTTTTCATAAATAGAAATATAAGACAAACTACCTTAACAAAATTATGCGTGAAAGAATTATATATAAGGTATTTATCCTTATTTTGTTCGAATTTTTAGGGCACGTGAACTGTTTTTCATAAAATAAAATCTACAAAAGAAAAAAAACAATATAGTAGGGGAAGTTATGAAAATATTGAAAATTTATTGATTAATCCCGAACACAATAGAGAACAATAGGGCCAAAAATGTAATATTCCTAGATATTTCCAATAATATATACCTGGAGGGGTATTTCTGTAATTACTATAAAGTTCGGGGTGTTCGATGTAATTTTTATAGAAAATATTATATTAATATTTCAAACATGTGGATTGAAACGAAATACAATAAATTTAAGGACCTAAGTGCAAAATATCCATTCCCCTCATGTGCATGGGCACGTGAGGTGACATTGATGGTACCTGGGTGCAAATATGGAGAGTACATGGAGCAGAATGCAAAACATCCTAAATGTTTTACATTACATATGAAAGTTTATGGATTTAAAATAGAATACAAAATAAGCGGGGGTTGGGATGCAAAATACCCTCCGCTGCGCGTCGATGGATGGCTCTGTTATCACTTATCCATATGTCGCTTATCAATCGACCGGTACCACTTCGTCTCGGACACACACGATTAAATCTGTTGGTAAGATCTGACAGTTGAGTTGCGACTGATCCGACGACTCCTGCAAACCTAGGGGCTGGATTTTGATCGAACTACATAGGAGGCAGCTTGAATAACAGGTATGAATGCTCGCCTGGACGAGCTTCCTCTATCGATTTCTCCTCACTCCAGCAGTATCTTCTGCTTCTTTTATGTTCACTAAGTTCGGGGAAGACGTCCGGAGCTGCTGGTATCTCAAAAAGATCTGGGGATCACTGAAGGAGCCCTGGAGCTCGACGCCATCTGGTGCTTCTTCCCTGCCATGGATGCTCCTCACAAGGAGCCCCTTTAGCTCGATTCCTGCAGGGTTAGCGTAAGCACCAAAAAAATGAAGCTTCCCGTGGGGCGAACTGGTCAAAATGAGTGAAGGAGGGGTGTAGCAGTACTCTCCAGCGTAGGGTGTAGGAGGGAGAGCGATTCTCCAGATCAGAGCATGATCTAGGTGAGCGATGATGCCTGGGATGAAAGGGAAGTGAAGTGAAAGGTGATGAGGTTGTATGCGAGGCCGGAACAGATACAAGGACAATGGAACGAAGGGCTGGATCTGGATCTCCGATGAGCGATATTTTTTGATTTTATGATGATTCAAAGCAAAATTAAAAGAAATAGAAGCAGATCTAAGCTACTACGTTTCCTAGGAATAAAAAAATGCCAAGAAAGAAGGGAGGTTACCTTCCTAGATGGATGGTTGAAGGCTCGTGGAGGAGAAGTCCGACGAGACCTGGATCAACCTCAGATCGACACCAACACCCCCTGAAGCGTGAGCACTCTCCTCTTGTCACCATGAGGATTAATCAACGCTTAGGGTTAGGGATTTGCGGCAGAAGGGGGATCAAAATGAGAGGGAATGCGGACGAGAGTATTTGTACATGCAAGGTTTTGCTTGAGAAATGTGATCGATGCATTGTTCCACCGATCAACAAATCAATCACGCGTGATAGCCCATGGATCAAGGAATAAAAGTCAAGAAGAATTCGACTCAAAATAGTGAAAGAATCCCATGGAATAAATCAAGGAAGATGGGTCAAATGTTTTCTGACACGGCTAGACCTAAAGTCAGAAGAGTTGACTCAGGTCAATGAAGGGCGGGCCATGATTGGGGCCACATCATCTGCAAAAAGATAAGCCAACAATCAAAAATAGAAAATAATTCAAAATACATTAGTAATTTATTTATTTATTTTTGGTTAAACTTAAAAATGTTTATTATTTTATGTAGTATTTTATTATGATTTTCATTTATTTCTGTGAGTTGATTTATTATATCATACTTTTGGAGGTTCATTTATAGGTATATTCACCTATATATAGGGTACTTTATTTTTATTTTGTATTTTACATTTTATTATTTTATATACTTATTTTATATATTGATAGCTTATTTAAATGTACACACATGTATTTTATTATATTTTTTGATATTATATGTATTGTCAAATAAGTAGATGTGTTTATTATATAGGTATATGTACATTGTATTAATCTATGTATTTTTGTATACTATTTTATTTTAGCATTTTTTTGGTTTTATTTGTATTCTAATTATGTACATAAGTTATAAATAATATTTACAAAATTATTAAAATATAAAATCATAAAAATATAAATAATAAATAAAATGAATATTTTATTCAGATATATTATACAATAGGGTCCAAAACCTAACTTTTACATCTTAAATCCAAACTAATGAGACCACCTTCATTAAAGTAGATAATAAAAAGTTACAATTAAAGGTGATTTTGAGGAATTTTGAATTTTATATGGAGAAGATGGGTCTGGGAAGTTTGGATTTTGCATTCTTATTCTGAGTGTATAATGTATATTTTGTATTATTTATGTGAAATAAAGTTTATATTTTTCTATATAATTTTATCTACAACTTTTATGTACAAAGTTTATTGATTTGATGTATAAATAATAATGAATATAATAGGTCCCAATATAGACTTATTGAAGAATTTACAAATTGGGGTTTGATGTATTTATTGGCCCTTATATCCCCCTACTTTATTCCTTGTCGATCTAGTTATCCTGATGCCCAGGTCTCGGGGTTTTAGGGTCATTCAATACATGCGGTATTTCATTTCTTTTTCATTTCTTTATTCTTTTATTTTTGCTTTAAATACAATATTTCATACAATATTTATACAATAAATAATAGATGTTAAGTTATGCAAAATAATGATATATACATGCGTTCAGCTAGGTTTAAAGGCCAAAATGAAAGAATAAAGGTGATGAAATGGATATTCATCACCCCCCTTATACTTGCCTTTGCTAATCCCTAGCAAACAATTATGCCATATAAGTGCAGAAAATAAAATAAAGAAAAGAAAAGGAAAGAACTTGGATTGATTTTAACTCTTAAACTTGTCTTCATAAAATCAAAGTTTGGAACTCAGTCGGACCTTTGGAATTTTAGGTGTGGTCGGAAGCTTATTGGGAATCGAATTTAAAACACAACATTCTCTAAGATCCACAAGACTATGTCCAAGTCTCCTTAAAAGCTAGTAAAGCTAGGGTCAGACCAAGTCGATGTCATACGCATTCCCCTAAGACTCTGAGTCTATCTTGTACAGTGTCAGTGATATGTATCTCCTCTCGCTGAAACGGTAAAAGTCAATCTTCTCCAATATGTTGACCCTAATTCCTCAATACAACAACTCTTTCCTTGAGAAGCAGGATATTCCCTTCTATGTTCATGTACAACCGACTCAAGAAGAGGAGGTGGAGAGAAGAATGGACGGTATCTAGTGTAGCTACCTATCATGGGATGCTTGACCAGTGTAGCCAAGTCATCTGCATGCATGCTTATACATGTTTGTCTTTGAAGTTCAGACTTGCTTATTGACTATATTCATGTGTACTCTGACGGAATTGATTTTTCTTGGAATTTTGCATGTCTATTCTTTTTGAAGTTTTTATTTTTCCATTTTTAATACTATATACAACAGCATATACATATGAACTTTTTCCTCTGGGCTAGTAGATTATCCCTCTTTTGAAGCATTATTGCAACCCACAACTTCTGTCATTAGACCTCATGGCTACTGGATCGAGTTGGGGTACAATGGCCACAATGTGTGGCTTCCGATGTTTCCATTGGCTTCTATCTCATGTCGTAAATCCAGCCCTCTACCACTTCAACTGAGGGTGAATAAAGTGCAAGGTGCATGTGTGCAATCTAGGTCATTATCAACAAGAGACGTACGTGGGTTCTGAAATATTCTACTTAGGCAGTCAAGATGACATTGAACCAAGTCTCGTGTTACTAAAGAATTAAGTCTAGCAGACCTGAAGTATCTAATTCCAGTTTATAAGGTACCTATGATTAAGTGGATTAAGAGTCTAACCAAGCTCCAATCTTCAGATTTTATTTAGATTAGTTCAATTATCAACATCAATTCGAAAAGTGCAAATGTTATGTACAATGCAAGGAAAATATTTTTGTGATGAAATTTTCTAATTTGAAATTTTTATGGAATTTTTGAAAAAGTTTTGCAATTTTTTATTTAATATTAAAAATATTTTGCAAATTTTTATGGGTTTTAAATTTGTAAAATTTTAGGGGTTCTTTAAAAATAAAAGAGCTTGTAAATAATTATGTGGAGACATTTACACTGGAGTGCATTTTTATTTACAAGAATTAGGGTGAAGTGTTTACACAAGATATTTACAAGTTTGTAAGAATTTTATTTGTTTGGATTAAGTACAGGATTCTCAAAGTAATTGAAAAGATTTTGGCAAACATTTTGAAAACTTTATTTAACAAACTAATTTGACAAATAATTTTTACAACATTTACAAAATTTGAAAATTATTTTGAAAAGATTTCTCAAACAACATATATATATATAGATTTTTCAAAATATTTTTGCAATCATTTTCAAACCATTTTGTAAATAGATTTTCAAAATATTTTATTCAAACAAAGAAAAGAATTTTTATAAACAAAATATATTTTTACAATGGTTGAAAATATTTTACAAAACATTTTCCAAATAGTTTTCAAAAGATTTTTCAAAGAGATTTTTCAACCATTTTTCAAAAATTTTACAAAATAATTTTAACCTGATTTATTAATCAAAATATACAAAGAATTCAATGTGTTTTTAATTTTTATTAGTTAATTATATTATTTAAAAATACTAAAGTACAACTTATGGCTAAAGTATATACATCGTATATACGATATCCCTATACTTAGCTTGAGCTATGTCCTCATAGATCAAAAAGAAAAAAGGAAGACATAACTCGTACTACATATACAAAGTCTAGACTACAACAACTAAAGAATAAATGAATGAGAAGTTGACGCCCCCCTATACTTAGGATGAAATAATCCTAAGTATAACATACTATACATAAGGCAGGGAGGGTCAAGGGTGGAATGTACGAAATCGTCAGCTGGACCTGTCCCCCCCATACTTAGGGTGAAATATCCCTGAGTATAGACATAATATCAAGAGTTGAGGGGACAGGTGAGGGATCAAGAATTGAACAAATCGGGGTGATCCCGCCTTATACTTAGGACAAAGTACGTCCTAAGTATAGCAGTGATGAAAGGGGTGGACACCTTTTTGGAAGAAAAAGAAAATGAGGATGAAAAGAAGAAAAGAAGAAAACAAAAGATATTTTTTTGTGATTTTTGTGTTCAATTGTTTGATCCATTTTCGTAATGAGCTCATCTTGAGATATAACTTCAATAGAATCAACAACAAACATGAATGTATCTGGCTCTATGTACAGCTTCAGCAACTGTTCGTTCATGACAAAAGACCGTGTGTTAGATGACGGTTCTGATAGGAGTAGACTCCCATTGTCACACACAATGTGGATTATGTATGGACCTATCCACTTGCTCTTCAGCTTGCCTGGAAAGATTTTTAATTGTGCGTCAAACAACCAAACCTTCTATCCAGGCTCAAAAGTCTTTCTTCGGATGTGTCTATCATGTTGTTTCTTTACTTTCTCCTTGTACATCAAGTTGTTGTCGTATGCGTAGTCTCTGAATTTGAGCAGATGGTTCATATCAACTTTTCTTATTTTTTTTAGCTTTCTCAGAGTCCAAGGTACACAGATTCAATTCCCATAAAGATTTGTGAATTAGTTCCATGGGCAGATGACATGGCTTACCATACACGAGGCAGTAGGGAGACATCCCGAGAGGACACTTACGTTGTGCAATAAGCCCAAAGAATCGAATCCAACAACTAGGACCAATTCTTTCTGTCTGGTCATACAAGCTTCTACAAGATAGTCTTAATCTCCATGTTTGAACATTCTGCTAAGCCATTTGACTGTGGGTAGCATGACGCAGCGACACGATGTCATATTCTTTTGTCAGCTTCTTGACCTCTCTATTTATGAAATGGCTATCCCTATCTGATATCATGATCTTAAGAATTCTGAAGCGTGAGATGATGTGTTCCCTGAAGTATTTGCAAGCAGTTTTGCTATATGCGATCTGGGCGAGAATAGCTTCTACCCATCTACTTACATAATCTATGGCTAGCAGGATGTACTCGTAGCCCCGACTGTTAGGGAACATGCCCATGAAGTCCATGCCCTATGCATTGAAAACATCTGATATATGAATGTATTTCAGAGGCATCATATCTCTAGAGCTGATATTCTGCCCATTCGCTGACAATCAGTACAACTCTTCACATAATTAGTTGCATCCTTGAATAAAGTTGGCCACCAAAATCCACATTGAAGCACTTTCGCTGTCGTTCTTTTCCCAAAATGGTGTCCACCTACTTCAAGCTTGTGACAATGGTCTAGGACACCATTTATTTCCTCCTGCGGTATCCATCTCCTCCGGATGCAGTCTGCTCCCTCACGGAATAGGTGTGGTTCTTCCCATTGGAAGAAATGAATGTCTGCCAAGAACTTGTCTTTTTTGATCTTCGACCAGTCAGCTAGGATCTTCTTGGAGATGAGGTAGTTCACCATACATGAGATTACAGAAAGGATAGCTTCATCTGGAAAAGTCTCAGTGATCGGCATGATGGCTTTCTCAAGAGTCTATGTCTCCTTGATTATTGAAAGATGATTATAGAAATTGATAACATCGTAGCTACTCATGGTGATTTTGGCCGATTGATCTTCCGTTTCAACAACTCTCGTTCTTTACACTTTTTCCTAGCTGCTTGGCCTGTAGTAGGTATATGGCTTTAGGTATTAGTACTATGGATTTCAACCTAAATGATTTCCATTTTCACCAATCCGTAGTTGACAGTCAAGGTCGTGTTATTAACACTTGGGCTGATATCATCAACCGTGCTAACCTTGGTATGGAAGTGATGCATGAACGTAATGCTCACAACTTCCCTCTAGACTTAGCTGCTTTTATTTTATTCAATAAGGTCTAATTTGATATCTATTTGTATCTTTTTTACATTTTGAAGGCTGATTATTTCCAATATCTCAATTCAGATATAAAGGAAAAATACTAAATCAAATAGGGTGTACAAAAATAAATCTTGAACTTAATCAACTTCATTATGATTGTGATTTGGTCTAAAGGGCGGATGTAGCCAAGTGGATTAAGGCGGTGGATTGTGAATCCAGGGTGAAATTCCCGTCCATAAACTATTTCCAATGAAAAAAATGCTATTTGAAATATTCTTTATTCTGATTTACGGCGACGAAGAAGAAAACTCTCACTAGATTTTTGCCTTTTCCTACTTCTTCTTCCAAGTGTAGGATAACCCCAAGGGTTCATAGGTTTTTTCTACCAATTGTACATTTCACCGCCCCCGTGGGGATGGTCTACAGGTTCATAACTACTCCTCTTACTACAGGACGTTTACCTAGCCAAGACTGAGATCCGGCTCTACCCACACTTTTTTGGTTCACCCCAACATTACCCACTTGTCCGACTTTAGCTAAGCAGTTTTTGGATATTAAACGGACCTCTCCAGACGGTCATCTTAATGTGGCCGATTTACCCTCTTTTGCAATCTGTTTCGCTACAGCACCCGCTGCTCTAGCTAATTGCCCACCCTTTCCAAGTGTGATTTCTATGTTATGTATGGTCGTGCCTAAGGGCATCTCGGTTGAAGTGGATGATTCTTTTTTCTCAATCAAAACCCCTTCCCAAACTGTACAGCTTCTTCCAAAGCATACGACTAGTCGAACTCTGGGAGGATAAGGATCCATATGAACTGATGAGGTTTGGCATCCTTCTTGCTCTGTAAATACTGGATTGCAGAGTGATCTATGTAAACAATCATCTTGGACCCAAGGTGGAGTGATCTAAAACTTTTCCAGCGCAAACACTGTGGCCAGCAACTCTTTCTCTGTTATTGTGTAATTTTTCTGGCCTCATCAAGTGTTCTGCTAGTGTAATGAATCACAATGGGGACATTCGCTTGTCTTTGCCCTAGAACAACACCAATTTCATGGTCAGAGGCGTCCATTATGATCTCGAATGGTAGAGAGCAATCAGATGGCTGCAGGACAAAAGCATGTGTGATCAGGCTTCTCAGCTCATGGACTTGAGAACACGATCATTCACAACAGAATCTATCTCTTTTCTAAGCAATTTAGTCAATGGTCGGGTAAGCTTGCTGAAGTCTTGAGAAATCTTCGGTAAAAAGTGACATGCCCCAAGAATGACCGGACCTGCTTTAGATTGGTTGGTGGCTCAGGTTTGGAAATCACTTCCACCTTAGCTGGATCAACTTCCATGCCACGTTTCGATACAACGGACCCAGTATGATCCCTTCAGCCACCATGAAGTTGCTCTTCTCCCACGAGAGTACGAGGTTCATTTCCCAGCACCCCGTCAGAACTCGATCTAAATACTTAAGGCATTGATATAATGAATCTTCGTAGATTGAAAAATCGTCCATGAAAACCTCTTAGGAAACATCCCACCATGTCCGCAAATACGGCTACCATACATTGCTGGAATGTAGCGGGGCATTACACTACCCAGACAACATCTGTCAAAAAACGTACGCCCTCAAAAGGACATGTGAATGTGGTCTTCTCTTGGTTTTCAGACATGATTGCAACTTGATTATATAAAGGAATACCCATCCAAGAAGAAGAAGTATTCCTTCACGGATGGTCTCTCAAGAATCTGGTCAATGAATGGTAATGGAAAATGATCCTTCTTGGTGGCGAGGTTAAGACGTCTGTAATAAGCACAGACTCGCCAAGATGTGGTACTCTGGTTGGAATCTACTCTCCTATGTCAGTAGTAACAATGATGATCCTGAATTTCTCGGGCACTACGTACATGGGACTCACCCACTTGGAGTCGGAGATGAGATAAATGAATCCTGCATCACACCATTTCTAAATTTCTTTCATAACAACCTCCTGAAGATTTGGATTCAATCTTCTCTGGAATTCACATGAGGCCTTGTTGTCTTCTTTGAGGTAGATATGATATGAGCACAGTATGGATTGATCCAATGGAAATCCGATATCTTCCATCCTATCACTTCGGTTTCGTTCAAGAACCTCCATCAGACAAGATTCTTGGTCTTCGATCAAATAAACATTGATGATGACTGGTACATGTTTAATTCTCCAGCAAGGAAGACATACTTCATATTTGAGGGTAAAGGCTTGAGCTCTGGTGGAGTGGGAACAACTTCGGTGGTGACTTCAATGACCAACAGTAGGTGTAAGCTCTTTCACATGTTGTCGGTCCACCTCTGACATTTCAGTTGCATCATTCAGGATATCACACAGATCTGTACTAAAATCTTATTGCTCAGATGAGAGGTATTATTCTTATTCTTATAATGGCACATTAGCAAAACCTCATCTTCAAAGAAATTGGAAGTTGGATTGTGCTTTCATGTCCTTCTACAGGGGAGAGTTATTCTAAGGTTTCTTTGTCATCTAGAAATAAATTTATGTCTCTGATCTCTGCTAAAAAATCACAGTCATAAGAACATTGAGATTCAAGCACCTTCAACTCAGATACCGCTTCTGTGGACTTCGTTTTCAAGAATGATCTCTATCTGCACTTTGTCACTTCTGGAGTGGAGTGATTTCTCAAGTACCATAGTCGACTACTACTTCGGTTATCCGAATGAACAATTGACCAAGAATGATAGGGGTATGGAGTAGAGGCATGGAGGTGTCCATGTCCAAGATAACAAAATCAACATGGAATTGCATTCCTTGGACACTGACAATCACATCTTCCAACATGCCTTAAGGTCGCTTGACTGAGTTGTCTGCAAACTGCATAATTATCTTGGTAGGTTTAAGCGGTCCTAACCCAAATTCTGTAAGTAGTGACGATGGAAACATGTTGATAGATGATCCACCGTCAAGAAATGTGTGCTCGAACTCCTGGTTGAATATTGCACATCTGATCAAAGGTGCTCCCTTGTCTTTCTTCTTAGGAGGGAGGTTGCTGATGGCATTCATAGTAGCCATGGTGAGAATATGCTTCACAGAATTTGAAGTCTTGTGTTTGTGTTTGTGGGGCTGATGCTTTGTTGTACATGCCTCCATAAGTCCTTTCTTCACATGAGGCATGTATTCCAGGACTTTCAAAAGAGGCATCTCAAGCATAATGTTTTGCAATATTTCAACAATTCCAGAATCAAACAAAGCAATTTTTATTTTTTTAACTATTTTTTATTTAATGGCAGAATGAAAAAAATATGTAAACCATCAAAAATATTTTCATTTGAATTTCTGTCCATATCTTTCTGTACAGGTTAGATGTCAAAAAGGAATGCAATCATCTACATTTGGTGGACCAAAAATAACAAGCTTGGCTCCATCGAATGTCATTGGTTATGCGGCTGGTCCTGGAATCTTCAAGGCTGGCGCGACTTCACCTGGACTACTGCTATCTTTTTGTATTTTTGTATTTTCTTCAATTTTGTGTTTTTGGCGTAAGTGGTGTTGCTCCAAAAAAATGGTATTGGCCATGGCACTGGCTTGGCTGAAGACTCACCGTCGGACGTTTTGCTCTTCCCCTTCATTATCGCAGATGGCTGGATTGTCCTACCGCTCCTGAGATATACAACATTAGATAAAAAGATATTTCACCTGAATTGGGTTGGGCACTGTAGGCTACTTTCTCCTTGCGATGGAAGTTGTTCATGTTTGCCTTAACCTGGGCCGGAATGATAGTCTTGGCGGACATTAGGTCGTCTATCTTCTGGATCATCTCAGCTATGTTCTTGATGAGCAGGGGCAAGCAATTTATTGATGGATTAACATGGGCAACCTCAGATGGTTTGACCTGGTGAGACTGCTGATTCTGTTGGTATGAAGGAGGTTGTTGCTGGTAACCCTGAGAATAGTGTAGAGGGAGGACGAAGAGTGGGGTATTGCTGGTACTACGAGGAGTACTGGTGATGATACAGAGCAACCCACTGCTTATAGTGTTGTTGGCGGTATTCAGACTGCTCCCGATAGTTTTTCTTCCTCTAGTTGTAACCATGCTGCGGAGGCTGCTGCTGGGCCGGGTTGGGTTGGAAGTTCCGCCCTCCTTGTTGTTGGTGATATGGTCCGATTGGCCTAGTTCTGACCATGTTCTTGTCCCTAAGGAAGGGTTAGTTACTGATCATTACCCCAAATGGCACTCACCTCTTGAATGAGTGGGGGAGGTGGAGAACAAGACTCGATGTACTGATGCTGGTACTTAGGCGGCTAGTAGACAACCATCCGAGTCTACGACTATGGCTACTGCTGCTCAGAGGCTTGCACATAGCATACGTGTTGGACAGGAGGTTGGCTGGGACATGACTGAGGTGGTGCGACTGTGTCTGCTCCTTCTCAGCTAGAGGCTCAGTAGATGCGGTCACTATATTGTAGGCGCTCATGGTGTTCACCAGCAGCTCCAGCTGCTTGACGATGATATTGAGCTTGTCTAAACCTTTCATTCTTTGTCGATCCTGACGAGCTTTTCTTGGTCATGCAACCTATTCTCAATAATGTCTACCTTCGACAGGTGGTTCCCAATGATGGTCAAGTCAAAATTGTCACACTTGTCTCTGCCATGTTTACATTCTTACAGAGAACTAGTTATGGCGATTGAATTTGGAGAGGTATGAGATGAGGATAACACAGCATCTCCTTCGGTCATCTCCTCAAAATATCTACCAAACTATGTCTCGTCCTTGATAAAGTGAGATCCTTCATATGTGGCGTCGACCAGACATTGACTTGCTTCTATCAATCCCCAATGAAGAGTTAGACCAAGTTGGTCCTCTGGATATCATGGTGGGGGCATTTCTCGATCAGATCGCTGAACCTCTCCTAGGTTTCATGGAAGGATGCTTGGGGTCCCTAAGAGATGCTAGTGATCTTCGACCATGAGATTGATACGATCAAAAGGATGGTATTTTGTGAAGGAGCGCTGACTTCAAGTCATCCCAAGTTGTCTCCATCTTCTCCAGATGGTTTATCCAGTAGAGAGATTTGTCCTGATAGTTGAATAGGAAGGCGGTCATCTTGACCACACCTAGTGGAATGTTGGGGCAGTGAGTTGTGCTGCAGATGCGAGAGACTTGTTGTAGATGAATATATGGCTCCTCATTTGAATTCCCATGAAATATAGGGGAGGAGCGAAAGGAGTTGCGGCTTTTGTTCAAATGTCAGTGGATCAGTGGGATCTGATCCACTTATTGATGTGGCCGACCCTTGGGTTGTATGCATGCTTGATTATTGGCTTGGGTTGGCCTCTCCTCCTTCATTCATGCCTCCATGAGGTCCATCTATAGAGTGGTCATCCTTGTCCTCATTATCACCCCTCCTCAAGGTGTTTCCCTCTCTTCAAATCTCCTCCTCAGCTCATTTAGCATATCTTGGAAAGCGACCTGAGCTAGAGCTTGGTAAGTGAGCTGTTGTTGAAAGGCTTGGATAGAGGCCAAGAGCTGACTGTTGACTTCATTCTGACTGGGACCAGTGCCCTGCTCTATATCCTGCTCAGCGTTCTGCTGCTGAGGTCACTTTCCTCTTCCCGTTGGAGCCATGTCTGATGTTATCTGTGAATGCTCGAGCTCGAGATCGGGATCAACATCTGCAATGGGAAATATGCCCCGATCAGTTCTGTATGCAAGCACCAGATGGAGAGAATAATTCAATATTAGGGTCAATTCTGAATCTTATTAAAGATGGAGAGGAGTATGGAGTGAAATCAATCTCCATCCAAAAAGGACAGAATTCAGGAAGTGGAGTTTTCCATATCCGGGTGACGAAGAATAAGCGAGAGTCCTGAGGGTGGTTCGCGGAGTCTGAACCATGGACATTGGAATCACCCCAAATTATTGGAGATGTTGGGATCAAGGAGTCGATGTGGGTGTCGATGGAGTCTTGACTAAGTCATCCTTGAGTCATCAACTCGAGACAGAGAGAAGATCGAGCTGGAAGAAGGATACAATGATGAATGAGATACAATGGAGTTTAAAACAATGGAAGGCTCGTAATGAGGCGGGGGTCAAGAGGAAGTAGAAAAAGAAGAATAGCAAAAATGTACATGTGCATGGGATTTTGATTTTTGATCCTAATCTAAACAAATAAACACCAAACAAAATGGATTTACCAACTCATCCATTGTGAATCCGTAAGAGTTGGATATTTTTATCTTTTCAATTTTATGGTTATAGATTCAGTCAAAAAGTTGTCGCGAGTCTTTAAGCGGCCAGCCCTAGAGGAGAACGTGTACTGTCGGGAAGAGTCTCCTCATACTTGTTCCACATCCTTTGTATCATGTGATTGATGCTCTTTAAGGTCCTCAACCTCGTGCTTGTGTGGCTACTCAGCCAAATAAAAGATAGAGGAAGTCAATAAGTGAAACCACTACTTCTCTCGCAAGCGAGGTACTCGGACGTAACAGATGAGACAGGCACACCTGTGAGGGCATTGGCCTAGGCTCAGTACTTCAAACCAAGTTGGATACTCCACACAAGGGGGGAGCACCAATCGTCAACAAGGCCCTACTCACTCTCGTTTGATAGAAGCACCAATACTTCTACAGTCCTAGATGATTGTTGAGGCAGCACATATCAGGTTTTTGGCTCTATTCTTTACGGTTGTGCCTTCACTCTGTCTGGAAGTGTGAGGGTTTTGTGAACCCAAAACAATGATGTTTTTTACGTATTTTATTATAGGTCAAAGTGAGATTAGCTGTCCCTTTTAAATTTTGGGATTTTAACTTTTTTGAGTATTTTTCAATAGCAATCACCTAATATTTTTTGGTATTTTGTTTAATTCCTATATGATACAAAAATAGAGGGAGATAGAGATAGATCAATGCAAGTGGATACAAGGATGGGAATCTACCCTCATATCAAACGATGCATGCAAATATAGAAGACTTATAACACTTCCCATCTCTCTCTATGCAGGATGCAAAACAAGGAATTTATAACCTAATCTATATGGCGATATGCACACAAGGAAATTGCCCTAATAAGTAATTGCTATTAACCGGGAAGAATCAATTGTTAAATAAAAGAAAAGAAACCTAGAGTCCAGTCTTGGAGGCTCCTCAGTGCCCACCACAGTGGGTCCTGCAAGTGCTGTATGGAGACTTCTCACGACGTGCGGTTTCTAGTAACGTATTCAAAAATTATTTTGATCTAAGTCCAAATGTAGAACTATAGGTACATGCAATGTATTAGGTGTTTGACCTTAGATTACCACGCCAAGCAATCCTACAAAACTAAGGGCTCATTCCATTAAAAATAAGGTGGAAACTCAAAATTTGGAAAATAAAGAATATAAAGGTAATAAAATCTCGAAAAATTTGGTGAGCCCCCAAGTGAAAAATCACTTGGAAATTAGGCCGAGTGTCCCAAGTACCTGTATTATTAAAAAATAAATAGAGCAAAAATAAAAGTCTCTCTCACAAAAATAAAAGAAAAGCTATGCTAAATTCTTCTCTCCATCTCTTGCTCTCTCCTCTTGGTCCACAAGTAGAAGGACCAAGTCTCCTCGACTTGGGTGCCTCAACCACCTAGGCGATCTTCGTCATCTCGAAGTCCCTCTCAAGAAAAATAGAAGAGATAAATGTTAGCATAATAAACAATTATTCCAAATAAAAGAGAAAAAGAAAAATAATACAATAAATTGGGACCCAAAATTCTATCCTGCCGTGTTGCTCCCTAGCAATGGTGCCATTTGAAAACCGGATCTTGCGAGGGTCTAAAATAATCCTCACTAAAAAGCAAAGATACAATGTCACTAAGGCAACCGCTCATGAGATCCGAAGTATTTCAAAACACCCCACAATGTACAGATAAGCAATACAACAAATGTGAATCAAAATTTATTATAAACTATACACATAAATGTGTATAGTGGTCAATCAAGCAAGGTTGTCGAACAGAGGGAGAAAGGGGACAGACAACAAAAATTGACAAAAAAGACAATAAGTATTTTGGGGTTTTTAGAGATTTTTTGAATGTTGTGGATTTTTAATTATTTATATTTTTGAATTTTTTGTTTTTATAATTTCCTTAGATTTTCAATTTTATAATTTTTATTTTCTTTTAATTTTCTAATTTTTAAATTTTTTAATAATTGATGATAATAATATTAGTATATATAGAAATATATAGAGATAGATTTTATATTTGTAAATATATCCATACCTAATAAAAAATCATAAAATAAATGTTTTTGGATTTTTTATATTTTTATATTTTTTGATATTTTCTTATATTTTTTACTAATGTTTTTTATTTTTAATTAGATTAACTAAGCAACATAATAAGTAGAATAAATAGGCTGGATTATTTTGGAAACTAAAAATAGCTAAAAGCCTCAAAATTTTCCAAAACTATTTTTATATATAACAAATATAGTAGATAAAATTCAGAAATAGAAATAAATATTTTTGGATTTTTCAAGATTTTTTATAATTTTTACAAGGATTTTGGTGCTTTTTAATTTTTAATGTTTTTCTTTTCTATTTTTAGGGATTTTTGGTATGTAGTTACAAAATAGGCTAATATTTCAATATAATTTTTTGGATTTTTTAAAAACATTTTTATATTTTTTGTATTTTTCTAAGTTAGACATGGAAAAATAACTTTATTTTTTATTTTCAATAAATATAAGTATAAGATAAATACCTTAATGAAATTATATGTGCAAAATAATATATAAGGTTATGTATTCCACATTTTCTTCAAATTTTTAGGGCATAGGAATTATTCTTATAAAATAAAATCTACAAAAGGAAAATACAAACTGACAGGGGTGTTTATGTAAATATTTAAAGTTTATAAACTAATCCCGAACACTATAGAGAACAATAGGGCCAAAATGTAATTTTCCCAGATATTTCCAATAATATGTACCCGGAGGGGTATTTCTATAATTACTACAGAGTTCTGGGAGCCATATGCAATTTTCTAGAATATATTACATTAATATTTCAAACACGTGGACTGCAATGAAATATAATAAATCTGAGGACCTAGGTGCAAATACCCAGTCCCCTCATGCGCACGGGCACGTGAGGTGACGTGAATGGGATCTGGGTGCAAATATGGAGAGTACAAGGGAAGGAATGCAAAATATCTAGAATATTTTCCCTACAGATGAAAGTTTATGGATTTGAAATAAAATGCAAAATGAGTGGAGTTTTGGGAAGCAAAATACCCTCCGCTGCACATCGATGGACGACTCTGATGTTGCCACTTTTCCATGGTCGTTCGGTACCACTTCATCTCAGACACACACGATTAAATCTGTTGGGAAGATCTGACGGTTGAGCTTTACACGATCTGACGACTATTGCACACCTGGAGGCTAGATCTTGATCGAACGGTGGAGGAGGCAACTGGAAGAACTCGGGTGAATGCTCGCTTGGATGAGCTTCCTCCGTCGAGCTGTCCTCACTAGCAGTATCTCCTATTGCTCGGATGTTCATCTTCGAGGAAGACGTCCACAGTTGTTGGGTATCTCAAAAAGGTCCAGGGCTCACTAGAGGAGCCCTAGAACTCGATGCCACATGGGGTTGCTTCCCTACCATGGATGCTCCCTAGAAGGAGTGCCTTTCAGCTTGATTTATACAGGGTTAGCGCAAGCACCCAAAACGAAGCTTTTAGTGCTGCGTACTGGTCAAAACGAGTGAAGGAGGGGTGTAAAGTTACTCTCTGGTGTAGGACAGAGGAGGGAGAGTGATTCTCCGGATCGTAGTGTGATCTGGGTGAGCGATGATGTCTAGGATGGTGGGGAAGCGAAGGGAAAGGTGATGAGGGTGTATGTGTGGTCGGAACAGATGCAGGATAACGTAATGAAGGGTCAGAGCTGGAGCTCCGGCGAGCGATATTTTTGGATTTTACGGTGATTCGCAGTGTAATTAAAAGAAATATAATCATATCTACGATACTAAGTTTCCTAGGAATTGAAAAATGTCAAGAAAAAAGGGAGATTACCTGCCTGGACAGCTGGTTGAAGGCTCGCGATGGAGAAGTTCGGCGATGCCTAGATTGACTTCAGATCGACACCAACATCGCCCCCAAAGTGTGAGCACTCTCCTGATATCACCAAATGATTAATCGACGCCCAGGGTTAGGGATTCGTGACGGAAGAGGGATCAAAATGGGAAGGAAGGTGGACTAGAGTATTTATACATGCTAGTTTGGCTCAAGAACTGTGATCGATGCATTGTTCCTCCGATCAATAAATCAATCGTACGTGATAGCCCATGGATCGGAGGAACAAATTCCAAGAAGAACTGACTCAAAATAATGAAAAATCCATGGAATAAACCGAGGAAGATGTGTCAAATGTTATATTTAATGAAACTACTTTCATTAAATAGCTAATAAAAAGTTATATACAATTAAAAGTGATTTTAAGGAATTTTTTATTCATATGGAGAAGATATGGGTCTGGGAAGTTTGGATTTTGTATTCTTATTCAAAGTGTATAATGTTATTTTGTATTATTTTTATGTGAAATAAATTTTGTATTTTTGATTTGATTTATAAATAATAAAGAATAAAATAGATCCCAAATTGGACTTATCAAAGATTTACAAATTAGGGTTTGATGTATTTATTAGCCCATTATCTCCCCCTACTTTATTCTTATCGACCCAATCATCCTGATGCCTAGTTTTCAGGGTTTAGGGTCATTCAATACATGTTGTATTTTATTTATTTGCCTTTTCTTTTCTTTATTATTTTTTTTGGCTTTAAATACAATATTTCATACAATATTTACACAATAAATAATAGATGTTAATTTGTGCAAAATAATGATATATATTCGCATTTAGGTAGGGTTTAAAGGCCAAAATGAAAGAATAAAAATGATCAAATGGTGATTCATCAGTCACTTGACAATCTGTCTACGAACAACAAGATCATCTTTGTGAGCTTGAGTGACCCTACTCCAAATTCCTTGAGCAGGGAAGAGGGCAACAAATTGATTGATGATCTACTGTTTAGTAGTGTGCGCTCGAACTCTTAGTTAAAAATTTGGCATCTGACGAGTGGCGCATCCTTGTCTTTCTTTTTATTTGGGAGGTTGCTGATGGGATTGGTAGTGGCCATGGTCAGAACATGCGTCTCTGGTTTTATATGTCTCTTTCTTCTGTTCGGATGCTTTGTTGTACATGCCTCTTTAAGTCCTCTTTTCACAGCTGGAATGTACTCCATGGCTTTTAGCAAAGACATTTTGAGAATGATGTTTTGCAATATATTCACAATTTAAGGATAAGACAAAGCATTTTTCAATTTTTTACTATATATGCTTTAATTGATTGACAAAGAGGAATATTTACATCAGAAGAAATTGTAGGCTGTAAAGTTGTGTCATATCATGATTTACAGGTAGATGGCAAAAATATGTAAAATAAACTACAACATGTAGACCAGAAAATTCTGCAGTCTCGACTCCTTCAGCTGGTGTTGGTTCAGTTGTTGGGGCCAGGCATTGTTGGACATGCGAGCCCACGGCGAGCCATTATGCAATAAATGTTATTGCAATTCACTCCTTGATCTGAAATAAAGAGTATATAATTTGCATAATAGGTCCCTTAGTACAATTAGGGTTATGTACCATGGCCATCTTAATGATCATACAGCTGTTGATTCAATTATTGAATCATAGAGGCTGGTGCTTAGATGAATATCTAATAAGTTAGATTGGGGACTCGTCAAGCACCGTCAAATGATTATTAAGAGATGATCTCCAGCCAGAGTAGGAGATGGCAATCCTATCCCAGTTAGGCTGATATCTGACCGACCTCTTGATGCAGGTCCTCTGCATAGGAATAGAGATTCGGAGGTGTCAGATTAGTTAGGTCAAAGAGTTGACTTAACGAGATCGAGATAACCAAAGTCCTATATCGTATGCTGTCACGATACAGGCACGCATCCTCTGACCAGAGACAGATGTGTTACTATATGTTTGAGTATGTACATTTGGCAGACCAATAGGTTGATGACCTAATCAAGGTCTATACACCGGCGCGCTGGTGTGCATATAAGGGCATATGAGTAATACGATCTCTCAAAGGGATCATACAGGTTCAGTTACTGAACGGAAGACATGAGCTCACTCATGAGATATTTGGAAGAATCAAATTCCATGCGCATGGTCGTCTCGCTTTAGAAGCTTGACTGAATTTGTAGGTTTGATATATACTTTTGGAAAGTATATGATCAAGACCTAGGTATGATATATACTTTTGGAAAGTATATGATCGATACCGACTTCCAATGATCGAATGAGAAACTTACTGATAAATCCCTGAAGTAGACAGTGTAAAGTTGATCTAATACTTCGGGTTTATTCTGAGTCTTCCAGTATGCAGGATGTACAGGTATTAGGAATACCTGAGGGTGATGTGATCATAAACGATTGTATAATCATGACGCTTCCATTCCTAGGGAGTGATGAAACGGGTCTGGATTTTAGTGACTCCTCTCAGTAGAGAAGTAATCTCATCTTAGTCCAAATGTTGGACATTGATCTGAATGTGATTCAGATTCAATGAGAAGATCAGATTTACGGTCTTGATTTAATCAAGCATCTATGGGAGGCCTGAGATCTGGATTTGAGATGTGATCTCAATATCCATGTCACTATACGTGGAACAGTACAATCGCCCTGTCCTTATCTCCAAGTATTCGCGGAGAAAGCGCATTATCCTTGAAAGAGTTCATGGATAATTCTATTGTTGATATATGTATCCGAGCATTGAGAAAATGGATAATTAAATGTGATTTAGTTATCATGAATAATATGAATTTGATTCATATTATAAGGAGAGTTATCTTAGATAATTAAATATGATTTGATTATCAGAGATGTAAATAATGTGAATGTAATTCATATTATTTGAGCACAAGAGAATAAGTTATCCAATATAATTAAATGTGATTTAATTATTATGGATAAGAATAATGTGGATAGTAATATCCAATTATTCATAAAATATTGTAAATGTGATTTATAATGTATTAGAGAGAGTTAAATATAATTTATATTAGTAGATTAATTATTAATGTGTATTGGATACACATTGTCTAATTAATTGAAAATATAAATTACATTTTGTTTTGGGTTGTGAATATGATTCACAATATTCCAATGTCAAGATTGCAATATTCCCAAAATTAATTGAGAAATATTTTGGTGAATAAAAATCCCAACAAATAGTTGTTGGAAAATAAGTAGAGAGAAAATCAAAGAGATGTGCAATCTCATGGGAATCCATGAGATCGCCCTCCCTCCAAAGGGGAAGGTTGATCTCCTTTATTCTCTCTCTCTCCTTATTTGATTGATTTAATTTGGTGTTAATATATATTTCATCAAATTTAAATCAAAAGTTGTTGGCTTTTACCAACAACAATCTTGACCATTGGATTGACATAAATCAATCTCATCCATTGATTTTATATGTCACATGGATTGAGATCCATGGATCCCAAAATCCTATAAATAGAGAGGCATACTATGCTCTCTATTTTACACACAACACTTCTCTCTCTCTCTCTTTCTCTCTAGAGGTCATCCCTCTCTCCCTCTCATGGCCATCCACCATGGATGCCATGGAGAGGTTCTCCATCGCCGCGGCATCGTCGTTATGCTGCCCGTTCGTCTGCTCGTGGATCTCCATCTCCTTCGGTGCGTCTCGCTCGTGAAGAAGACGTCGGATCTCGTGTGTCGAGATCAGGAGATCCGCCGCTTGGATCATCAACATGGATTGCGAGAAGCACGCGGTTCATCCCCGCGCTCACAAGCGTCTCCTCCGTCGGATCGGACTTGAGA